>JAGTXR010000191.1:0-600000 GCA_022606575.1 Glossosoma conforme | reverse complement strand
TAAAAATATTATTTGTATAATATATCATTTTATATAGAAACACTCAAATGAGCCCCCGATACTACAATTGCCGTCCAAGTCCCCGAGCTCATAAACCATATTTGTTCTCAGGTGGACCTCCCGGTGCAAAATAATCGTGGAACAAGGCGTAGATCATAGAAATTGATAGAAATGTGTGGCAGAAATGCTTCCGATATGTAACAGATATGTTAAACAGGGAAATATTCTATATATTTAAAATAATAAAACCTAATTTCTAAGGATTTTGATGTAATCAGAAATAACCATTGATGTAAAAATAAACAATGGCCGTATTATAAAAATCATTCTCAGGGAAGTCCAGTATTCAGCGTCGCTAATATTTTATTCACCTTTGGAATAGTAGTCCGGCAACGTTGCCGACACACCTGGGAGAAGTGGTAGTGGCAAGCAAGACTGACAGAGACGGAAGACACGATTGTGTGAAGAGACTTGACGTTTACTAGACCAATACAAATATCGAAATTTATTATCGACGCCATTGTTCGAGTTTTCGCTCCCACTTAAAATTTACAATTTTAAATTTCGGTTTTCTTATTGCTTTTTGTATGTTTTAGACATATTCAATGCTCGCAAAACGCCTAAAAACTGATTGATTTTTATATCTGTTGCACGGGAGCAGGTACAATCGACAGTGAAGGACACTCGCATACTTGCTAGACACCGTTTAGTGCTGCGATACTTATTTAAATATTTATAAAGAAGAAATAAAACAGTTTTGAGAGGTTTTTAATAAATATATATCATTCCATTACTATAATACACTAATCAAAGTCGGATTTGCCACTGTTGACCGCTAAAAAATATATACCTTGCGTCAGGTGCATTAAGTGAATTTTTAATTATTGTAATTTAAATATTGCTAAGATAACACAAGGTTTAGTACACAATAAAATAATTAATTGACATATTTTATCGCTAATATAAAACATTATGAGAGAACGCGGTTTTTTCACAAATCATTTTATAAATTTATAAGTTGCATAATTATTGGTAAATGTCGTTAGCTAAATTATCCGTAAAATGCTGACTGTAATGGCGATTTTCACTCACCAGGAAGCACCACCCATCCTACTGCTATTCTGCTATTTAAATGGCTTATAATTATTTATTCCTTCCGTGGAGATCATTATATTTATTATCAAACGCGTTTTCTTATTGTAAAAACATGTTTCATCGACCCGAAACGTGTTCTTATAAGACTTCTCAATTTTCTTTGTGAAAGTAACTACGGTACAAAGGCTGATCGTCGAGGCAACTCTAAAGAAGCCCTCCACTTTCCAGACTGAAAGATTGTTCAAGGAATTCAAATTACCGACAGTGGACGCCTGATACCAGAAGCATTCAATATTACATATATTTAAAGAATGGAAAGTACACAATTGGCAAAACATCCATTGCTGAGCATACGAGTAAAGATTACATCTTCCACATATTTTTGGTGGTATACAAAAGCCGACTCGTAAAAACCATCCATTCAAAATTAGTCTTCGTAAATATGGATGATGCATGGCCTGTGGCGGTTATACACTCCACATTAAACGATTAGACACCCTTAAAATGGCAAGCGTCATTGATTACATATATGAAAACTCCATCACCCTCCGTTAAGTGGTTATCGTATATCTGTTTACATAAAATAAAAAACATAAGATACAAAAAAACAAAAGATATTTAATTATTGTATACGTACGACAAAGTAACGTAATTGATCATATCCACACGCTCAGACAAATCATTCAGAAAACCGAAGAATATAATCAGCCACTCTGTCTCGCCTTTGTAGACTATGAAAAGGCATTTGACTCAATCGAGACTTGGGCAGTGCTAGATTCACTACAACGCTGCAAAATAGACTTTCGGTATATAGAGATAATAAAATCTCTATACAAATCTGCAACAATGATGGTCCAGCTCCATGAAAGCACTAACAATATTTCTATAAACAAAGGTGTTAGACAAGGAGATGTTATATCTCCAAAACTCTTCACAAACGCCCTAGAAGATATTTTTAAACTGCTATCCTAGACAAAATGTGGAATAAATATTAACGGAGAGTACATTTTTCACCTCCGATTTGCAGATGACATAGTGCTAATAGCCGAATCACCTGACAAGCTCCAAGACATGCTCTACGACCTAAATGAAGCGTCGAACAAAATTGGTCTGAAAATGAACATGGATAAAACAAAAGCCATGATTAATAGTCATATTTCAAAGATCTTTGATCCTATTTCCATTGGAGGAACAGAAATAGAGGTTGTAAACGACTATACCTATCTGGGACAAGTAATACAACTAGGGCGAAATAACTTCTCAAAAGAAATCGACAGGCGCATACAACTGCGATGGGCAGCATTTGGAAAACTAAAGTACATTTTTAAAGCAAAAATTCCGCAATGCCTTAAAACTAAGGCGTTTAACCAATGCGTCCTCCCTGTATTAACTTATGGCGCAGAGACGTGGAATCTGACAGCAAGTCTTACCCATAAAATAAAAAGTCACCCAGCGTGCTATGGAGAGATCCATGCTCGGAGTGTCGCTAAAAGATAGAATCCGAAACGAGGAAATACCCAGAAGAACTCAAGTAGTGGATGCTACCCAACGAATAGGCACACTCAAGTGGCAATGGGCAGGACATATCTGTCAAAGAGACGACGGTCGATGGGGAAGAAAAGTACCGGAATGGCGCCCAAGAACTGGCAAGCGAAGCATTGGCTGACCCCCTATAAGATGGACTGACGATATAAGAATAGCGGGAGTGACCTGGATGCGGAAGGCGGAGGATCGAAGAGGATGGAGACTCATGCGGGAGGCCTACGTTCAACAGTGGACGGACACAGGCTGATGATGATGACAAAGAAGTATGCCATGTAATGATTTTATTGAATATGTTCCGTTATAATAAGTATATAGCAGCTATAGAGATTGAGACGACAGGAGGAAAACTTCTTGTTATCACAATATATATGCCGACTAACTCCGTTGACAACATCGCAGAATTTACCGATTGTCTATCAAAGATCCATGCAATTATAGAAGAAAGAAACTGCAGTAACTCAGCCGTGTTAGGAGATTTCAATGCTGACCCTAGATCTCTTTTTGGAAAAGAGCTTGCTGTATTTTGTTCAGAAAACAAATATATATATGCGGATTGCTTAAAAATGCCATCGCACACATTCACATATATAAGTGATGCTCATGGCAGCACCCGCTGGCTGGATCACTGCATCGTCTCTGAGGGATTAACCAATGCTATAATGAAGATAAATGTAATTGATAATGCGTCATGGTCCGATCATTTACCTATTACAGTAAATATAGATACCAACTTTATAGCTGTAATGAGTAACAGATCGGGCAAACCTCAAGATGATGGAAAATGGGCTGCAAAGACAAAAAGGACTTTGAAACGTATACCCGCATTGCAAATGATCTACTCACCGAGATAAACCTTCCAGAAGCCATATCCTGTCAAAATGCACTCTGCAACAAACCTGAACATAGGGAGCAGATTAACGAACTCTACAAACATATTGTAACTGTGCTTCGCTGTGCTGCAATGAAGTCATTTAATAAGTGTTGTAAGAGGAAAAAAATTCGTCAAGTACCCGGCTGGAATACTAGAGTGTCTGAATTGTATGCTGAGTCACGAAGAGCTTTTCACAATTGGATGAGAGCTGGAAAACCTACTTATGGCGGCGATACTGCAGGTATCAGAAAATCAGCAAGAAAAAATTTCAAAGTGGCTCTGAAAGCATGTCAAAAGTCAGCTAATCAGCTACGAATGGATAGCATAGCGACTGCCTTACAGAATAAAGACTTCAGAAAGTTTTGGCAAAAAACCTCATCTGCAATCCAAAACAAACGTGGTGCTCCCCTCTGCGTCAACAATGTCTCTGGTGACGAAGCAATTGCCAACGTTTTTCGTGATTGCTTTTCCCTTAGTGATGATCCAATAGATACCAGCAAACCGTCGGTAATTGATTTCCCCATGGATAATGATGGAAAAAAGATTATTATTAGTCATCTTATGGTTCTGTCAGCAATCAAAAACACCGCCTCGGGTAAGACACCAGGTTACGATGGAATCAGTATAGAGCACATCCGACATGCAGGATCCTCAATTGCGCACATACTGGCTGCTCTCTATACTGCTTTACTTGGACATGGATGTATGCCGAAAGATATGACCATGACCATCATATTGCCTATAATAAAAGCCACCCAGTTAGATGCCTCTATCAGCAGCAATTACAGACCCATATCACTCGCCACGATGGTATCGAGAATCTTCGAGAAAGTAATAAACTCACTCATAGAAGACAAGCTGGTCACGGCTGATAACCAATTTGGATTTAAGAGAAACACGTCCACTGATATGGCTATTTACTGTGTCAAGCAGACAATAGACTATTACATAAGCAGAAAAACAAACGTCTATGCCTGCTTCTTGGACCTGAGCAAAGCATTTGATCGAGTTGACCATAGGAAACTCTGGATAAAATTAAAAAAGCGCAATGTTCCGGCAGCTATTGTGAACGTCTTGGCTGTATGGTATGCTCAACAAAAGAATTTTGTACAATGGGCTGGAGCTGAGTCCTCGCCTTTATATATGAAGAGCGGAGTTCGGCAAGGTGGTAGTATGTCACCTATTCTCTTTAATGTATATATCGATGACTTGATCCAGTCATTAAATGCTTCCAGAAAAGGTTGTCATATAAGCGGCTACTGTGCTAACAATATTAGCTACGCTGATGACATGGTCATTCTATCGCCATCAATAAATGCACTGCGATGCCTTCTTCACCTTAGTGAAAAGTATGCTAAATCCCATGACCTCAAATATAACCCCACAAAATCAGTCGTTTGTGTCTTCAAACACAATAATGAACCACTGATCATACCCACAGTGAGTCTTGAGGGCAGGGATCTAGCGACAGTGTCCTCAATAAAATACTTGGGCCACATCCTCACAGATGACCTACGTGACATTGAAGACATAGAGCGGCAAAGAAGAGCAATAAGCGTTCGGAGCGGTATGCTTTCTCGGAGGTTCTACCATTGTAGTAATGCTGTCAGGAAAGTGCTATTCAAAGCACACTGTATGGCACTGTATACCTCAGAACTCTGGTCTAACTATCCTAAACGAGAGTGGGAGAAGCTCAAAGTTGCGTATAATAACTCATACCGCCAACTTATGCAACTCCCTAGATTTTGTAGCGCATCTGACATGTTTGTGGAGGGCGGAGTCCATTCATTTCCAGCATTATTGCGACACCGTGTTGCCGGCTTCTGGAGCAGGATAAGGAGGTCCAACAACATCATCATCCTGGCTGCTTCTGAATGGCTCAACTCCTCCCTGAGCCATCGATGGATGGAGATGGTGCACAAACCACCATGAAATACTATTTTATTTTAATTTTTATTTTATCCTCACAAAATTAAAACTTTGTTCAATGCTATGTATTTAAAAATATGGCAGATTGGGTATTGCACAACCCACCCAATCCTGCTGGAATAAAAACTTTATTATTATTATTATTTACTCAAAATCATGTGTCAAAAGCATTTTTTGTTTCGTTTTTTTTTGATCCACAAAGCTCTCGGTGGAATTCCGTGATATCAATGAAGTAAATTAATGAATATTTAGAATTATCCCACAGTTTTATTTTAATGCGAGGCAACCGAAAAATGTAGCATGAAAATAAAGTTGTGGAATAATTCTAGATATTCTTTCATTTACAATAATTATTCCTGAATCATTACAAAGTATTGTTTAATTTACAATGACAATTATGTAAATATGCCAATACTGTGGCACGCTAGAGACTGCCATGACCTTATTATTTTGTACACACATTTGGAAGATACATTTGTAAAAGCGATACACATAAAATTAATACTAATCAAGAAGAGAAATCGAATCGATCGGAATTTTTACCTGCCAGTTAAATTTTTATATGCGACTAGCTGACCCGGCAGACTTCGTACTGCCTCAATCGATAAATAAAACACCTAAGCATTTGTATTAAATAGTCTTAAAACAAACAAAACGAATCCGTATATAATAAAAAAGGATTTTTTGAATGAAGCATGAAGTTTTATTATTATTTTTGACATATCATGTTGCTTACTTACAAAGAGAGTTTTCCTGAAATACTGGCTATTTATAAGGCTTAAATTTGATATTGACAGACACACACTGTTATGATACAGTCTGTTAATCAATTTAAAGCTTTCTTAGAAACTTTATTTTTTGTTTTGTTTTGTGGTGCGTAAATAAACAAAGAAGACGGTATAATTGTCCATGCGCGATACAGGGAAACTCCAAGTTGATTCTGCAAACTTCTAACGACTGTCCTTGCGATTTATTTATGGTCATCGCAAAGGCCATACGTCCTGGAAATTGTAAGCGTTTAAATCGAATGATAAATCCGTTGGAATCATCGGTATCCGCGGGATCAAGACATCCTCTCCTTTGTATTTTCCTTTTATGATTGTTGCCTCAATGACGTTATTCATTAGCTTTTTCACAGCCAGTCTTGTTCCATTGCACAGTCGAGTTTAATTAATGTTACGCAGCATGACGACAACTGATCCTACTTTTAACTGCAAATTGTGAGGTGGTAATCCAGACAATTCCAGTGAATTTAAAAACTCCGTGGGATAGTTGACTACGTCATCCTGGTTCATAACGGTGTCGACTGATTTAAAGGAAACCAACTGTCCTGGAAGAAAATTCTGAATGGTCGCATTGAGATCCTCGACATCTTTATTTTTCGCCGCCAATATTGCTCGTTCACCCAGCCAATTATGGTTATTAAACTTTTGCGCTATATCTGGGAAAACACGCCGAATAAGCTCCTCTTTTGAGTTTGTGATGTGACAGAAATCTGTGGATAATGTGATGAATCCGGTCAAGGTGTCCACTACAACTTTATTATTTCCAATGTCTAACAATTGCTTCTCAAACACATTTGCAGTTTCATCGTTGTTGCAAAAATACTCGCATGTTAGTTGTTAATTGGAGTGTCTTTACATACTGCCACAAATTCGATGATTTTAGGCATGCATTTAGTTCATCAGCAACATTTGATCGGGGAATAACTGGAAGAGTCTGACGAAAATCATCTGACAACAGAATCATGGCCCCACCAAAAATATTTTAGTTGTCACGAAGATCTTTCAACGTTCTGTCCAGTGCCTCCAGTGACCTCTTATTGTGCATTCATCCCAAACAATCAATTTGCATACCTGTAGGATTTTGGCCATTGCGCTATTTTTGGCGATGTTGCAAATTGGTGTTTCGGTGATTTTCATGTTTAATGGTAATTTCAAGGCAGAATGTGCAGTTCGCCCGCCTTCTAGCAGAGTCGCAGCTATTCCAGATGAAGCCAACGCTAGAGCAACATCATTTCGCGATCTAATCCTCGCCAAAAGCAATGAAATTAAGAACGTTTTTCCGGTTCCTCCGGGAGCATCAACGAAATAAATTCCATCAGATCCACTGTTCACAGCTTCTATAAAAGTGCTGTACGCAATTCTTTGTTGTTGATTTAATTGGTGGAATTTAGTGGAACGTTTGTACGAACTGTTTCGGCTAATGCTTCAATGTCGTACTGTTGTTCTCTTTGCAACTCGTGGTTTAATGCATCGTGCATATGACCATTTGGTGCTGTCATTCCCAAACACGACAATACTTTATTTTCCATCAATAAACACATATCTTCTATCATGATCAATGTCTCATTGTAAATTTCTGCAGTCATTTGTAGTGTAGGATTCAAAGTTTGACGGCGCACACGATGCAAAACATCCTCAGACATGTCATCTCTATACTTAACCCACAAATCTTTTGGATTTGAGGGGAAACATTTCGATGTAATAATCGCAAATAGTGTACGAATTTGATGCGGCGATGAAGATATAACGGAATCCTTGAGCGTATCATCCCAGTGCGAAACGTTCTCAAGTAAATGTAATAGTTGACGAACCTCACGGTAAGTCACACACAGCTGTCCATTAACTGTTCTCAGTTGCTTAAACGATGTCGGACCACGAACATTCACCAACAACAACCGCAAATAATAACATTAATCGTTATTTGGATGTACTGTGTTGATGCGACCCAGAGCGTCTGAAGCAAATACATTTGGATGTCCTTCAACTGGTGTTCCTTGTTTTCGACGCTGAACGATTTTGATGATGCATTCCATGTGTAATAGCGTGGCATGTCAACATTCAGCAATGTGCGAGCGAAATCATCAGTTTGACAGACTGTGAAGAAACTTGTTAATGTTGTCGACGGTGGACGTGCCGCTCTGTCTGCCGCGTTCGATTCATTAAAATAAACTCGTTGACCATTTTCTAAATGAACTGCCAAATGGACTACTGTAGGGTGTCTTTCATGGATCGCAAATGAAAAGATACGCCAAATTGCTTCGTTGCTACTTACATTGCGACCCATCTGGTACTGTGTGGTACTGTGATATTTCATCATTTGCATTGGTTACAGCGAAGACAGCCATATCGCTACCTTTGTTAACATATTTACATATGTACTTTATCGACTATTTTCTTGATCTGTCTCTCTCTGGTCATCAGTGAGGTTAGCACGTGAGGTAGCTCTTTGCACATTTGATTGACTGCGACGACCTAAGTCAGGTCGTCTTCTCCTCGGCATCGTAATTAATCAAAGTGAGAAAAATTCTCGCTCACTTAGCAGTAAAGTGTCACTATCACAAAATATCAACAACAACAAAAAGAACAGCGTCACTGTTGACAGTTCACTCATTCGCTTTGCGGTTCCATTTCGCAGAGGTACCAACTGATGATGTTGCCATATACTACAGATCACCAAAGTAAAGAAAGTTCTCGCGCACTCATAGATATCGTAACACAATATCGTAATACTTTTTTCCGTGTGCGACAGGATAGATTGACATATTAGTTGGTTGTCAAATCTAATGTCAAATATTATTGTTGCGTTCAGAAATTTAATTTGTGACAAAACTTAATATTTATAAAACAAAATAATCTGATAGATTAACAACTGAAGTTAGCTAAAATTAAGTTTCGCGAAGCCGACCAAATTGAAAATCAGTACTACTGATGATCTATTACATTTTGTGACTATACCATTTGGTCGCATTCGCGATATTATCACTTTTTTGAGTTTCGGAACACGACAATAGATCCTCCAACGCGCACGCGAAGACTATTTTGATAGATATGATTTTATTTGAACTTTGTACAGCGGTAATAAATTGCAAATTGACTCTTCGAAGTTAGGAACACACCTACATTTCTTAGACAACAGTGAGTGATTATAATTTAATATGAACTATATTGAATAGAAATAATATTGATATATAGATATAGATCAATATATAGATAATACGTACCGATAAGCTGTGTCAAGTGCGCGGTAAACACTATGCGCACGCAACGTTATTCGTTCACAAAGCGCGTCATGTCAACCGCGCGGTAAATATTATACACACTTCGCGTTCTCATAATAACACGCGGTGCGTGAAATGAATAAAGCAAATGAAAGATGATATTGTGTATAGATCTTTTAATATGTTAACGCGGTCATGTCAACTGCGCGGTAAATATTATGTACACACTTCGCGTTCTCATAATAACACGCGGTGCGTGAAATGAATAAAGCATATGAAAGATGATATTGTGTATAGACCTTGTTTATATGGGACTTTTATATGGGAAAAAGAAAAGGGCTGTTTTTAGGGTTTTCCCGGCAATTAGTATAATTTTTCTCACCTTTTAAACCTTCCTTAGACCTCCACGAACATTTCAAGACCAAGATAAGATAAATCCGTTCAGCCGTTCTCGAGTTTTAGCCAGACTAACGAACAGCAATTCATTTTTATATATATAGATATATATAGATGTTATGAAGTTAAAAAAAATGAGTATAATCTCGCTGGAGTAAATCACACCTGTTTGTTTATACTCGTACATACGCAGTTCACGGATTATGATGTCCTGAAAACGACGGTAAATTCTTCTTTTCTATATTTGGCGACATTCCATTTTTAACTGGTACATGTGGGTCACATCGAATTGCTGTTTTTAAAGATTTGGCAGCTTAAATTAATTCCTCATTTGTCAGCTTCGCAATTTGAAGCTTTGTTGAAATACGGTTGTTTGTATGTTGTTGTACGGCTTTATTACATTCAGTGATTGAAGAAAAGGTATTTATGATTTATGTACTCGTATGGCATACATATCGGGCGGCATAGTCCAGTGGTAGGAACGTTTGTTTGTCCTTCATGCCCTGCCGATTCTAAACCCAACCGAGTTTGATTTATAAAAAAATATTGATTTTAATCTTAGCTCTATATAGGCTTTCGGTAGGGTTGAGCCTCCCCTTAAAGACAATTCTCCAAGATAATCTGATATCCTTTAAAAAGCTGATCATTGAACACCCAAATATAAATACAGTCGCAGTTTATGCAAGTTAGCGGGCTCTTGCCCTGGAGGCTCCCGGTAACCATCTATGTTTCCGTGTGGACCTCCGGGTGTACAGGTGTTCTTGGACAATCCATAGACAATCTGAGCTTACAAAACTGTAAAACGACAATTTTCGGTGTATACGAGATACGATCCAAATATGGAGTGGATATATGAACCAGTTCTGTAGTATGGAAGATTTCCAGTTTATATCGCATGTTTATTATGTTACATGATTTGACTCTTTGAAGAGGTCATATCACTTTATTACTGATATCATAAGGACTTAGACCGTGTTGTATAATAATTCATCAATATATTTCCCTTTGTTTTAATAAATATAACGTTGAGATACTCCTTTTTAAGGAACGGAAACATTGATTGTGCGCACTCCACATCTTCGGCAATTCGGAGCTAAAACAAGTGCATAATGTTTCTTAACACATTTAAACCTGGTAAAAAACTAACTTTATTAGTAGATAAAATGTACCACCTTTGACGCTTAGAATATATATATCATGTGCTCTTTCTGTTTAAATTAACATCCCCTCTATTTAAAGAAGAACGACATCACGTCGCTGGAATCGTTATTAGGTCACTTGGTGGGCGTATGAGGAGCAGATGAACAACAAACAGACTTTTTTTTACAAGCACATTGAGTTATATTCCAGTTAAAAATTGACAAACTTTTGGTATTCGGCTCAGGCCACGGACAATCAATGATCTATATTCTTTGAGAGCCGAGCCGAACTGAGACGGGGCGCTTTGTAACACCGCAGCGCCCTTCTATCACCTGTCGGCCCTTTGACGAATTATCGCCTGTTAAAACAACCAAAATGGCGACACATGTTCGACGAGCGAACAAAAATAAGAGAGAATAAAAATGTATATCGAGGTTTTCGGCACTAGCCTGCAATGGCTATATCGAGCTGATATCAAAATGATTTAAATATATTATTATGAAACGATTGTGAATAGTTGCGTAATTTATATAATTTGCGTATTGCTAATAAGAATCAACTTGATAAAAAGTTATGTTGATAGGTTTCACACATAAAGTCACTTCCTTTAGATTTACTTTTGAAATAATTTAAGTCTACTGAACTATCAGTCAATGTTGTGGTCTGGCATGCGAGACAGGTCATGGCCTTAAGTCATTATTATTGAGATGTAATTCAGTGATTCCCAAACTGAGAGTAAATAAGGCAATCATATATGTATAACACTGTGCTATGACAAAATTACGAAATCGTCGCTAAAATGTAATATATATTTTTTAGGTGTTTGATTGTGAGACTCGAATGTTTTGGAGATTTTAAGTTTAGCAGAAACGCGGGTACACTATAAAATATTGAACAGTAATTGTTTTTTCCTGAATTATTCATGAAAAAATAAATATTTTGTTTAAGATCTAATTATTACGGGATCGTAAGTATTATTTAAACACAAACAATTAAAACATGCTCAAAAACTTATTCTGAGTCGAAGGAATGTCATTAATACCAAGATCGACGACACCAAATAAATTATTGTAATTTGGAGATAAAATTGCATTGCACAAAAAAAACAGAGATCCGACATGTCTCTGGCTCCATTGGCCGTATGCTCCAAATTCTTAGTGAATATGTCATGTGCAACGTTTAAATCAAAGTGTTTTGCAAGATTGAGAAGCGCCAAACCGATAAAATATATTCAAATTATATGTGACCATATAAAATTATACTGATACGAATGGTATCTCGAAAATTATCATCGTGTCAATCTTTGACCGATGTCTGCTGTTGAGTTCAAAATGTCGCCCGAAAAGTCTTTTTGCTGCTTCTAGCCGTCATGGCTAAGAGTCACAGAGCACACTGGTCTCAACCAGTTGAGCCTTCCTGCATGTAAAGTCATTTGTTTTAAAATACGGTTTCCTGCAAGCTCATCAAAATTGAGGTTGGCTGGAATAGAAGGCATTATCAATATGCATGCTCAAATAAGTCGATCTTCATTGAGGACCGTTTGTTTGGAAGCTGTCCAATGTTACGGTATTTGTTGTAGATTGTTTGAGTATCAATATTTTTATAAACATTTTTTAACTTGATTAAACTCCACATGTAAGTTTTGATCCACCGACGTCATTAGACTGCATTAGAGTATCGTTTACGAAATTGTTTGACAGTGTCGAAATCGATACTTTCGCAATGACTATGTACTCGCAAAGTACACATTTTCATTAATATATGTATTTACTTTGCGAGTTCAGCTCTCACACCATTCATAGAAATCTTGAAGTTTTTTTGGGATTCGAACAAGGATATTGACACATAACAGTTTTGTGCCTTGCACCGCTCTTTTATTCTCCTCGGTAGCATATCTTATTTCTAGACCATAACACAGACACACCCTCGCCGTTCCACTGGGACTACATTATGTTTATTCCTCTATAATCTGTTTCAATCGAATGGGTCAATGCTTCAGTTTTTTCATTCCATACGTAGAGCTCATGGTTTTATAAATTGCAAGTGTTTGTTAATCAGCATCTTTAAGGAGAGCAGATGATTAACCCATTTCGACTTAGAAACCATGATATAAGTTATTTATGTTAATCATCACACAAATATACTTCTTTAAATCATGACTAGACTATAAAAAACATTTCCTTACAGTAGGTAGTTTTTTTAGAGACCCACTGTCTGGGTACGCTGAATAGATTGTCGGTAAAAACAATATGTGTGAATAATTAAATTGCAGCGAAAGACATCGCACACGCTCGCGTTATCAAGCCTTTTTAATCTAAGATACTTCAAATGCAATTAAATGTTTAAGTTGTATTATTATTGTTTAACCTTTCCTTCCCTGTGGTTTGTATCTTCTACACATTGCTTCTAATAACTATCAATATCTCTATAAATATAATAAATATAAGGTTAAGGTTTTAGGTATTCCTCCATATTATATTTACGCATTGATTTAAAAAAAATATACGGGTACATTGGAGGTATTTTGTGAACATCGGAAACGAATTCGCGCTGTGAGTGCCCCGACCTTGGGTCTCGACGATGTGTGGGAAGCGCAACACTGTATTCGCATCTCACTCTTTCATACTTCGCAGTATGGTAGTGGGCCACTCCGGCCATTACCACGACTAGAGGCAGTAGCTCTCGAGCTCAAAACCAGAGTGGACCTATGTACATTCCGTGAGTGTTGCCAGGTGGTTTTTTTATGTTTTCAGCCAATCTTCTTCTTCTTCGTGTCAGCGACGTCAAATTATTTTTTCCCAATATCTGGCAACATCGATAGCTCGTGTGTTGCCCAGCATTAGGTCCTGAGATGTGCAACTTGTTGGGCACATGGAGCAGCATCGTAGGTGTGAGGCGGTCTGCAGGTCTCCACAGTCGCACAATAGTGTTTTCAGCCAATAAATCTCAACTATTATAAATTTTTACTTGAATTATAATTAATTAAGGGGAGTAGCTGTGAATGTTCTTATGTTTCCTATTTAAAATCGCTGATTTTTGATTGTGTACTATCCAACACCGGGACACGTGTTTTTATTTTAGCACCGTAAAGAAAAGATTAACAAAAGGCTCTAAATATAGATCACAAAACGTTTGTCGGGTAATTGCCAATTATATATGTTATTATGCTTTTATTCGCCACCAACGTATCACCGTCAAAATTAAATATAAATTCGGTCTTAAGCTCTTATCTTTAATTTTGCAAAAATGCTTACTGAGATATGTTACAAAATATTTTTTTTGGTACAATTTTTTTCTTAAAGTTTTTTTCTCTTGCTTTTGAGTTTTACTTTATTTTCATGCTTCTTATGACATACTTTTATCTTCTATTATCTACTAAAATTGCTATTAAAAATAAATAAACACTACTCATTTTATATATCGGAACGCGCATTTTTATTTTAGCACCGTAAAGGAAAGGTTAATTTTTATTCCTACGTGTTTTAGGCTCTTTCGGGACAAAATTACAGAGGTCTTACATTCCACTCATGGGAAATACTACACTATTGATTATATACATATCTCAATTATTTATCCAATGTACGAGTATAAGTACGAATACGCATTCAAAGTGCATGCCATGATTACAGCTATGAATGATTTAACTAGGCGATGAGATGCTTAGTTCTGCATTTCATTCAAGCATACTGTGTTAATGTGACGATTAGTAGTCTTTGCTGGGTAGCTTTAGCACAAAATTAAAATATTTTCATTGCAATGTAACGAAACTCTTCGCTGAAAACGCATCGCGAAATTACAAGCCTCACATCTTCATATATCCAATACTAAGCTTCAATCCGCCAATGCTCATTCTAAATCTTGCAATAATGCATTTTAAAATTCATTTATTCATCATAAATAGTTTACATAGGACACATATATTTTATTTATATTAAGTTTACAGATATCAATAAAAGATTTTTTAGATTTTATTACACAATATATTTTTTTGACGACATGTCGAATGGCCATTTTTAAGTCAATTAGTAAAATGTGTGTTGGCTCTATATAAAGCAAAGAGTGAGTGAAAAGGTGAATATGAATTGTGTGATGGGTATGTGTGTTTTAGGAAATTATTAATGTATAAGGGAATTCATTGATGTCACAACAAAATAATATTTATATGTAATTACAAAGGCCGTTAAAAAAACAATAAACATTTACAATAAAATGCACTTAAGTAAGAATTCTAAATAATTTTAGCAAAAAATATTTATTTTGATGATACTGTAATTATATATTTAGAATTATATAGCTTCTCAATCAACTTTTGGATTATCCACCGGGCTTTTACAATTTGGCCAATGAATCTTTGACCGATTGGACATTAAACTCGTGTTTCTATTTTACCATTCCGTTTAAAAACTACTTAAAAAGCCAATTGAAATTCAAATAAATAAAAGGATGAAGCTTGTAATTCGAAGGTGAATTGTGATAGGCTGATCTAGTAGTTAACAAAGGTATCTCGTTGCAATATAGGAAAAAAAATATAATTATTTAAATTTTAAGCTTATATTTGTGGCAATAATATGTATTTCGAAACAGGATATATTCATACGTTTATGCATTAATCAGTACATGATATTTATTTAATTATATAACAGAAATATGTCATAAACTGTATGTAACTGTCTCTGAAATCATTTAGAAATTGAATCGCTGGTCTCTGCATGATAAATAGATAAGATACAGCATAACCTTAAATATGCGATATCTTTTATTGTATTCTTCTGATTGTATCCTAGCCACAAATTTATTCATGATATTATACACTGCTACGATAATATATAGCAGGAATTTGTGTCGACCATATAATAGTGCTAGGAAGCGGATATGAATGATGAAGACTATGTTTGATTTTTACAGGATGATTGCTTTTAAAAAATGTATTTTCTCAGTCTTAAAAGTGCTTTGTGAAGTATTATTTTATATAATTATTATCTTCTTCGTGTCAGCGATGTCAAATTATTTTTGCCTAGTATCTGGCAACATCGATAGCTCGTGTGTTGCCCAGCATTAGGTCCTGAGATGTGCAACCTGTTAGGCACATAGAGCAGGATCTTAGGTATGAGTCGGTCTGCAGGTCACTATAGTCGCACAACAGTAACTCTCCCTGCCGAAGCATTCCACACCGCCCGAGGTTGTCCTTTGTTCTACCAACTCCAGTTCTTAATCTGTTCAGGGATTTCCAGGTCCGCCAGTAAAGGTTTTTGCCAGTTGGGAGGCCTTCCTTTGGAGTAATGAAATCCTTTGATGCGATTTGTTGCCAGAGCTGGAGTCTCTCATTGTCAAGGCCGGATGTGAGAGGTTGTGTGGATCTCAGAAAGCTGCTTCGCGACTTCAGTCTTAGTGTTGGGGGTATCTGATTATACAAGCTGTGGGACGGTTGGTTGATTGCCTTACGCATTTCCTCGGCGCATATGACTTTGCGTCTTATGTTCGGTGGTGCGATACCAGCCAAGGGGTTTATTTTAGAAATGGGTGTTGGTTTGAGGCAGCCTGTGACGACTCTGCATGCATCATTCAGGGCAGTATCCACTTGATTGACAGTGCGCTGATCGACCCCACACTGATGCCTAGCGACAACAAAAACATAATTATTATATAACATATAAAATGTGCATATATTTCAAATATACAGATAAGTACACCCGTGCTCGTAGCCATCCATTGTTTTTGTTCCCAGTTGATACTTGTGGAGCCTCGAGCACTCAATTTAGTACAACGGCAATGGCGCTCCTAAATGGCCTACCAGCACACTTCGATCCTTTTCTTACATCCTTTTCCTCTTTTGTCGATGGTATTGCCTTCCTAGATCCTTTGTACCTTGGAACTTCGATTCTGGGTGTGAAATTAAATTAATTAAATGTCAATATATGTATATGATAAATATATATTCATTGTCTGTCTCTATTCTGTATTATATTGCCTCTTATTTTATCTTATATTTGTAACATATCTACATTATTTTGTGTAATATATGTACTACTTGGAACTCAATTCTGTTAATAAATAAAATAAAATATATTTACTTAGCAATGAAGAACTTAGCCAATTTAAAAAGTATGTAATTTAATAACTTAATATTTTGTTTTTTTTTTGCAGGGAAAAATAAGTTCCACGCCTACAATACAGTTTCTGCCTGGCAACGTAGGGGTAAGTTATAATGAATTTGATTTTTAATAAATATTGTATACACGTAAGTCATTGTAACATAAGTTCCAATTATCCAACGAAGTATATATTTTATTTAAATGTTAATCGTCAAACTGTAATTATTCATGTTATTTTTCATTAGAACAGTCTCTGTATTCTCTAAGCATTATTATTTTAAAATATCTTGTATTACTTAGCCTTGGATATAGCGATTGGAGAAGGGCGAAGGGCGACACCTCTGCGCCTTTAAAGGAATTGATGAAGGGACTTGTTTCTTAGACCCATATATGTACTATATGAGGATAAATAGAATTGAAATAAAGTTAATTACATACTAATTTTATTTTAAGAATGTGTATTATCTTTTGATTACACAACTTCATAACATTATCGAGAAAAAATATTTATCAATTAGCAAATTTAATGATGGTATTTACTGGGTGATACGCCTTGGGCTCCTTTACGGTTTTCGTCCCAATTAATTTATTTTCCCTAATTAGAAAGTCTTTTAAAATGCATCGATTATTCAAATTTTACCTGAAATGCAGGTACACAATAAAATAATTAACAATTAAGGTACTAAAAATATGTTAATAACATAAAATATATATATATAAAATATTTTATTGTATACATTTCTGACAAAAAGTAAATCCCCGAGAATTTCCAAATTCCTAATCCTTTTACCGGATATATGTTTTTATTCTGGTTATTTATTATGGAAGTTCCATGCCTATTTTTAGGTTATTGCATATATATACTCGTTTGCATAATTTTACAATTTAAACTGGTGTCATATTTCAACGAAAATTCGATGATATTGAAGATGAATACTTATCACCGAACCATTGGATGACAATATGTCATCTTTAAATCGATCGATTGTTTGATCAGTTGTCAATAAAAGTATGACAACATTGCTACATATTTTTGTTTTTGAAATTCGAGTACAATGGACACAAAGTGCAAATAAAAGAAAATGTTTCCCATTTACATCCCACGAAATTTGTAGTTATTTACTTTTCATATAATGGTAAAAGTAAGTTTGTGATCCAGATATCGATCACTCCATATAATCGTTACTTATCTAATAAAAATATGCAAACTAGAAAATTCTTCACGCGAACACAACCCATTAACAGTGAGCACTCAAAAATAGACATTTCATGAATACCGTGGTGTAGTTTGATGACGTTGACGCATCTACATTTTATGCATAGCCTTTGAACGTCTTCAAAAATGGCAAGCTACATAAAGTTTTAAAATACACTGATGAGGCATCGCCGTTTACCTGTATTGTACTGCGTGTTTTAGTAGTACAATTAAAAAGTCACTAAAATTTTACGATTTGATTATGTGGGAGAAACTAGGTTATTCCAATAGACTCAATTAACTACATTTGTTTTATCTTTTTTCGGTCAGCGTGTCAAGGGTTGTACTAGAGCTGATGTTTCGAATGTCAAACAATAATACGTTTTTCTTTTTTTTAATTAAAATTATAAATATGCAGTTCCTCCGACAATAGTCACTTGATAACCCTAACGTTATGCTTATTCCTAACTTAATTTCAATGACTTTCCTGAAACTGTTTTTTTTTTCATTGTAATAATATTTTAAGTGGATTGATTCATTCATTATTATGTATTTTAAATAAGATTTTTATTTTATTGTTGACTTATCAATTATGTTAACTACCTAAGGCTTATAGGCTGTCATGATGATTCAACAATTTGTACTCAATATTATTTGTATATTGTAAACATAATATTCCCAACAGCAATGTTTCGCCGGCTAAAATATCAGCCGGTTGTTAATATTATTCAAAAGTGACATATTTTTCGCATCTGTTCCAAATACATATGATAAGCAAGGTGAGCCATGTAGAATTTGGTTAATCCTTACATACCAACGTGTGTTCTGGGGTAGATATGTTATTTTTTACAAAATGAATAAAATACGTACAAGTATTATTATAAATTAATGATTTTAATTAAATAATGTGTCGCCACAGAGTTTTTAAATGTTTATGCAAATATTTGTTTATAAAATTTAACGTTAGTTATATGCGAGTAATACGTATAATGTTTTTTTGCACAATATTGAAAAATGGTGTTTCTTAACGTATATTTTTATTTATTTATTTACCCATTGGGCTTCATGCCTAAATTAACATAGTAAAATAATTTCAATACGTAATAATTTATTTTGATTGCGACTAACTTTCCCCTATTGCCTTATCGCTCATAATTGATCATGATAGGACTAATCATGTCCTATTTGGATACTATTCTTATTCATCATCTTCATTGGTGTTTTTTTTTTATAATAAAATTAATTTTAGTTTTTAATTCTCTATAGTGAAAAGTAAAAGTCCTGCTCCCAGCTCATAGATAGGTATGTTTCAGAAGGTAAGATTAGCTTTGATTACAACAAAAAACGTCTTGTACTGCACTAGTGTTCAATTCATTTTATAATACGAATTAATTTATTTATTCAGCCACCATTGCCATAATTACAATTTTACACGAAAATAAAATAAAGAAAATATAAATCAATAACTTTAAACAATTTTAAACAAATACTGACTCTCGGTGACAGCCCGGATCACCGCTGGATGCCTGGGTGCCTGGGTGCCTGGGTGCCTGGGTGCCTGGGTGCCTGGGTGCCTGGGTGCCTGGGTGCCTGGGTGCCTGGGTGCCTGGGTGCCTGGGTGCCTGGGTGCCTGGGTGCCATTACTATAAGCTGAGTTTACTTAGACCTCGGTAGGCGAGCACGCTCCGTCTGCATAACAAGAGAAATGACAATGAACGTCAGTTTCATAACGAGAAGTGATCGTACACGGACGCTTATAACTTTCACCTCGCGGCTTGTGAGCATCGCCCCAGTGCCTCATTTACTGCCGCGGACTTGTCGCCACTATATCTGTATTTTATGTAAGCGCATGCAGGAGAATGTCCGACACTTTCATAACATTCTGGGACAATGACCAACCTTGCGTCGCTTGGCAATTGGATAAGCTTACAGAATAATCAAACTTCAAAAGGGCTATCGCTGACTTCTCTTATACAAACCAATCCAGTCACTATGCGATCATAAGATTCTATAATAACAGCCTTACACTATGAAAAGCATGTATACTAAATAATTACAATGTTTGGTTTTGATTTGTGAATAATAAAGAGAGTGCCAAGCGGGGGATGCATTAGTTATTCGTCACAGATTAAGGGGTATTTATAGAAATTTGTGAATATTTTAAAACTTATAAATTGCAAAAAAAACTAGTTTCAATAATTACTACTGATAAACAGGTGCGCACAATTGTTCAGTGTACATTAATGGAGTCATTCATGCAGTGTGTGAGATGTTTATTTTTCTATTTATCTAAATGTGAAATTGGCGATCACGAGTGCGGGTGACCCACTTCACGAGGAGGGGATTTCCAATCACGTTTAAAATAATATAATTAATGTCGATGGCGGAACATTACACAGTTTTTCATTCCGGTATGTAAATTAGATCGGAAAGCAAACCCGATGATGAAATGTAATTACTTTCGTTTCTGATTGTCTGAGTCTTGTCTTAGCACGCTCGCTGGGTGTTATCGGGCGATTTGTCAGACTCATCGCCTCCCAAAGTGTGGGTAGCAGGTCACCTCTTTTTAGGTCGACTCTTTGCAATGTTTAGCCATTCGTTTTAATTTTTGTTTTACGAAATTTAATATGTATCTAAATGAATTTTAACTTTATTTTTTATGTGTCTCATGAGCTTTGTTTATTGTGCTTATTAAAAATTACATGTTTTAAATGTTAATAAAAAAGTTTTTGACCTAATACACCCATCATTTTTTACGCAATACCAGGTTCCAGTGGCGCATATAAGTAGTGCGTAAAAAACTTAACACTCAAATAATTCAATCAATCCGTTAAAAAAATCAAAAGATCGTATTAAAAGTACCAAAATCGTTTTAAAACACAAATTTTGTTCGTTTTTTGCACGAAACTCATACATACACTGGTTTATACGTAGTGACAAGATGCATAACGGACAAAAATATTTAAAGACACTACATATAGAAGACAAAATAACAGGCAATATAATACGGAATAAAAGCGGGCACGTAAAAGTGGTTATAAATATGTTAAATTAAAATACAATTAATTGCAGAAAAACGAACTAACATGGAAAGTAACGAGTAAAATTCAATAACATTAAGGTTATCAACTGACAATACTTGGTGAAACTGCATAATTATAATTTTAGAATTAATTTTAATTAAAAAATAATAAATTAAAAATATTTAGTTTTGATTCACAATTTATTTTAAAGATTACATGTTTCGGCCTTCCTGAAGACCTATTAAGAAGAAGATTATTGAAGATGGTCTTCAGGAAGGCCGAAACATGTAATCGTTAAAATAAATTGTGAATCAAAACTAAATATTTTTAATTTATTATTTTTTTAATTAAAATTAATTCTAAAATTATGAGTAAAATTCACTTAATAACACAAAGAAGGCAAAATAATGGACAATATAATACGGAATAAAAACAGACGTGAAAAAGTAAATGTAAGTAAGACACAATAAACAGACAATAATATACGAGTAATTTAACCCTAGATTTGAGGGTTATAAATATTAAAGATTGGCTCTGTTAGTACCGAGGACGTTACTGTGAAGCGACTTTCATTGGTAGCAATATAAGTCTCGACCCGTCTTGACATTACCTGTCGATAAGATATATTACTCGTATGTGTATGGAAATTAATCCCAGCAGGTTGATTTAATTATTGTTTTATATTTACAAACGGATCAGACCCAACTTATTACAAATATCATTAACATTAATATCATGAATGATATCATTAAACTTTATGATATCTATATTTATGTAGTCGTGTGTACTTTGTATACTGTGACCCAGTGGCAGACTGTAAATAATATTATTTAACTTGTAGTAACAACGAAACGCATCATACAGCTTTCCACGTCTAAAAACTTTCTTCTTCTACACAAGTCTATTCGTAATCTATCTTCACTGTCAAATGATTGTTGGCTGATAGCTTTCCTTCGTGTTATCTCATTATTCACAGTTTTTTGTAAGCACATATGCTTCTTCTGACATTTCTTATCATGCAGAGAGAGGCATGATGCTTGACTTTCGTACTTAGCCAAGATAACCACTTAATTTCATGATATATGTTTAATTGAAATTCATTAAAATTATAATAAATTTAATCGTTTTTAGTTTTATTACAGTTAAATATATTTCTTTTTATTTCATATTTACTTTATATGACTGAACACTTGCTGAGTAAATTGTTAATATATTAATTGTAATTAAAATTAAATTTAAAAAATATATTTATGGATCAACCAAATAATTGTCAGTTAATAACCTTAATTTATTAACTTAGTTTCAGTCACGTTTCCATTACTGGGACAAGTAATTCAACTATTACGAAACAATTTCTCAAATTAAATGAATCGTATATTTTCTAGCGAAAACTCCGCAATGCTTAAAATTTGAAGTGTTTAACGAAAGCCTCCCAGGGTTAACTTTCGGTGCAGAAGACACGTTAAATCTAACATTAATAATGATTTACCACACATAATAGAGGTTATCCAATGTCCAGGAAGATATCGATGCTAGAGTGTCTTTAAAAAATTAATTATGAATTGAAAATATTCGATGATTTCCTAGTGTAGACGCTACCGGGAGGCGGGACACATACGAGTATAAAGGTGTTATAGTGTCCCCCAAGAACCGCCAAAAGGAGAGTTGACCGACCGCCTACAAAATGGACGAACAACATCATAAAAATATCAGGTGAAGGTAGGAAGGTCAAGAGAGAGAGACTACGGTGGCCTTATATTCAAGAGCCGCCGGATACAGGTTAATAATACTCGTAATGATCATATGCTTAATTATTTTCTAATTCCGCATTATTAAACGCAATGTTCCAACGACCTGGATAATCGGTAGTGGAAGGCAAAAACGCCGTGACGGTTTTGGCTTTCTTTGTAAAAAATAATTCAATCGGTCGAATTGATGAACAGGTGTCGTAATTGTTGAGTGATGTGAGAGTTGAGCCCCGTGGGAGAGTTGTCGCTTTTACGGTCAGTCGGACACGCCCCTGCTCCGCTTTATTTGGGATATTTGGGTCGCTCTGGGAACAGCTGATGGCCGCCCAACACACTCGCGGTGCACCACACTACAATGCCGAGAGGAATTGCCTGTACGCTACAGTAAAGCGCTCGCAAACCACACTAGATTTCAAGGGTTCTATCCTCGACAAACCTTCAAATGAAAATAATTTAAATCAATTTATAAGCTCTGTTTTCTTTCTTCACATAAGAGAAAAACTATAAATATCCACAGTTGGTGTGCATCTGATCTCTGAATATTAAATTGTGTCATACCAAATCAAAATTCGTCGTAGACGAAAGTCGTGTATGAACAACACCCATTCAGAGTACTCCTTAAAACGTCTGTTACGCTAATGCCGGACAATCTAAGAACAAAACTCCACATACTATATGTACATCGCTTAACCGTTAACGTAAAATATTTCTAGTTATCGTAATTTTGAGGCCTGGCGAGGCGTGGGGGAACTAAATAATAAGTCCTGTTCTTCTTATAGAACTGTAAATATAGATCACAAAACGTTCGTCCGGGTAATTGCCAATTATATGTGTTATTATGCTTTTATTCGCCACCAACGTATTCACGTCAAAATTAAATATAAATTCGATCTGAAGCTTTTATCTTTAATTTTCTAAAAATTATTACATATTACAGAGATATATTTTTAAATATTTTTTTGGGTACGATTTTTTTTTCGTAATAATTGGTTGTATCTTATTATTCTCTTACTTTTGTGTTTCCTTTATTTTTATGCATAATTTTATTATATATTTTTTATATATAATTTATAAACATGTATTATATATAATTTATAATAAATAAATACTAATGATTGTAGAACTGTGGAAAAAATTAAAAGTATACTCGTATAACGTAATATTAGCATTAACGCTTATCTATGTTGTAATTATCTGTTTAATTACTTTCTTTTAAAAGTTACATTAATAATTATGGAATATTAATACCATTAATAGTTATGTATGGCGATGATGTTTTATTCTACATATCTGCACACTTTCTAACTACCGCTTATGATAAAAATATAAATCTTGAAAAAAATTAACTTCTAATATGGCATATACATATACAATTTTATTTATTTTAACATAAAAATGAGCAAATTACAACATTAGTGAAGTCGAATTATATCGTCCAATTGTAGTCCTTCCACATGTAGTATTATTACAAATAAATCGACATTTTCGAGGTTTGCCACCAAACCTATGATTGAAAGAAATGGAAGCTATGAATTATACACTCACAACCACTACCTTGTTGATCATATATGTAAAGGTGAATTTTATACTATTTTCTTTTTGGCAACACTGATTTTGACAGCTCACGTACGTTTCGTGTTTTGTGTCACTGTCAAACATCTTCCGCTTGGTCTATAATTTAACCATGAATCGTCTTACAAACGAACAACGCTTGCAAATCATTGAATTTTATTGATCAATAGTTTTATCGAAAAATTGTGTTCAGCGACGAAGCTTATTTTTGGCTGAATGGATTCGTAAATAAGCAGAATTGTCGGTTTTGGAGTGAAGATCAGCCAGAAGCATTGCAAGAGCTACCAATGCATCCAGAAAGAGTTACTGTTTGGTGCGGATTATGAGCTGGTGGCATCATTGGACTGTACTTCTTCAAAGATGATGCGAATCGCAACGTAACTGTGAATGGTGAGCGCTACCGTGAGATGATATCCAACTTTTTTTTGCCCAAAATGGAAGAGCTTGACTTGCATGACATTTGGTTTCAACAAGACGGTGGCACATGCCACACAACACGCGAAACAATAAACCAATTGAGTGGCAAGTTCGGTGAACACTTTATTTCACGTTTGGGACCGGTCAATTGGCCGCCTAGATCGTGCGGTTTAACGCCTTTAGATTATTTTTTGTGGGGGCTATGTTAAGACTCATTTCTATACTGACAAGCCCGCTTCGATTGATGCATTGAAAAAAGCATTGAAGCATTTATTCGTGAGATACCGGCCGAAATGTTGGAAAGTGCATGCCAAAATTGGACTAAGCGGATGGACCATTTGAGGTGGAGCCGCGGTCAACATTTGAATGAAATAATCTTCAAACATTAAATTATATGGACTGTACTATCGATTCAAATAAAGATTTCTGCATTTTTCTTAATTTTATGTGTCTTTTTTTGGAAAAAAATCTTATAGCTATTAAAAAATCACCCTGTAGTTGCAATGCGTAGAACATGTTTTAGTTTGGTTCGTGGTGTTTGAACTTGTTGCAGTTAGGACGGCACTATATATATTTTGATGAATGATAGGTGATTTAATGTGCGCAAATAAAAACACTTAACTCAAAAATCAACTTAATTAAAAATAAATATTAATTCCACAACCATACTATATTACTAGACTTTTATCTGACGTATTTGACGAGATTTTATATTTTAGAATAAAGATTATTTTATGTATTGGCTTGCCTGAAACATCAATATCTGTGCTGGACAAATATAATATTTACGTAGTGTGTAGAAGATGAGCTTCACACACACACACACGCAGCGTTGCCAGTCAAAACGAATGGAATAAGTCCGTAATATTTACCTAATTTTAATCACACATGACAAACAAAAACTAAATACCACAAAAGCTGTAAACCTGGCAGCTGTAGTCGTGTTAATATTCCCAGCTTTAAATATAAATATTGATCATCATGGATGTAAGAAGAAAAATATTTCCAATATTTAAATTTCTTTTCATAATAATATAAATTATTGTCATATAAAATTATTATTTAATATTTTTTGTAATCTTTTTTCTTGGAAATATCAAAACACGAACTCAAATAGCCGTAAGATTTTATTTTATAGGATTATGCGCTAGCAAACCAGTTGCGAGGTTGGTGGCGGGTCTGGTAAAACTCTAAGAATGACGGGCCGCATTAGAAATTAAAAATGATCGGCCAAATAATCACATTCACATAAAATGTGCCATATGTGGTCCGTGGGCTGCAGTTTTTTCCAGTCCAGCTTAACGTATTGTGGGATTAATCATCGAGCAGTATTTTAAGAAAGCCAAAGTTCAACTTCCTGTAGTCATAGGATATCGGAACTGTGGTCACAAGCTAGTTGCTTGAGATTTTCGGCAGCCGGTTGGTGATGTCGATTGTGCAACATCGGCCGTCCTCACATCTCGAATATTTGCGTAACCACACTCATGTGTACCGTTGTGCGTATCTAACGAGTGGTAACAAGCGACGAGCCGACTTTAGTGAACAATCACACGGCCAACGGCAGGCTCTTTGCTGCGTGATACTTAGCATTACCATTCTGACACAGTGACCTCAAAATACTCCGATTAGATTCAGCTCTCGTATTTATTTGACTTTACCTTTTTACTTCCTTTTTTTCATTTGAGTTGTCGTCCTCAACTTTTGTCCCATTTATGTAACTCATATTTAACAAATAAGTAGGTCTCATCATTACACCATGTTCGCTTCCCTAACTGGGGCATATTGTCGTTTCGAATTGCCGCCACAAAAATCTGCCAGCCGCCTTGGTCCTCGCCTCATCCCATGTCAGTTCTGCTTCCCGTAGCTCCACTGAGTATATTCTATGTGTTCCCAGCCGTTCTTGAGTTATAAATGGTGTAACTAACACGAATTTCTTTTCTATATTTGTGCCCATGATAATGAAAGCTGTGTAAGTCATGTTTCATTCGTTCCTAGATATGTAAATGTTTGTGTTTTGATGTTGGTCTAAAGCCGATGAAAGTGACAACTTCACGTTGCATAAAATTATATATACCGATTTTTTATTAAATTTATGTCAGATGAAGATTATATTAATGCACAACAATTTGTTTTTTTTTTTTTATTTCTTGACTTACACTGCTTTCATAATTATGGGCACATTTAAAGATTGTGTGGACCGTCAATATAATCAAATGTGCTCAATGTGTTTACAATCTAAACTTTATTAAACCCCGTCAACCATGTGACGTCAGTGATGTTAAACGTATCGTAAACAGCTGATCATGTGTTCTTTTGAACAATATTGTTCCCAGTGACGCAAGCGTGTGCTTATCGTCTGAGATGTCGTCGACGACTATTATTGTCCCTTCTACGTGCATTAAACTGTTTGCAACCCATTGTTCTAATAAATGAGTAAATGATTAGAATGATTTAAATCATTTGAATTCACTGGACTGGACTTGGCTGAAATCTTAAGTAAACCAGGATATTTATCGTTTATTTTTAAAATTTTAAATTAATTTTAATTTTGAAAAAAATAGTTTTGATTCACATTTATTTTTAATTTTTTAATTAAAATTAATTTCAAAATTATAATTATGCATTTTCACTGAGACATTATTGTCAGTTGATAACCTTAAAGTTTATTTTTACACATTGCTTAACGTATTAAATATTTTTTCACGATTAAGTCGTTAAAAATGAAATGAATAATGCTGATAGTATTAATTGTTATGATTCATTTTTTATTAATCATTTAATTTACCTTGCTGCCACTAATAAGCTGACGAAAAAAAAATGTTTGGCGGTGACCATTTTGGGTCATTTATCGAGAGAACTATTAGTGCTAAAGGTTATTTATTACCCTTTTGTACGATTATTAGTTTTTTAAGGTCCAATAATTCCTAAAATTCAAGTGTTATTTTTGTATATTGTTTTTCCATTATCAATTGCTTTTATCATTTAAAAAGTTATAAAGGCTTTGAATTAAAGTCCATTAAAACGTGTCTTGAAATATTTATATTACCTTTATTCCTCATAATCAGATTATTGGGCAATTTATTGTTACTTACGAGACTATCTGCACCGAATTCACATGAGAATGTTTATCAGTATTATTTACTTTCATATCGCAGACATCCAGTGTCTATACACACAGACACATGTTTTCAAAACAAGATTGATATTTTATTATATTTACTAGGTTGTTCTGGGGCACCTTTAACCTCTCCTCCCCGATGATGTCAATCTCTGTAAATATAATACACACAGGGTTCAGATTTTAGGTATTCCTCCTTAATACATTTACGTATTGAAAATTTTTTTTTTTTTA
The DNA here is from genome assembly GCA_022606575.1 of Glossosoma conforme. Classification (NCBI taxonomy): domain Eukaryota; kingdom Metazoa; phylum Arthropoda; class Insecta; order Trichoptera; family Glossosomatidae; genus Glossosoma; species Glossosoma conforme. The sequence goes on along the minus strand of JAGTXR010000191.1, from coordinate 571,622 downwards.
TAATAATAGGCACTCATCGAGAGCAGGAAATATTTTTCTAAAATCCGGAATAAATTCACCACTACAATCAAGACGCGTCAACTGTTATGAATCATTGCACCTGCCGGAAGTGTGTGCGAAAATAAAATTAAAAAATACACAGATATGTCGGCATCTATACTCCTCACTCTCGCTGACGTACTAATATGAGTGAGCGAGACGGGAAACCTCAGTTGGACGCCTAGTCGAAATGATATCGGCTCATCCATATGTCGACAGGCCAAGTAATGTTAGAAGCTCTCGGATGTTCACGCGACAAGGTGCGTCTGGCCGTTTGAGATCTACGTCTGATGTTTTTCATGTTTTTAGCTATTAAATGTCAATTATTACTGCTTATTGACATCAACTATTGTAAAATTAAGCGATATCTTTGAATATTTTCAGTTTTTCGAATTTCTACTCATTTTATTCACTTTAAATCAGAATGTGTAATGAGTTGACACCATCGGAACGCGCGGAAGTTTTTAGCATCGTAAGGCGAGGGTTAACAAATTATTGTGACTGTATAAAAACAAATTAGAATATAAAAAAAAATGACATAGTGATAAATCAATCCCCACTGTACAAATGATTATTTTATTTGATTATTTAAATTTATAACTATGTTATTTTTATTTGTACGAGTATGTTTATATTTAAATATAATGTTTTTATCACTTATTTCTCGGTAAGGGAAATACAAGTATAAATATTTAATGTCAAATATAATACATACAATGCCTTTTGCATGCAAGCCGACCTCGAGTCAATACTGTCACTTGTGCATTTCTGTCAATCATAACCTCAAAATTTTGACAACTGTGCTGTCAAAAATTACCTTTAAAAAACCCGTACATAATAAAAAAAAGGGGTTGCGGAGGACCGAGAGGAATGGAGATCGAGATGCAAGATTCTGTTGCTGCAAACCAATCCACCGGATTGATACTACGAAGAAGAATAAAAAAATTGTACTGTAATGCTGAAAAAAGAAATTGATGTTATAATACATATATATTAAAGAAATATTATTGCACACGTGTGCTATCTTGGATATACTAAAATTTTGAATGAAAATTAATCATTATTCACACTTTAACACCGAAAGTAAGAATTACATTTAATTTAGGGCTTAACACTGCCAACCTCGTCGTGAGCTTTACTCATTATTTTAAACTACACATATATATTTTATAGTACACATATCATTTATAAAATTCGTTAGCTATGTTCAAAAGGTTACTCATTTTTATCAATGCTTCAAAGAAAGTAAACTATTTTACCTAAAGCAATACTTCATTATAAATTATCCCTTTTCCTTTTCTTAACCAAAACATGTTTCGTTCACCCTTCGCAAACATCCCCACAATACAATCATTGTCCATATACATAACATCTATAGTATCGTTACTACCATACAAACTATTGAATAATGATAGAATTTGTTATGAGAAAATTTAATTTTGAATAGTAACCACGCATACATTTTACATCAGCTGTTCAAACATTTGCCTTGCATGCGACTATATCATGTATGTGTTCACAATATGTGATTCAGCAATAATTATAAATGTAATGGCAAAATATGATTTATAAGCAATAAAGGTCGATTAAGGGTCTTTGCACTATGTGCTTGAAAGATAAATATACTCTTGGTCCTCTTATAACACGGTTATATGGTTCCACAAAAACACCGTGTTATACAATTCCGTGTTATGCAAGGTTTGAAGTTCATACGAGGCCCAAGTGTATATTCCATATGTTTAGTTTTGAAAATATATATTTTCTATTATGTAGTATGTCATTTTAAAGGTACATTATTTGTTGCATTTTTACTCACTAAAAACATTTTTCATATATCGGCAGGTATATATCCGATCGGGTTGAAATAAATTTTACCTGAAAGTTAAAACTCTAGGCTGCAAACATCAGTCCAATTTTAATTGCCGAAGTGTAAAGACATTATAATCCGAAATTATAAACATGGCTCAGTTCGTGCCAACGAAACCTTTTTTGCGGGGAATTATTTTACATTACTTCCACCGAAAGGCAACAGCAGCTAAGGCGCATAGAATATAAGTAAAAACTTACGGCGAGAATGCTCTTTCAGAACAAATATGCAGTAGATGGTTTCAACAATTCAAGGGTGGTGATTATGACCTCGAAGATGAAGACCATCCTGGTGCTGAGAAAAAGGTTGAAGATACCGAATTGGAGATTAGTTCACTCTTGAATTCAGTTTATAAAAGGTAAAGTGACAATGGGCTAAATTTCTTTATCGGCTGCTAATCAATGCACAAACCTATTTCAACACCTTAATATGACGGACAACAAAATGTTATAAATAATGTTTACCAAGGTCATTATCTGTCGTGGTGTTCTCTTGTATGCATTGTATTTGCAACGTTGCATACGCAAACAACTTTGCAAATACCGCAATTCGGAAGGCAACCTTCGGTGTCTTGTATTTTAAATTATTACCATGCAGTGATTTAATTTGGCCTCTATTTTTGCGATTGCTTATGTTGCGATAAAAAACTGCTTCTCCGGATATAAGGTCGTTTTTTTATTTCAATATCGGTCGTCAATCCATAATTCAGACAGCTACTAAAGTCCTAAAGTTAACGTTTAAGATCCGAAAGAAGCACCGCGCTGCTTTCTTTTACTTAAAACCTCCATACGAAAGTGTCCCATTTCGAACCAAAATAAATATTCATTTCATTGATATGATATGCAGTTCTAGTGTGCCAAATATTCATTTGTTTTATTTTTGCGATCGATAATTTTGGTGGAATTTCATAATTCAAATATTATAATTTTAAAATATATTTTTTACATATTTCGTCTTCGTCGTGGACGCCAAAGTTCAATCGACATGTAAGTTGCGTTGGGCCATCACTTAACACAATAAAATATACCAGCCATATATTATGTTTTATCAACGACAAATTAGATTTGCTTTGCTCGAGCTCATGGATATTGAAGACTAAGATCAAATATTTTATTAGTTGTTGTTGCTGGTGCACTACGGAGCCACTATTACGCTGGCCGCAGCTTCTGCGGCTGGGTCCGGCAGGAATGCTTAAACCGGAAAGTCAACATTCGAGTCCGGAAAGAGCGATGAGTGGTGGGAGACATGAGCGCTCCTCTGATCTCTGCTGCTCAGCAAGGTCGCTGAGCTAAAGACTTATAAGCCGTGTGGTAGTTCTGTGTTCAAAACAAAACGATCATCACTTTTTATAAATACGCGCAAAAGAAAGGAAAAGTTTGATCTCTACATAATATATTGAACTATATTGGACTTCTCTCTCACGACACCCTGAAGTCTGCATGATAGTAATATACACTAGCTCAGATGACAACAATTATACAGAAATATGACAAATACTTAACTTATTTGAATTGTCACCTTTTTGATCTACGTTTTAAAAAACATGTATTTAATTAGGTTTTTGACAAACTTATTTCAAGCATTTTAAGAATGACTGTAAAGTTTCACATCGTATATTAAACTTGTGGCCTCTTGCATGATAAGCGAGCGTTTTACCTTTTACTGTTTTACTCCTGTGAAAATCGATAGGTCACAGTAAAGTCTAACGGACAACAATGCTTAAATAATAAAACGACCATTTTTAATACTTTTTGCACTGAATTTTATAATTAACGCAATGATCTGGGCAAACTATTAAAATGACAATTGAAATCAAATCATCATGGACAAACAATGCGAACACTAATGTCATGGACATTAGTGTTCGCAAACAATACTAATAAAATATTATTATAATTGATTTCCATTTTATGAAATATCGCCAACCACGTTCGAGTCAAATAAGGTTCACGTGGGTGTTTCGAGCCTGACAAGTCCCAAGCGTTACTGGATACTTTTTTTAGAAATCAAACGTGAATATTTTTTCTAACGAATGATCATCATAAATACTTATATCACGGGTCGTCAACCCGGTCCGTACCGCCTACTAGTGGGCGATACAGGCTTCCGTGGTGGGCGATGGGCGATTTTTGTAAATTTTCAAATCTCCTACATTCCTTCTAGAATTTTTTTCGCTCATATACTGAATTGAAATATAGCGAGGTTGGTAGGCGGTAAGAAAATTTTACCATGAAAAATAGGCAAAAGTGGGCGCTAGGCATAAAAAGGTTGACGACCCCTGACTTATATCATTATCAGCATTTGAGTTGACAAAACAAAAACTTATAACACTCGCACATATTATTTAATCTTATGTTATTATATAATGTTTATGCAACGCATACTGTTTTCTTTTATTGATCATCATCAATGTGCTTAAAATTAATATACTGAATGTATTTGCAGGAGCTCACAAAATCCATTAAGCTGTAAAATTATAGTTCAAACATTTAAGAAAGGTTTGAAATACACACCAAAGGGTAAAACAATTTCGTGAACGTTGCACTTAATGCTGCAGTCCATTTATGTTGGCCGATTTGTCATAGCTCTAATGGAGTATGCCAGCCATAATCGTCTACCTTCGGCTTTGTAGAACTTCGTCTCTGACATTCATACTAGCGGACCTGTAAACGTAAATACGCCAAAAAAGGCTAAACTAACAGATTTTAACCAACATTGTTTTTTATAATCACGCGAAATTACAGCTACAAACATCATAATCCATACATTAGATAACTATCACCTTCACGATTTATTGAACTGGGTGTTCAAATAAAAGTAGACCAAGGAAAATCTTGTATTTTTTTGTTAAAAGTAATTGTGATCACGTATCATTTACAACAAGGCAACATTTCATCCTACTATCGGCCATCCGGCTCTCGCATAAGAGCTTTTACTTCAGCTTCCTTTATTTTAAGCCCCCCGGACTCTCACTATCCAGGAATGCCGTCGATAACTATGCATATCATGTTTTTGACGGACAAGAGTATATATGGAATTATGATAATGATTTTTATACGCTTTGTTTGATCGCGTTGCTTTCACAGCCTCCGTCTGTGAATCTGACCCCGCCGCTTGCCCTTCTCCTTGTCAGCTGCCAGACACCAGTAGCAGTGAAAGTGACGGAGAACGGACCAGCCCTGACAAGGCCGAGGTGCACAGGCCGACTGACTTCTCTCCAAGACTCTCAACTAGCTCGCAGGATTCTTGACCGAATCTTTCTTTGCCATGTGTGTTGATCTCAGTTATCGTGTGTCTGCTGGTGTTCTACCATTTTTAGGTTATTGCTCCTTTTTAGGCTGTGTCATCCGCAAAAGCAAGTCCTCTTAAGTTATTATATATGTATGAAGACGATTATTATTTATTACAAGTTATTATTATTGTTTAACACAGGGAAATAAAAAAAGGATGGCTTAGTAAAGTCGATATATTTCGCCTCATAGCTTTCGTTAAAACACTCCCTTACAGATTTATTCTAAATAGCTGAGAACTTTCTAAGGTGTCGTCACTTTGGGATTGACCTGTAGAATAATAAAAAAACTCATTATTCTAATTTATCCAGTACTACATATTATCCAATATACCATAATATGTTATATATATGTGATAATTCAACTTTGCAAAACTCTTAAAACGTGAATTTTCTAGTGCCTTGGTAATAAATTATGCTAAGATTTTGTTTTTCCTCGTGCAGTCCTAGATGAACATCATAGAGGCCACTGTTCTCAACTGGTTGTGCTCTCCTGCATGCGACTTCTTAAAAATAGACATATAATATTTTTTACAGTCAGTCAGTCAAATAAAATTTGGATATTGATATTATTTTTAAAAATACCCGGGGGTAATGCTTTGTCTTCTTGCCTGTAATGAAAATCATTGTTTGTCTTCCGAAAATGTCCATTGAATGTGATCATATGTTTTTTTAATATTTTATGCTCTATTTTACAAAAAAAAAGTCTCGTATTTTTTTGTGTTCATTCAATTTAGTTTCATAACTTTTAACTATTTATATTTAGTGTCCATTACGACTTTTTGTTGTTTTTTTTGTAATACTGATTTAAAAACCGCTAAGTGGTTTGTACAAATGAAATAACATGCCGCAAATACGCATAAAACACTATATCAGTTTTGAATAAATAATGAATATGGTGATAATAAATAGATCGTCATTATTCCACGAGTTTATTTTCTATACATTTTTCTACATTTAACAAGAAGTGGAACGAACAAAATGTTATTTTGTATAACATAAAGTATAATTTGTTCTTGATAATCGACCTTGCATTTAAAAAGGTTACGATGAAAACGTCGGAAGTAATAACAAAAAATGACAAGATGTCAACTGAGTCACCGTGTCCACCTCCTCAGGTAAGGTGTATTCTGTATGTTCTAACTCAGGTGGGAAGTAGGCGGCTTGTAGTAACATCGTGGGAATATACTGGCGCAGACATCAGAATAGCCGTGCAGAGGTGCAGAGGTGCAGAGGTGCAGAGGTGCAGAGGTGCAGAGGTGCATCCGCGTGGGAGAGAAGCCAAGTGTTTGCAGCATAATGTATAATCATATGCACGCGTAGCCAAGTTTCAATGTTTAATCAAATATAGAGTTATGTCAAAAGTGCTTCATTTATGTCTATACTTGTCTCTTAACATAACAACATTCACGGGGACAGGAGAATACCGACAGTTGGTTATAGTGATGCAGAAATCACAACTGTTAATTCTATAACGCTTGCCATGTTACATATGGCTAAGCGCTACATGTGGAGTGTTGATCCGCCATCGTCATAGAGTATAGCCCGACATTCATTTATTACAGGAATTCACTATGAATGGATGGTGTTCACAGGAGAACTTTCATCTTCTACCAATTTTAATTGATAGTCTATGGCTGGTATTTTACGACTTAAGGATTAAATTCACACCAACCGGAAGTATACAGGTATATAGAGCTTAGAAACCGATTAAAAATCTTTTTTTAATCTCTGTCGGGGATCGAACCCACGACCTTCGGTTTGGTAAGCAAACAACAAACGCTTTCACCACACATAGTCATACCCGCCAGCAAAGCTACCATGATAACTTTATTAATGACTTACATAATATAAATAAATATTGAATTATTGCTTGGTTGATTTGTCAAATTTCGTATTCACAAATATGTACTTTAGGAGAAGCCTACGTGACGGCAGGCTAAGAGTAAATGTGCTAAACTAATACGTAACTAATTCGTAAAGATACATGGCATAGCCTATTAACCCAAGTAAGTGATGGAGAAAAGTCCTCACACCATCCTTTTAAAGTGAGTTCATTGTAATTATATCAAATCGCTCTGATTTGTGAATAATGCTTGAATGACAGAAATATATTATATTAACCATAGCAGATATTATCTCTTAATTTACAGTGCTTAGCCAGTACATGCTAACATGACTCGTAGAATCTATAGATTTGATCTCTCAACCACCGGTCAACTTTGTTTACAGAACAAAATGCTAGCTGTGATTTTGTCACAGTTCTATGGCCACTTATCAAGAAAACAACATATGTTAACACTAAAAACAATGCCTGTCGTAAATATAAATCAAATAAAAATAATAATCGTGTTCAGTGATATTGGTATTTATGTTTTCGTAGATGTTAAGATCAGTTTATATTTATAGCTTCGTATTTTAAATACATTTTATATTCTCTTGCTGTTAATGAAATTTTGCTTCTGAAATATCGTCCATGACATTTCAAATAACTATTTTATGCAACTAGTTTTATAGTGGTTTAGAATTTCGTTTATTATAAAAAACCGTTTGTTCTATTCATGCTCAGTGTGCGTTAAGTGGAACAAAATTTTTGGACCATCATACTACATTCGCTACCTTGGTACATATTACGAATACCTATATGTGTCAACCGAGCATTCTTTATCCGCGGCAATACTAAACACTTGACAAATATTGCCATGGAACTTAGTTACTACTTAATTATTTTAATCGGAATTAATTTAATTTTTCTGTAAATAAAGTAGTAGATTTCGTGTATTATACTGTATTCCGATAACAATAAGTGAAAATTATTACCAAATAATCATTAGAATGGGGTCGATCAGCCCATTGTAATCAAGTGGATACTGCCCTGAATGGTGCATGCAGAGTCGTCACAGGCTGCCTCAAACCAACACCCATTTCAAAACTATACCCCTTGGCTGGTATCGCATCACCAAACATAAGACGCCAAGTCATATGCGCCGAAGAAATGCGTAATGCAATCGAACAACCGTCCCAATGCTTGTATAATCAGATACCCCCAACACCCAGACTGAAGTCGCGAAGCAGCTTTCTGAGAAACACACAACCTCTCACATCTGGTCCTGAAAATGAGAGACTCCAGCTCTGACAACAAGTCGAATCAGAGGATTTTATTATTCTAAAGGAAGGCCTCTCAACTAGCAAGAACCTTGACTGACGGACCTGGAAATCCCTGAACAGATTAAGAACCGGAGTTGGTAGAACAAAGGATAACCTCGAGCGGTGGGGAATGCTTCGGCAGCGAGAGTCACTATTGTGCGACTGTGGAAACCTGCAGACCGCTCACACCTAAGATTCTGCCCAATGTGCCCAACAAGCTGCACATCCCAAGACCTAATGCTGGCCAACACACGGGCTATCGATGTTGCCAGATACTGGGCAAAATAATTTGACGTCGCTGACACGAAGAAAAATAAGATTAGAATATATCCTCCGAATAGCGAACACCTCAGCACTGATGTTTTAGAAGTGAGGTCAATATATTATTTGTGCATGTATCTACGTACTTCATTTTAATGTAAAAGATTTATATTACTATTTAAATAGGCGTTACTAACTATCTGCACACAAGACTACCTAAATTTACGTTAATTTCAATGATTGCAACTCAAGCGTCCCAACAAGCCACAAAATGTGCTCCGAAAACATTTCCGCATACGCGCATTGGGCCCATTTGCATGACTCGTCACGCAGAAGGTAAACAAACACGTCAATTTCTTCAATGGTACAATTATATGCTGGGTTGTAAAAAAATCGCGAAACACGTTTTATTTCTTGTATAAATTGTCCTGTCCATAAGCGCCATCACTCGTGTAATACATCACGCCACAGAAGTTTAATCATTTTTTCAGAATCATCATTGGCTAACACATATATTCACAAGTTATAATTGACTAGTATGAAAATGATGTGACATCTCTTACTGGCCTATGATACATTATTTGTTGATACTAAATTTAAAGATATTTTTTTGCAAATGGGAAAAAAGTATATCTTCATAAGTTAATGTCTTAAAAATATCAATGATTAATACATTATAATATTAGCTGTTTTGATTATATGATAATAAAATAATTTTTTTAAGTGAGCATCTGTAAAAAGGAAGGATGAGACTCCTATATTATAACTTCATTCATACGAGGTCATTGGTGCCTCAACGCTAATTTGACGCGACATGACTACAATGAAGATTATCGGCTAAGGTCACCATCAACCTTGGGGTAAAGACCATTGTGGTTATTAGAATACTAGTATATTTTCAAAGTAGAATAACGGTTATATGTTTCCGGTCCACCCATCATATCAAGCTGCCAAAACGGTTACTATGCAACTGCTAGAACTCTCGATGATCGAAATGGAGTCAGAATTTAAATCCTCTTTTGTTCTAAATAAAAAAAGGTTTTTAATTGATGACAGCCTTAAATAACATAGTTAGTTAGTTTGGGTTAGGTTAGATTTTATTGGGTTATTACATTAATTGTAGAACATGTGGAATAATGCAGAATAATAATCTTCTTTTATACCAAAAAATATTCATTCTAACCGGAAAAAATATATCCTTTCATAATAGACCGTCGTTTATAATGCTTTAATAATGCACATGATTTAATCGTGACGTGACTATTTATGGCAGCGCGGTAAAACGATCAGGAAATGTGGAAGGGGTTTGCCCTTCCAACGCAGCCGGTCGCCAATTAAACTCGTGCGTACTCGTAGATACACACCTTCGGTGACCCAGCATTGCGGATTCAACGAACGAAAGTGAAACTGTGCATTGCTGTTGATAATCACCTTCAAATTAGAATAAGTGTTGGGCCGAGACTGCTCGCTATAACATAATACTATAACTTACATTGCATACTCTACTGACTAATCAACTATAGTTATATTGTGCAGTTTGATTCGAGAATGAGGCGAACGGAACTGAAATTCAAATGTTGCCAGTTTCCCGCGGCGCGAGCCGGATCCTGTAGGCGAGGCGACACAGTTCCGGTTAGTTTAGCCGAATTACTTTCCATCGCTCCGGTGATAACTGATAATAATTGGCTGACTGATACAATTGGTGCCTTGATTTTAACGTATACCGACTTGTTATACCAATATTATATTTCTACATTATTTTTTTAAACTAAAGAATACCTGAATTATGTTGCTATGTCTCCCAAATCACAACTGTGATTCCATCTACATGCCAAGGCGACCGGTTCCGCACGGATATCTTGCCGAAATTTCATTTCATCGATGTTAAGTACTGTTGTAAATTTTCTTTACAGTTTAAAATACGTTTTTTTAATACACAATTTCTTACGGTATTCAATTATATTATTCATAAAAACGGGAATAATTTTAGGTATGTGAAATAAATGATAATTGTCGCTATTAAATGCTCAAGTTAATTTTTGACATTTTTCTGCTTCGTCGAGAAGCCGCAGTTCAGAATGGAACATTTCAAAAATAAAATTCAGGAATATATACTTTAAATCCTCTTTCTTTTACAACATACAATTTTCAAGGATTTTCGATCCAAAAATCGAATTAATATATTCTTTTTGTATCAATGACTTGTAAATAGTCAAAAATATTTGTTTCGTATAAATATAATTAAAATATTTTGTCTAATCATCCTGTGAATAAATCTAATTTTTCTTTTTTTATAAATATATTTTCTCTTTTCGACATCGTATTGCATTTTCTCATTAAATAATGATATTTTTGTGCATTTCTTGTAGCTACTACTTTACTATACATAGTTGCTAATGAAAAAAATATACAATTAGCGAATAATGTGATTAGCCACTGAAGCCGCATTGCAGGCCACCGCAGGCACTGGCGCCTCGGCTTATTGCATTACGCCCATTACAGGTATACAGTATTACCTTGCAAGACTGCAGCTTGCTGCACTTGCTCTCGGTGCAACTAGAACAGCCACTAACCTGCGACATTTATCACATACGTCAGTGCGTATAACCTGACCTGCGACACATCATTTATTATATTTGATTATTTTTCGACTTGATTGTGATTTACTAGTTTATATTTTCTCTTTTTTTCAGGTAAGTGAAAATGTTTCTCTTCTGCGTCTACGAATTCGTAAGAAAATTTAGTTACATTATTATTGTATTGAAATTTCTCTCGTATTGGACGTCATTTAGAAACCGATGGGTGGCGAAATTTCAATAATAAATTTATTGAGAACAATACAAATATATATTTGCCAATATGCATTTCAAAGTTATTCGGTTGCACACAAATACCGCAATATTGTAACCCTGACAGTAAAATCTCTAATGTAGGGAAATTTTATTCAAGAATTCATTTTTAAACTCGTTCTGTGTTCAATTTACCTTTTTTTTGCAGTTTCGTCATAAAAATAACATTCAAACCACGATTAAGTAAATCCACGTTTGCGTTGAATTGTTTTGATCCGCACAATGGCGCTCGTCTGCCATTACAAATGAACGGTCTGAAACTGTGACATCTTAAAAGGAAAAAAGGATTTTCCCCGAACCATGATCAAGCCTTTCCAGTCTGCTAACAGACCCTTCCTTACTCCCTTATTTTCCTAGACTTATTTACATAAAGAGGATTGAACTTGAATTGTGTGTATACGTATATGGCTTGCTACAGCCGTCTCGTCACTACGGACTTTCTCCGGTCGTGACGATTATACAACACTTCTTACACACAAACTTCTCACAAAACATAGCACAGCGCGGCACGTTGTATTAACAAAATAAACTTAATTAGATTATGTACCTCGTGTGTGTGCAAAATTTTCAAGTCAATTAAATTCATCGTGCAACGCAACGCACAGCCATCCTTCAAATAACACACGTCTTCCGATCCACGTGATTTTTCAATGGAATACATTCAAAACACTTATTCTATTTACTTATTCAAAAGGAGCTATTTTGCTTCTCCTTTCATTGGATGGAAGAGCGAAGCCTACTGGCTTGCGACATCTGTTTCCTCGCTTGTACAATTTGAATACTTTTAAGAAGTAATGTCCCTCAACACAAGGGCACAATCACTACACTTCATTTTCACACGCAGCGTCTAGTCGTCCCGGCTGTACAATGTAGTTAGCCTGATGTTAGTTCTATAGTAGTAAAGACTAAAGAAATTGAAAACTAATTGAAGGAAATGGAATGTGTTTCCAACATAATAAATTAAACATATGTCTACCAATTTCATATGAAACTACGTTGACTGCTGTATTTTCATAAACCAAGTGTCAGTATCCTATAACAACATATCTCTAGTTTTATACATAATTTCCGCTTACATCAAAATAGTCTGGGATAAATTATATATATATACTTTAGGACTGCAATAACACCGATTGCATCCAACAGAAGATATGCATCATGACGACATGCATGAAGACATGCATCTTATTCCAATAATGTACATGCCGAATTTTTAAAATTATATTTAATATGACTTTAAATGAAGTATTAAATTACAAAATTATAATGGACTTTTTACAAAACATCGAACGTTTTTTAGATGATTAAACTTATTGAAGTACGATACGATACGTATGTAGGGGCCAAAATTAGAAATAATTTATAACTTTAATGATAATCCCGTGACTTCACGTACTGATAATGTAATGCACCGCTTACTGTTTTTTGATTTAGTGTTTTTTTTTTATAATACACATGACATTGAAAATATTCCTCCTGCATAATTTAAAATTAAAAAACTATTAACTTTATGTATCAGTATCATGTGCCGATTGATACAATCTACAATATACTTACTTCGGTTTTTTGATCGTTAATTCTTGACGTTTTTCCATTATTCCATTATTCCAATGTATAAAGTAAATAAGTTTTCTAGTTTAACATTGCTCCAATAACGACATGATTCGGCAATATCAGTGAATGTTTTTTTTTTTATTTAATTAATAACGCCCCCAGTAACGGTGCATGAGTTTTTAAATATTTTTTTCCTGATTTTTATCTTATCATTAGTAAGAAAATTACAAGTGTTTTTGCAACTTTTTTTTAACTAATCGACGAACCATTCGCTAAAAGTCACTTTTTTTATTTTAATCCCTGAATTGTTGTCCTATTTCAGAGTAAGTTATAATCTGAAAGATAATCTAGTAAATTTGAACGCAGTATCTGCCTACTTATTGATTGTTAAACACACCCAGTTCGTTATTTTTACTTTTTATTTTTCTTGTTTTTTTTTTGATTGGTGAAAACCGATTCATTGAATTGAAAGTTGAGTTTTTTACGCACCGTTTTCTTTCGTCAATGTATCATGTAAAAAAGGATGGGGTGTAATTTAAAGCTGGTGGTGCAGATGGCTCAATAACACTCGTAAAGTCACGTGTAAAATCTTCACACTAGTAAATAAATAATATGTATAAGTAGTCCCGCATATTTGGAATGAAAATTATATTTACTGATAATTTGATTTTTTAAATAATACATTTCTATCATATTAACAAGTCGACCATTGCAATTCGGCGGTACAGTATGACGATGATAATGCATATTTATATTATCATTTCCGGGTGCGCGTCGTTGCGCACGCGCATCGACGCGCACCCGGAAGCGCCGCGGATTCCGCGCGGTTAAACCGCCCGAAACCCACGAACTCCCGTTCCTCATATCAGCTGGCGGCTTCAAAGGTCGTCCATCCTCACACTACGCACCTACATACTTAGACGTACGTCAAAAGCCCAGACGGATTTAATGTTCTCTTATATATACAGGCTGTATAAAAGTTTGTTAGCTGATTCTGGAGAAATATATTTTTATGATTATGTGCAACTCAAATATATACAGAAAAATTGTTATAACGTCGTCGGTAATTGAGCTCGTTTTACCCTGCGCGTCTTCCGTTACGGTTACACCACCATGCGCTCTCAATGTGTAGCTGCTACACATTAATTGGTGATTATACTACACTGTAGCATATAGCCACCATCAATTTTTCAGTTGTCAAATTCTTTGCCTCGACTCATAAAGGTCATTTAAAAAGTCGACACAGCTTTAAGATACCATAATTAAGTATTGTACTCTATGGCAATAACTGCTCCCTTGCAATATCTGTCCTCTCTGTCTTTTAAAACCCTACTGCATGTTTAGTATAAAACGTAATCATAATTTTACATCATTTTCTGACGTCTGCCTCGAAAAATAAAGATATGTTGTTTAGTTGTTTCTCCCCTGCGTACTTGCTAAATTTTAATACATGAAATGTTTTTCGTCGTCAACGAGGCATAAATTCGTTTTCTTACCGTGGATTTGTATTTCGAATTATACGTATTCTTTTAAAGGTCATCGCAACTAAAATTCGACGTCTCCTGTCGTCTCTATTGTGTTCTCCACCGGTGATAATGCAATTATCGTTTTCATACGTGCCAGTCACATTGGCTTTCAATTGTTCACAAACACACACAAGTGCTGTTCAATGTAAGTATGTGCCTTTCAACATACTTTTCTAATTAAAGCACCTGTAGTCGTGGATTTACATCATCTTTAACACTTATGTACAATACCCAGAATTGATCAGTAGGAATCACTGCTCAACTTATCACTTGCTAAACAATAATCTGAATCAGCGGAAAAAGTGCAATCTATGTATAATAGATGTATTGTCATATATACAATAGACTCATGTCGGCATACTTACTACATACGGCGAACTCACATAATATTGTAAAGCCAATTCGATTGTCGAAATATCGGAGAGAAAAAGAAATTCGCCCACACGGCTCAACCTAAAAGCCACAATTCCATTTCCCGGTTCTTTGAAAATCCCAACCCACAATAACAGACTGTCAGACAATAAACACGGACTGAAGCCGGTAACTTCCGCAGCAACACTGATTCCTCTGACGTGAACGCATGAAACAGCGCACAGTTCCTTGATATGTATGTCTTGTTGTCAACTTTATTTGGATATACTACCAATAATAGTATAGGTATGGGCTTATGGACGATGAAACCTTTTCACAAATGCTCGGCAATGGAAAGGCCTAAATTAAATAATCCATGGATTTGCAGAATGATGCAATAAATTGGTATTTTACTGGGTGATTAAATTACCAGTTCTCTGTCGATAGTGTTACACGATGCTTAAAGATTTTCATCCTTGTTATGCAATAGTAACAATAATTGAATTTCGCTATGCAGAACACTCGTAAATTAGGATCTCATTTAATGAATTACCTAGGTTTTCCAACGCTTTGCTCACATTTATTGCAACGATGGTCGTCAGCCTTCGTCAGTTGTGAGGCTCTTGATAAAACTGCCTGGCAATGAGACGTCGCTCAGGTGCCTTTCACTGATCTCAAATATTTGGCACAATCTGAATTGAAACCAGTATCAAGTGTGTGACCCATTGACAAGTTCAGTCATAATCCGAATTATTCGCTTATATGTATTTTTTTAATGACGGATAATTATGTGTATTGTTCCATTTGCAACTACGGTAGTGTTATTACAATACTCATACGTACGCAAGATCTTGATGTTGCCCAAGTACACGTAACTGCATTTTTTTTTGAAAATATTGATTATACAGAGTAGTGAATGTTTACAAACGGACGTCTGACGAACTCTAAGTGAGTGCGAAACCGCAGTCATCATTTTTGTGAGTTTTATTTTGTCAGCGTGATTCATTTTAAAACAATAAAAAAAACATTGTCTATTTTAAATGAATCTCAGAGAGAATGCAATGTCTTCTTATCTAATTACTTGACTTATTTATTTTTTAGCACCCATAAGATATAACATGAGCTATATGAATTAGAACAAATATGACAGCTACAATACAGGTTTTAAACATTATTTTTGCCAGGTACGCGTAAACGCTTCGCGGAGTACGTAAGTACCTATTATAAACTCCGTTGAGATATTATTTGGTAAAAAAACTTTGCTCTTATCCAAAAATCTTACGAATTTTTATTGTATAGTTTGTTTGCCTATCTATTTCAATCTCACACAATAGTTTGTTAACTCGGTATCTTGGTTGGTAATGCACTGATTTTTATTAAAAAGTATATATATTATATAATATCGTTAAGTTAAAAAAAAAACATGAAATTTTTTAATTAAATGTACTTATAGTATATAGGTTTGCAAAGATCGCTTTAAGTTGTCTGTATGTTAAATAAACTACGAGTATATGCATCAAATCACTTCAAATAAAACCCGGTTATGAATATTCACCCGTGATCTGTGGGATAATAACACAAGTTGTCTGATATCAAATATAATATGTATATACATTTATGGCAGTCCATATTCTTGAATATCGGTTAATGTTTGCAATTTGAAAGCACATTCATACGAAGATTAATCGTGCGAATACTTTTACACGAAACCTTTCGATAAATTATTCCAAGGTTGTGCGAATAGCACCACGAAGGAGAAGGCATGCATGTTTAGGAACAGCTATTTTCCTACAGGACTCGTAACGAATGGAAATAAAGCATCCCTAGAAAAAAGAGATTGAAACAATGTAGCAAGTAAAGTTTTTTTTTATGTTTATTTTTATAATACATAATTTGCTAAATTTTTGTTGTCTGAGAGTCATTACCAAGAGGAACTAGAATGCAGTAAGCGTCAGCGGACTTTCACATTCTCTTGAATAATTTTGAATTGGACACTTCTTCTTGGCGGACTTGTGGACGTCCCATCGAAGGTGTACTATCTAATACAAATTCCACACCACCTTTTTTTACACACATTGACTAAGTCTGATATATCTTCCTTCTCACTCTAGTTCAGATAAACCTATAGCTAGATCAATACTATTTGATGTTTTTTTGTGTAAACGGATGGAGGAAAACATTAACAGAGATTTTGTTGGGTTTTATGTCATTTAGTCGTGTCTGGAAGGAAAAGCACATCTCTTAATTGTAGGTTTTTATATCGACGCATATAGAAATTTATAAGGGATAGATTTGTTTTCGATCGTGCGGATGTCCAGTTTGCACTTCTTCCTGCATTAGGCGAAATGCAATTTTAATATTTTTTTATTCATTCCATATCATATTTCATGCCCGATTTTGCATTTTTAAAATTTCAGAATTATTTCATCTCGCCAAATCACAGAAATGTGCTATTCTTAATTATGTCTTATAATCAAAAATGAAAATACATTTATATTTTATGAAATCACGATGTCGACTTTTACTTTTGTTGGAATTTAGTCAATTCAAAGCGCCAGTGGTAAAAATACTTTCTAGATCTTGCTAACCATTGTTATAGATCAATTTCGGTCGCAAAGTAATCAAAATCATAAAAAGAAGTAGAGCTGTGTACTTTACTCGGGCTATGTGTCCTGCAAAAAGTCACACTTTTCACTTGCACGTTTGAGTTTTTTGGCAGCTGTAAAATATTGATTCGGATAATACTTTTTATGTTCGGTGTTATTTTGCTGAAATATTTCAATCTTAGTAAAAATTAAAAATGAACATATTTTGCTTATGAATTAATTTACACCAATTAAATATATTAAGTTCTTGTTATAAGTATCTAACACATTATTGTAATAAGTTAAGAGACAATTAAGTCTGGTATTATAAGTTAGAGTTATTATTATTTGTAAACTTGTAAGAATTTTTTTTTTACAAAATAAAGAACCAATTAAAAAAAAAACATATTTTCAAATTATATGAATCACTGCAATGCAATATATGTGCTTTTGAGACATGAGAACAATCATGAAGATGGAAGAATGGAAATTAAAGGATCACTTTCTGAATGCTATATTGTTGGTGGCAAATCCAATAATGCTTTACTTCAATGATCAGGCGAGTACCGCAGATTAAAATGAAATAAAGCAATGTTTTTATAATCTTTGATTTAATAAATTATTAATGGTAAACCAATATAAAAGTAAATGATGCCTTTATTCGTTCGAAAATCTCTAGCATTCGGTCGGTTGTATAATTGAATATAGCCGAATTGGCCGCATACCTAATAGTCGCCGGACACTCGTTACAAACCCAATATCTTGTTATTTTTCAATTACAATTAATATATAATTATAATTATGCAGTTCACCAAGTATTTTCAGTTGATAATCTTACCGTTATTGTAAGTCGAAGCCGGGGCTTTTCATTTGGGGCCTGACCACTGAATATACGAGTATCAGTTGTTCAACCAGTTGATGGCGTAACCAAAAGAACGGCTTACCACAAGGCAGTGTACTTGCTCCTATACTATTTAATATATATACAAACGACCAACCCACCCCTAAAGACACAAAGTCTTTCATATATGCGGATGACTTAGGTTTGGCAGCGCAAGCAGTAACGTTTGAAGAAGTTGAGGACATCCTAAGCCAGGTACTCAAAGAGATGTCCCATTACTACGAAACCAACCATCTCAAACCTAACCCATCAAAGACACAAGTCTGCTGTTTCCACCTTAGAAACAGGGAAGCTAACAGAAAGCTTCGTGTCACGTGGGAAGGTAGAGTACTGGAACATAAATAATTGTCTAATTGACACTATTGTGCGACTGTGGAGACCTGCAAACCGCCTCACACCTAAGATGCTGCTCCATGTGCCCAACAAGTTGCACATCTCAGGACCTAATGCTGGGCAACGCACGAGCTATCGATGTTGCCAGATATTGGGAAAAAATAATTTGACGTCGCTGACACAAAGAAGAAGAGTTGTTCACTGAAAATAATCGGGTGAGCGCAACACCGAAGAGACTTTATTGTGATGCGGGTGTGTCGTGGGAAACGTCTGGTGTTTCCGGCACTCCGCTTTTCGCATCCGGTCTCCTCCCATCTGGATTTACCGATGAACATATAACTTGTATAAAAATACACCTACATTAGCAAATCTGTTTTACATATATATGTGCGATTGCAGTTTGTTGTATATATTTAGTATACAACACTGCCGATTGACAACTTGTCACGTATTGGCCGCTTCGTATAATCCAGGAAGAGTCGCATGTTGCAATATCATTAATGCTTCGCTCCAGAACTCGTTAATACGTTTTACCAGGCACGGATGTCTGTTTTATTACCCAGGGAGGTAGAGAAGTAAAAACCGTGCTCGGGAAAAACCCAACATTTCTAATGAAAAGTGTCACCGAGCAACCGAGGACTGAAGTGCAGGCTGCAGGAGAAGCTCGCTGTGAATCATGTCATGCTATTAGCAAGATTTGACATTTAAATAAATTCCGTCAGATTTTAAATGGAAATTGTTATAGATTATTTTTAAATATACGATATTACAACGATATTTTGTTTCTGAAAGTTACAATATATTAAATGAAAATTCATCTGAAAACCTTATTAATTATTTATTTGACAGAACCGTAGTTCCAAGGTACATAGGATAATAAATAAATAATTATGAAAGAACAAAGTATTTATAAACATACATAAAAAAAGAAGAAGACGACCGTGTCAAAGATCACAGGTCTATGAAAACGATACCATCGACAAAAGAGGAAAAGGATCGAGTTGTGCCACGAGTAGTAAGCCATTTACTTATAAATGTAAGTATCTTATATGCTTTTATCTATTATTTATATGTAATTTATCTTAATATCTGTTATTTTTTCACTTGCTCTTTTTCTCTGGTTCACGTTTTTAATAAATTAAAAGCTTTTAGGCTTTTAATGAAACTGTACTGCTTATCAAATATTATACCACAAGATAATAATGATTTACACGAGACCGTATATCAAGGAAGCTATCTTTCCCAATTCCTTCTATTGCATTGAGCCGTGGGTACTCGCTTCTCAGAAACACGGGATCAGGTACTGGGCAGGTAACTGCACCTCGGGTACAATAATTCGCTCGAGTCTTGTGCACTTTTGTTTTTCATTGACAGCGGCGAAGGCATCGCTCGCCCGAGGTCGCGGAATCTCACTCGGATTGGTTGCGGTGGACATTTCGCCATTCTCTTTCCGCTAAAACCTCTGCACACAAAGAACACCAGCTGTATGGACGTATCGATATATCAACAATGATGTATCGGAATTCGCCGCTTCGTATATATATAAACGCGATAACGGTAATAATATGATGTGCATTTGACAATGTCAAATACTTATTGTCAAATGTTTTATGCACGTCTTGTTTCAATCACGAATATATCTCTATTTATACCAGCGGTCGGGGAACTTTTTTAACCATTACCCCAAAATATATTTGCGTAAGTCGATATTACCCCTTCCCCCCATTTTTAAAATAAGACAATCAATGTATATTTAAATATACATTATTTATTGAATTTATTTACACGGAAAATAACAAAAAAGTTACATGAAAATAGTAAGTTTTATGAAATAGCAAACTAGAAAAATTTCCTTATTACCCCAAAAAACATATTTTTACCCCATTTGGGGTAATTTACCCCAGTTCCCCGACCGCTGATCTATACCCAAGGCAAATAAGATGATCCCTGACTATTTAACAAAATTAATTGTTATTTCGATTTTTTCGTTCGATAATTCTTGTTGGAATTCCATAATATCATATATAAATAAAAGAATTTTTAGAATTTATCCCACAAAATATTTACAGAGGACACTTGAAAATGGCCATTCGACGTGGCCGAAACATGTCGTCTACAAATATATTGTGGGATAAATTCTAAAAATTATTTTATTTATATCTGAAAATAAATTGTATTTAACCTATGAATCCGGGCTTTTATATAAAAGTTAAAATATTTAAAATGACTGAAAGTAGGTATAAGCTATTAGTTATTCGGAGCAAACATGTGAAACATTAAAAATTCTAATAAATATTAATTATTTAGGTAAATTCTCAGGGATAATCCTATATTTATTTTTTTTTTATGTAAACGCATGCAGGAGAGCACACCCGGTCAAGACCAGTGCACTCTATGACGCTCAGCCAGAGAGGCGTGTTCGTGTTTGTGTGTGGGTTGGGGAGATTGCAAGTGTATATTTAACTGTTTCTTGAAGAGAGAGCCAGATTGTAGGAAGGAGGAAACATAGACGCTGGAAGAGCATTCCATAGCTTACCGGTGGCATTAAGGAAGGAATTTTGGAAGCTGCCAGTTCTTGGTCGACATATATTAACCGTGTATGGATGTTCGGCAAGTGTAAGACGAGTTTGTCGGCTGTGAGTGGGTGCAGGAGGAATAAGTTCTTTAATTTCCGAAGAGCAGTGACCATGGTAATAACGGTAGAAAAGACTAAGAGAACCAATCTTACGTCTGTGTTCCATTGATTGTAGATTAGACGTAAGGGTGTCATTGTTTATCAAACGAATTGCTCTTCTTTGAACTGAGTCAATTAAGTTTAGAAGGTATTTTGGGGCTCCAATCCAAAGGTGACTGCCGTATTCAAGGATAGGTCGGATTTGTCCTTTATATAGAAGAAGAAGTTGTTTATCGTTGAAATACCGACGTGATCTATATAATATACCTAGTTTTTTGGAAGCGAGACCGGCTTTACACTTAATTGACTCGTAATATTTGACATTATTCGAGATTGATAATCCAAGCATGTTGATGGAGCTTGCTTTCGGAAGAGAACAACCGTTGAAAGATACAGGATCCATAGCAGTCTTCTTGGTAGAGAAAGTACATGATTGGGTTTTGGAAATGTTGAAACTGACGAGGTTGAGGTCGCCCCATCGTGAAACCCTTTCAAAAGACATGTTCATCTTCTCCACCAGAGATTCCCTAGCAGCAGATAGTTCCGAATATTGCCTTGTAACTGATTCATAAACATTTTGCTGACTGAGTTTAATTAATTAAACAAACAGAATTCGAAGCACTACAACTGATAAGGTTCAAATATAACTCTTCGGGAAAAAAATAATCCGCAAAAGAAAAATTCTTGTGTATTTTGTAGACTACATTCATGAAATTGATTGAACGAACGCCTTACATTTATTTTTTCATTTTTAATATTCACTTTATGATCCATTTCAAATGTTATATATATTGACCTCCATTTTGAGACCGAGACCACCATTTCGAGACTAGGCGCACTTATTCGGATGAAGTGTAAATAATCTCACTGAAGAAGCTTGACAATTTTTGGTGGAGCTGCGTAATTATAATAATGCAATAGAACACAATCACAGAGTGATTTACAGATTAATGGAGTAGTGTGTGCAGAGTGTACGAAACCTTGGTCTCATTTCTATTAACAGTTATTTAATTTGTTTCATATTTAAACAAGGTTAACATACTTTAAACGTCCATATTGTTTTACTTTCCAGCGAGAATATAAAACCGGTATGAGCCGCCCCTTAGGACAAAATTTTTCAGGCCTCAGAAGCGTCGGACTTATCATCCGATTTCCTTAAAATATCAGATTAATAAAGCACCCAAAAATTTGCCTGGGATACCTTTTTTTTATGGAAACACATACAGGATAATACCGACAGATGGTGATAGTTATTCTGAAGTCTCATCTGTGGAATTCTATGACGCTTACCATGGTGTATATGGCTAAACGCTGCATGTGGAGTGTTAATCCGCCAACGTCATAGACTACAGCCCGAGATTCACGCATCATCCTTTATTATTACAGGAATTTACTATGAATGGGTGGTCTTCACGGGACGACTTTCGTCTACCACCAATTTTAATTAATAGGCTATGACTGACATTTTACGGGTGATGGATCAAATTCACACCAACCGGGGTATTTTAGAGCTCAGAAATCGATTAAAAATACTTTTTTTTTTAATCTCCGCCGGGGATCGAACCCACGACCTTTGGCTTGCAAAGCAAACGCTTTACCATTGAGCTATGACCGCCGGCAAGCTAAAGCTAACTCCTTTTCAAGCACTCGGGACTTCTGCTCTGTAGGTTGTCGGGAACCATATATGTTCCCAAGTTGACTTTTTCATGTACAGATAATCCTACAACGAGGAATGGACAACTAAGTGTCGGTAATTTGTGGGGACCGTATGTTCCAGGTATGGAACAGTTATGTTACAGTTATGTGGAAGAAGAGAGTTACCTACAATCATTCAGGAGAGGACCTGCATTCATCTGTGTTAAACTAAATATATATAATTTTACTGTGTGTGCTTGCATAATCCTAATAGAGCTGTAAAATAAAGTTAATTTTACTCAATATATATATATGAACCCTCTGATTACGAAATCTACTTTAAAAGAGTGTGATAATGCCTGTTATATATGTAAATATATATATCGTTTTTTGAGATATTTTTTCTATCGCATTAGCCTCCCATCAGAGCGCTGGTGCCTCCCCGAACCGCAGACACAATATTGAAATTGCCACTAGCCGTGACATGAATAGCGAGTTTTGGCGAAAACGTCTGACCTTTTGCGAAACGATCGCTCGTGCTCGCTGCAAGCTGAAGCAACTGCCGACAAATCGATCACCGCCTAGCGCTAGCGGCGAATATGCCAGCTTCATGTAATGCGGTGGATGCTCCATGAAGGCTCGTAAAACGGATTTTTGCTTCTTAAATGATGATGTTAATCCTCATAATCTCACAGACGTAAAAATAACACTAATCCAAAATGTAAGCTGCTAGCTAAATCTTCATACAGTTTATATATTATATAAACACCATATTCAACGACGAGGCGCTTCAGAATGCAGGGTTAATAATACCCACATTATTTTTGGTATTTTCTACACGTTTAAATATTTTAGAGCAGAGATTTTTATCTCTTCTCTCTTCCATATCTGCTTCCTAGATAGAGCATTTGGTGGTCATAATTTTCTGCCATAAAATAAGTTCGCTTTTGTGATCGTCGCCTCGTCCCAAGTCAGCTTTGCATCGCCAACCTCTGCCAAGTACATTCTGTGTTAAGTTCCCGGCGGCCTTTCAGTATGCCCAGAAGGGACCTTTAGTTAAGTAGAGACTTTAACCCAGTGATTCTCAAACGGTGCACCGCGAGAAAAATGAGTAAAAAAAAAAACAAACGAAATCGTGAATCAGACCAAAATATTAATAACACAGAGTACATGTGCAAGAAGTTATGACGATATTATTAGACATCATACATCTCATACAAAAGAAAATATACCTTGTAAAATCAGAAAAATTAATCGACAGTATTCTGAAGAATATTTACGTTTCGGTTTTACTAGCATCAATGAGGAAGGATATCACATTACACTATGTGTCGTATGAGATAAAATTGTCCAATAGCGCGATGTATCTCGACAAGTTAAATAGCCACTTCATTACGAAGCACGCTGATCTTACATCCAAAAGTAAAGATTACTTTGAAAGATTGTTAAGCATGCAAAAAAAACAAGCGAAATATTTTGAGAAAACTGTTAAAATTTCCGATAAGGCACTACTGGTGTCATACGTGATTGCTGAATTGATCGCTATACAATTAAAACCACATACTATAGCAGAGTCTAATTTTACCTGCATGTTGTGAAGTAGAAAAATTATGTTTGGTGATGAAACAAAAATAAAATTATGAAAATTCCTGTTTCAAACGATACAATAAAAAGAAGAATTTTAAATATGTCGGATGATATTGGAAAAACAGTTACTGATAAACTTTTCAAACGACATTTTGCTTTACAAGTCAACGAATCGACTGAAATTAGCAGTAAGGCACAATTACTAGGGTTCATTCGTTTCATAATCGAAAATAAAATAGTGAATTAATATCTAAGCTGCAAAGAACTTACCGAACATACGACTGGACAATATGTTTTTGATTATATTTCTTTATATTTAGAACAACTTAAAGTATCGTGGGAGTCGTGTGTAGGAATTTGTACAGATGGTGCTCCTTCAATGGTAGACTCAATTAAAGGATTTGTTACCCTTGCAAAGAAAAGAAACCCTCATATTATATCTACGCACTGTTTTTTACATAGAGAATCTTAGTGTCAAAAACATTACCAGCGGCACTAAAACCTGTACTAGATCAAATTGTAAATATGGTGAATTTCAAAAGATACCTTTAAAAACACACATATTTAAAAAACTTTTCATTTCTATGGGAGCTTAATATGAGTCTTTGCTTTTTCACACTGAAGTCAGGTAGTTTTCTAGGGGTGAAGTTATTTCTAGATTCATAGCACTTAAGAATGAGTTATTAATCGTTTTTCGAAATGAAGGTATGGATGATTTTGTTAAATGTCTTCAGAATAATGATTGGTATACTAAAGTAGCATATTTAGCAGATATTTTGAATTACTTAAATAACGTTAACACAACCATTCAAGGAAAAAACGAAAATTATTTGTCATCCATTGACGAATTGTCAGGATTTAGGAAAAAATAACTCTTTGGAAAAATCTAATAAAAGAAAAAAAATTAGATATTTTTCCTTCACTCAACGAAAACATACCCGAAGAAATTATTTCCGCGATAATAGATCATTTAACTTTATTAGAACAAAATATCGCACATTGTTTTCCTTCTTTAAATATAGAAAATTATGACTGGATACGAAATTCATTTGCTACAATTGATACACCGTATTGTGGATTTTCATACGATTTCTGTCCAAGATGAACATCCAGTTCTTCACATGAAGGCACTGAAAATTTTTCTACAATTTTCAACATCATATTTATGTTAGCTTGGTTTCTCAACAAAAACTAATATAAAAAATATAAAACGACAAAGACTTCCAAATTTAGACGATGAATTGAGGGTAGCTATATCAAATATTCGAGCAAATATTTCTGATATATGCATAAACAAACAAGCTCAGGTATCCCATTGATTGATTTTTGATTGATATTATAAATTAAATTTTATTAAGCATGGACGTCATTTTGGGTGGATAAGAGCCGGGAGAGAAATGACCCCCTTTCTAGATTACATTCTCCTTCAAATCTTAATACAAATAATTTTAATAAAACATGTTAAAATATAAAAATAAATGTAAAGAAAAATTTACGAAGTAAATTTATATTCAATATTAAACATTTTTTTTCTATAACTTAAATTTAAAAAAAAATATGTCAAATAAATTTTATGTAATTTAGTATGTAACTATTTTTTTAAAATAAGTATGTAACAAAAATGATTTCCATATATTTTTTTGATCTCTTGATTCTGGTGCACCGCCATTTTTTTCCACGATCAAAAGTGCACCGTGACTTCAAAAAGGGTGAGAACCACTGCTTTAACCTATTACCGCAAGTATACACGCTTGTGTACACATGTTTAAATAATTATTTGATGTATTTTTCGTATGCTTTTAATGAAAGTAATTGCTTATTTTGAAACAAAATGAATGTAGTAAAATGTAAATAAAGGGCAATAATGCGTGGATAACTAGCGGCAAGGCTAGCTTTCAATAAAAAAGCCAAAATTCTTGAGTCAAAGAATATTTCTTTAGGGCTCCGCAAGCAACTTGCCAAAACACTTGTTTGGAGCATCTTAATGTACGGCTGTGAGACATGGTGCTTATCTGAAAGTGATAAAAAAAGCCTAGAGGCCTTTGAGATGTGGTCGTACAGAAGAATTCTCGGAATTTCCTGGAGAGACCACGTCACGAACAATGAGGTTCTCAGAATAATCAAGGAAGATAGGCAACTATAAGAACCATCTCAGAGAGGCGAGCCCGATGGATTGGTCACATCATGCGCCACGATGGTCTCCTTCACGATATTGTGGAGGGGATGGTTGAGGATAAAAAACTGTAGAGGGCGCCCTAGACGGGAGTATTTGCAGCAAGTATTCGAGGACATGAATTGTAGCGCTTATGCTGAGCTGAAAAGGGTTGCGGAGGACCGAGAGGAATGGAGATCGAGATGCAAGATTCTGTTGCTGCAAACCAATCCACCGGATTGATACTACGAAGACGAAGAAGAACACTACGGCTGCCTCATCTTCAAGACACAAAGTAAATAATTATAGATAATTATACAGTTTTAATAGAGACTCTGTATCCATACACATTTTAAGAGAATATATTAAATTAATACAATTCATTTATTTATCCCGCCTAGTTATTAGTTTTGGTTAATTCGTACGCGTATAATATACTCGACAGAAACGAATTTACATACATTTGTGTCTATCGGTTTTATTTTTTGTCCGATAATCTTGAGCTCGTTCTCTCACACAAGGTTTTTATTCATACACACAAGTTTGCAGGTATACCGAGTGTATACTTAACATTAGCCAAATTGATTACCATAATACGCGAAGGTTGAAGCCTTAAACAGACTACTCGGTACTCATATGTATGAGTACATGACATTGTAGTATACCATATCATCAAGCCCGGAAAATCATTTCGCTAATGCTAAATCTATGGTATAGATGGCGTATGTTTATACAAGAGGGCAAACTGTCATCTACTCAAGTGATTCAAATACTATTCTCCTGTTGGGTTTGTTTATTTTTACATATTATAAAGCCTTTATTATTTCATACCGACAATATTTCTTGTGGCCTTGCCCTTTTATTTTTCATTATTACAAAAAAATTATCCGTAGCGCTCGATACAGCTGCTCGACGTAGCCAAAATATGTCTTTGAATTTGTGTTAATATAAGCAATTAAATATACATATACTATACATAAAAATCCTTAAACGAGTCAAATCATTCAGAAAAAATATCGGCGGAAGCGGTATGCGAACCGCGGACCTTTGGAAACCAACCATTTTGCCCAGGTAATTATACCGCTCGGCCACCGGCCAATTTCTTCCTCCTGAGATGTCTCGTCTCTGATCTTCTATATAAGTTATCATCGTATGACAGATGTCGCTATAGTATATATTCAAAGTATGTATATATATTATTTTTTTTATTATTCAATCAGAATGCATTTATTCACAAGCTTAATATTATTATTTCCGACAGTCTATTTTTTTTTTTTTTAGTAAGTACCACTCGGGTCTCGAACCGAAACTATAGATCGAATGGATGAGAATAACTTCTTGTTAATAAGTTGTCTGTGTTAATATACTTTACATAGTCAAAAAATATCATAGTATAGGATATTGGATATTGTGTACTAGATAAAGAGGTGAATCGCCAATGTATAGTGTGTAACTGTGTTTCTTGTGGACGACAAAGCCGTTAGAATCATCTTCATGTAATTTTAACCATTTATTGGTTACATCAAGAATGTGTTTTTTTAGCAATAATGAAATGTTTTAATGTGTTACATTGCTCCTTTTGGGAGCTAGTTTTTGCACATATCAGCGCGTGTCGGACAATGGGAAGAGTGATATACCATTATCATTGTATTGAAAAAAGATTCCATGTGTGCACTTGACCTCCCGCATCGTAATTATCGGCGCTGTTACTAACAATATTGTCCACAGCAGACAGGTCGTGTTTTTTATCTACCTAATACATATATACATGTATGTACATATATACAGATATGTGTATTAGGTAGATAAAAACACGACCTGCCTGCTGTATAGTGTACTCGTATCTGTACATACAGGTACATGAATTCCTATTACTTTTATCAGTTAGAAGACACAACAACTTAGCAATGATAATAACTTAATCCGTTACCAAGGGCCGAATTCAATTTGATTTCATGGCCGCAATATACTAACTCGGTACCTACACGCGATTTGATATTTAAGCGTATTTTTCATCAAATTGGTCTTATGCTAGCAGGAGATCGTACACATACAAATTGCAATAAATTCAGTCATCTTTACTAAGGTTATGTCAGGTTTTCCGTTCATTTTTTATTAAACAATATGTAATCCAAACTTGTGTCGCCATCTCTATTTTGATAGCCATCCATTGTTTTTGATCCCAGTTGATACTTGTGGAGCTTCGAGCACTCTGTATTATTCTCTTTTTTTTCTTAAAATTTTTCAATTTATTTTTTTCCAGAAACATTACAAATAGAAATATTTAATTCGATTCTGAAACAGGATATAATACAACATTTATAAATAATACAATAATAATACAATCATTTAAAAAGTCCCGGAGCCCGCTAAACAGAAGACTCCACGAAATTACTTTGATAAATAAATTCGTGGAGCTCATGTCGAAACTGGGCTTCTCTCAAGTGGAATATATCAATATTCGAGGCGATATCGTTGAACAGTCTGATCACTCTCCCAAGAGGCATAGTCCCTTGCAGGTTAGTATTACCTCTAGGAAGAACAAACAATCTGTGCCTCATCCTTAAATAATTGTCAGGGACAAACAAACCAATTTCAAACAAAATATCAGGATTTCTGAACACGCCACGCACTAGGCGAAAGAAATGCATACTCAAGCACACATCTCTTCTAGTTCTCAACTCATTGTATCCCAACATACCCCGTATAAAGTTAGATGGGTACAGCCACGGATAATATCCATACATCCTCATGTGAAAAAACCTCAATTTTTTTTTCTGAACTCCTTCCAACATGAGGCCATATTTATACTCGTGGGGAGCCCAAATAATAGATCCGCTCTCAAGTATGCACGAACCAATAAATTGTACAGTACGACCAGTACGTTAGTGCTCGAGAAAGTCCTGGCACTACGCAGAACAAATCCTAACATCTTCAGTGCCCTTCCACACACAGCTTCAATGTGAGCATGAAACGTTAGCTTGCTTTCAGAGAATATGCCAAGGTCTCTGATGTATGATACTCGCGGGATGCCAATACCATCCATACTTTACCTATGGTATACCATCTTATAATTACGAGTATACGATAAGACGCTACACTTAGCAACATTAAATATCGGTTTGTTACGCGCACCCCAGTAAGATGTATTATCAATATCCGACTGGAGAAGTCTGCAGTCGTCAAGGGTAACTACTTCTCCTAGATCTCTGTGATCTTTGACACGTGTCATACTCTTCTTTTATGTTTTTATTTATCTGTTGTATGTATTGTATACTCTATGATTCTTATTCTTTATTATTCTATGTACCTTGGAACTTTAAAAAAAAATGTAAATAAATCTCGCAACTTGAAGCTTCACACTTAAAATGAAATCTAAACTTTTCTAACTACCGGATAAACTTTCGTTTTAAAAATGCTCAAATAAATTATTGTAGACATACGTTTTATAAGTATGTACATATTTTTAGTTTCCGGCGGCCTTGCAGAATGACGAGAGCCTTGAAATATTTTATAATAGTTAATCATATTTTCAAATGGGATTGGGTGATAAGCCTGACGCTGTAGAGGCCTGGACCATTTGGTACTAAGGTAAAAGAACTATATATAGTTATACACATGTATTAGTACAAGCTCCGGAATGCAGTGCTGACGTCTTGATCCATGAGAGGCTCATAGCAATTGACAGCAATATGGCAGTTGTCTGTAGCGACCGTATGCTGATCTAGGAAGCGGATATAAAATACGAAATTTGCAATGTAGCGGTAGTCCATTTAATCGTGAATATTTACCAATCACTATTGGACTAAAATTGTAAAACCAAATAAAGCATTGGCGGTTGCAACTTTATTACATTTTAATTAATTATACTAGTGAGATTAAGTAGGTCGTTTTTTTTATCTCATTACGTTTATTCCCTATTCGAAAACAATTTGAAAACATGTATTGAACAATATAAAAATATTTCATTAGTATGTTAACTTCCTGTCGTCGATGAAGAGACTACGATTACCCGTAATTGTAGTGGTCTTTCGATACAAGTAGTTTGAGGTCGTGGAACGCTGGCTGGGACGTGTGGTCGGCCCAGAATAATGTGTGTCAAAATAATTATATTGTTAATAGGTGACGTCACAATTTGGAGACTCGCCGTTACGTGTGCCAGTTTTCAAGCTTAAGACTCTCCGTACCGCTAACACTAACCATCCAATCATAAAATGAACCAAATTTTTAAAATCATTATTGTATATTTTAAAAAAAACGTATTAGTAACATGAATTGTCCACGAAATACATCAATAAACATTTTTGTGTTCACTCGTTTCTACAAGTGTAATTGGTAATATGTTTTTAATTCATCAAATTTTGAACGACATCTTCATTGTGGTCGTGTGAGTCTTTCCCATTTATTTGATAGAAATGCGTATCAGGAGAAATTCTAAAATTGATCAATGAAATGTGTTTGGTCTCTGGCATATTAGGTTTGATGCAGTGTTATCGTCATACGTCCCGTTAGCTCTCTGCGGGACAAGGCCGGGCCATCGGCTTTCCCGCCCGCGACCTTCACCTGGGCCGACCCACGTGCGCGAGTATGTATGTGTAGTGACTAGTGACTAGTAACTTGAATACTGCGGACCTACATTCACCGGATGGCAAATAACTAAAAAAACAATTAAAACATATCTAGTTACGTATGTATTTTCGACGACAGCACCAGAGTCGAAACCTTAATAAAATCACTGGATCTAGCCTCTACATACTAACTTAGCGGATAATAGTTCATTGATTCAACTACGCAGCTACAGATGCCATCAATATCTAGAATATCATCGTCACTGTGCTATTTTTAAAGGATACGCTAAAATACCTGTAGTTAACTTCTTAGGTTTTCACGGCCAGATTTGATATTGTGGATTTTGGGTTTAGCCGTGTGGGGCAAATTTCTTCTATCCTATCTATCGTCAATATTAAAAATATGTTTTCGGTATATTATCCTTTAGATGTTTACCTATAATAGTGGGGGCGACATTTATCGATAACGTATCCATTGAGGTCGTCAGCTCGCCCTCAAGACCAGAATCACATTTTCTTGCAAGCCTCCGTTCTTTGTTACAGTGGGTATGTTTGAATGTGACCTCTCCTAAGGTTGAAATTCTAAGCGCAGTCTTCACTTCGAAGGATCAAAGGTTCACATTATCGTGACTGATTATTGCATTATTATAAATAAATATACAATTGTATTTTAGAAATGATAAATTGATTTTATCAATCATTTGGTTTTATCATAAAATAAACTTTTCACATAAAAAATATATGTATATATAAACATTTGATGTTTACTTAAATAATTGTTGGTTTTATTTTCACTTATTTATAATATTCTTATAAGTTTTATATATAATATTATTAGTTTTAGAACACAAAAAAATTGTTATCTTGCGAGTATTTCATTGATAACATTTACTTTTTATGGATTTATAATAAAATAATTACTTTGTCTTGTTACGTTGATGACATTTATCAACAGTTAATCACAAATACAGTGGTTTCATCTTCTGAAATCTTCGTTAGTTCTTCATTTCTAAATATTTACTTATTCCAATATTTATCTATTATTTTTCATAACTTTAATATCCAATTTTGTTATTTACTTATCAACCCCGAACGAAATGTAAGATTTTATTGCTGCAAACCAGAATTAATACATCGAAGAATTAATTAATACATCAGCAATACAATGTTAGTTTTAACGAGATTTATAATACATATGTGCAAATGTTGATTGAAATACATATTTTTAAATGAGTAACATGTTTTCTTAATAAACAACAATTCAAATTGTCTACATATTGGGACGCCTTATTTTCGTAAACTCGCGCAAGGCGGCCGCTAACATTTTGCGAATTTTCGTTTTATTTTGGCACATTGACCAAATTTCTATTGGCCATCCTTCTCAGTATTCGGCTCTTCCGTGCGTGCCAGTTTCCGCGTATCTAATAAAACCAGACCTCCGACATCAACGTTGTATACATAGTTGCCTCGTATTGGAGCCAAAAGGACACCACTTTCTAATAGAGAGGGCGAGGGCGTGAAGGGGGGACACACCACTTTCCCGAAACTGCTCCAAGGACCGACGAATCTCCGGAACGAAGACGTAGAATTTGAGAACTTTATATCGGTTAACAAGCGGAGCAAAGCTGAATGTTATTTAAGCAATAAAAACAACTAGCCAGTTTAACTTAATTTCTAATAATAATAATAATTAATTAATGTAGTTTCACTAACGATTAACATACAAAAGATTATTGATAGCTTCTTCTTCTTCTTCGTGTCAGCGACGTCAAATGATTTTTTCCCAATATCTGGCAACTTCGATAGCTCGTGTGTTGCCCAGCATTAGGTCCTGAGATGTGCAACTTGTTGGGCACATGGAGCAGCATCGTAGGTGTGAGGAGATCTGCTGGTCTCCACAGTCGCACAATAGTGTCTCTCCCTGCCGAAGCATTCCCCACCGCTCGAGGTTGTCCTTTGTTCTACCAACTCCGGTTCTTAATCTGTTTAGGGATTTCCAGGTCCGCCAGTCAAGGCTCTTGCCAGTTGGGAGGCCTTCCTTTGGAGTAATGAAATCCTCTGGTGCGATTTGTTGCCAGAGTTGGAGTCTCTCATTTTCAGGGCCGGATGTGAGAGGTTGTGTGGATTTCAGAAAGCTGCTTCGAGACTTCAATCTTGGTGTTGGGGGTATCTGATTATACAAGCAGTGGGACGGTTGGTTCATTGCCTTACGCATTTCTTCGGCGCATATGACTTTGCGTCTTATGTTCGGTGGTGCGATACCAGCCAAGGGGTATAGTTTAGAAATGGGTGTTGGTTTGGGGCAGCCTGTGACGACTCTGCATGCATCATTCAGGGCAGTATCCACTTGATTACAGTGGGCTGATCGACCCCACACTGGTGTCGCATATTCTCCGGCTGAGAAACAAAGTGCTAAAGCTGAGGTACGGAGAAAGGGTGGTTAGGCTCCCCAGTGAGTGTTGGTCAGTTTGCGGATGAGGTTGTTCCTTGTTGCAACTTTCTGTTTGGTGTTGCTGCAATGACGCCTGAAGGTGAGGGTGCGATCTAGAGTGACTCCGAGGTATTTTGGATGGTCGCTATGTTCCAGTACTCTACCTTCCCACGTGACACGAAGCTTTCTGTTAGCTTCCCTGTTCCTAAGGTGGAAACAGCAGACTTGTGTCTTTGATGGGTTAGGTTTGAGATGGTTGGTTTCGTAGTAATGGGACATCTCGTTGAGTCCCTGGCTTAGGATGTCCTCAACTTCTTCAAACGTTACTGCTTGTGCTGCCAAACCTAAGTCATCCGCATATATGAAAGACTTCGTGTCTTTAGGGGTGGGTTGGTCGTTTGTATATATATTAAATAGTATAGGAGCAAGTACACTGCCTTGTGGTAAGCCGTTCTTTTGGTTACGCCATCGGCTGGTTTTCCCCTGAAAATCCACTGCGAATCTCCTGTTATGCAGCATAGCCGCGATCATCTGCACTACCGAGAAGTCACCTGTCATTCTGTACAATTTACTGAGGAGTGTGCTGTGCGACACTGTATCGTATGCAGCGGTTAAGTCGACGAATACCACTCCGGTCACTTTCCTTAGTTCGAACCCGTTTTCGATATGTTGGGTCAGGTTTAGTACTTGCCCAGTGCATGACTTTCCGGTTCGGAAGCCCGCCTGCTGGG
Organism: Glossosoma conforme; assembly: GCA_022606575.1. Lineage (NCBI taxonomy): Eukaryota > Metazoa > Arthropoda > Insecta > Trichoptera > Glossosomatidae > Glossosoma > Glossosoma conforme. Next base: position 537,142 of record JAGTXR010000191.1, on the reverse strand, counting down.
GTATCATTTTAGGTTCGATAAAGGGGGTGAGTCGGTTGAATAGTATTCGTTCGAAGATTTTAAATATATGGCATAGTAAAGATATTGGGCGGTAGCTTTTAGCATCATCAGGGTTTTTCCCCGGCTTTAAAATGGCTATGACCTTGGACTTTCTCCATATTTTTGGGATTTGACTGCCGATCATGCAGGCATCAAACATTTCAAGGAGCCATTGTTTAGCCTGGGGGCCAAAGTGTTTTATCTGTTCTATGCATATATCATCCAATCCAGCCGCTTTTTTATCTTTAGCGGCTTTGATAGCACACTCCAGTTCAGCCATTGAGAAGGGTTTTGACAGATCGCTGTGTTCAGTTAGAGGGTCTCTGTCCAATTTTTGCTTTTTCGTTTTATTGTTCAGCTTCCCGTTGAGGAGGAGCTGATGTGCAATTTCATTGGCAGTTGTGGCCGCGTGCTTAACAGGAGCTGTGGGATCGTTATCCATATTTCGCAGGAGTCTCCAGGCCTTGTGGCTATTTGTGGTAAGGTCAAGGCTTTCCACCATCGAGATATAGCGTTCCCGTCTGCTCTGCTCCACTGCAGCTGACACCTTCTTGCCCAGCTGCATAGTTTCCTCTGCAAATGGACTGGTATCAAAGCAGTCAGTGTATTTCTCGAGCAGGGCTACAGTGTCAGGTTGTAAACTGGGAATATATTTTGTTCGACATCCCCTGGGGATGTGGGCTCTAGACACTTTTTTGATGATGTTTGTAAAAGTGTCGTAGTTCCCCGGTGTTGGCTTGACATGTCCGACGGATTCTTCTAGGGCATTTGTGTATGCATCCCAGTCCGATTTCATGAAATTATATCTTCTACGGAATGGCGTGTCTTTTGGCCTGATTGGTCGCTTGAGAAACTGTCAGATGTGTAGTCTTCTCTCAGCAAAATAATTAATCCTGGCTTTAAATTTTTATTTTACAAAAATATTTTTGCAACTAACGTTAAAAACTAGCTACATTCTACAACAAAGCTAAATCTAAATTGTTAAAAAAAGGTTCTCTCACCGAATACACGAGTAAAATTGGCAAATACACGAAAACTCTTTTTGGTCGCCTGGTGTCCGACACAATTCCCATAAATTGCTTTAAAAATACCCCTATTTCTAACAAAAGGAACCGACAGGCAGAAGAGAATATGCGCTTGGGTCTGGAAATATGGGAAGCGAACTTGGAAAGACAAGTTGCGAGATGTCAACTGGCCTCGTGCAACCAGTTTACCTCGTGATTTTGAACTCTATAGGGGACGTTGCATCCCCTATAGAGTGATGCTAGAGGGATTCTAGACTATGGAAGAACAGCCGTTGGGCAATGAGACTGTTTCTTGTGAGTTGTGACGTAATTCCTTAGCAGGTCAGAGCCGGGGCTGCTGCTCTGTCCGTCTGGCCGCGCCGGTCTTTTCCTACTTTCCCCTGCTGGCTGTTTCACAACGAGCGCTGTACAGACCGGTCACCAATCACTGAACGACGATCAGCCGAACGATCCGTGCGCCGATTGAATATAGATATCTGAGATTCCCTTTTCCGAAAATCAAATAAATTATTAATACAGACAAAATTCGTTATACACTGCTATCCGTTTTTACTGATATTGTCAACACCAAAATTGATAAATAAGAATAATTAATTGACTCTCTTTAAAAATAGGCATCCTAAAAGTATTACATGTCTGTGTTGGCTGGTTCACATGCCTTCCATTTTCTTATACAGAAGCGGCACAAAAAAATCCAACGGTTTTTGTCACTCCCTGCATGTTATGTATTTGTGTATTTTTTGTCTCTCGATAGCATTTTTTATTTACTTCTTTGCTGAACTATATTAGGACCGGACATAAAAAAATAAACTTGAATCAAATACACAATGCTCTCGAATGCACAGCATACCAATTGCAGAACCATTCTTTATCATTGGTAAGGATTCAAAATTTTTAGAAACGTATGAAATGGCAAATCATAACATTAAATTATTCATTGATTATTTGTATACAATGATGAAAAAGTGTATTATTTATTTTTATACCGATGCTTATATGTATTGACAAATGTAATCTGTATTGGGTTTGATTTTAGTGCATCATTTTTATTTATATAGACACTATTTAAAAAACGTGGAGTTCAATTCGACTCCATAATAATTGAATGGTACAAATCAGCCGCGGGCAAATGATCTGCTAAATGGCTCGCAGTTCAATTTGTGACTTCAACATTGCTACCAATGTAGACATTGGAACCATGTGTATGTAGACGATTCCAGGTCTGCTCATTATTCAGCAATGTTCCATACATTTGATCGAAAAAATGGTCAACAAATTACTTTCAAAATAGCAAAAGGCGAAATGAAGTTTTTTATCCTGCAACATGGGACACCTACACAAAGGGAATAGAACTATTATTCTAAAATTGTTTTTTAATTTCAATGTACTAGCACCTGTAAACATTTGATAATATATTATGTACAATAGTTGCTTTGTTATGTTTTATATACTTTTAATTAAACGTAATCTATTTTTTATATTTGGATCAACAAACATGACCTAAATACAATATAATGAAAAATATTATTGTGAAGTTTTCTTTCAGTAATGTTTGTTTTTTCATGTTAATATTATATTTTCATTTAAGTCATTACAATCATAAGTTTATCTCATTTTATGTAAATCTTACAAACAATGTTTTTTAACAGCTTAAAGATGTATTTGCTACCCTTTATTTTATTACGTTTTAATACACATGCCAATCTCAAAGTAAAACTCATTAAGTATATTCAGTTCTAATTAGTTTCATTAAATATTGAGTAAATTAATGAATCTCTTTTCCTTTTCATTTTTCATCGACAGATTTAAATTAAACTTTCACTGGAAAAAAATACATTATATAATAATAACATATTAACGAATTCGCAAAAGGAGTGGGTTATTTAATAATTAATGGAGGTCCGGAGCCTTGGAAGATCTCAGAAGTGTGCTCGCTCGTTGATTAACCGAAAATTCGCTTTAAACGAGAAGCTTTATTTTTCCTTCGATCTAAATTTGGATCGGACGGACACATTCGTCCGCCGAGTGTTGGAGCGATGGAGACGTTTCGAAAGCGATCGAAATAATAACTTTAACACTTCATGCCCAGGCGCGTACTGGCCAATACGTACATCGAGGTTCAGCGAAACTAAATCTTCGATGTGAAACAATTTACTCTTGTATCTTTTAAGTATTTTTCTTTGCGAAAGCATCACTTTTCTCCAGGCTGATATTGTAATTTTTAAATAATCTGAGCAATTTAACGACGGCAAACCTTTGCAAGCATCGAAGGGTTTTAACAAGTGGTCCCTTCACACTTGCGGTGGGTCGCTTGCAATCGCTCGGCATGAATGTACTCGTAGATCTAGCACTAAAAAAAAATGGCCTGGCGCCCAACGGCGACGGTCGCCTCTCGAGTGAACTCCGGGTTTTTGTCATAATTTTCTTCATTCTCTAGATTCAAAAGTGAAGGAGTCTATCCAGATGGTTTCTGAAACATGTGCTCTCAACTTGTAGTGCTCTCAATCTCCGTTCGGAACTCTGTGTGCTGCGTTTTGTGGTTTTGTGTTTTGTGACAGTTGCGTTTTCTGTCGAAGTGTCCGCTGAGTAGTGGAATCGCTTGAATGTGACATTTGGGAGGGAAGGCCGCGGACAGCACCCGTGTTTTGAACTTTGATAACAGATGGACTCGTGAATCCTGTCCGCTATCATGCTCTATTTCCAGTTGTTCTTAACCTCTGTGTATTGTCTTTCAACAAAGTCTGACGTTTAGCAGTGTCCGCCATTTTCTGACGCGTCACGTGACCAAAGTGCATAGACAAAACACCATCTGTGTGATCACTTTGAAACTACTTAACTGTCATTTTCGTAATTGATATCTGTCTTCGAATCTGACGTTTAAAGTACTTTTATTGTGTTGTTTACGTGTGAACTGTCATTGTTGGACTTGTGTTAAAGCGGAGGCATCCTTCAGAAGCAGACTCAAGACCCACCTTTTTACTCAGAGGCAAAGAAGCGCTTTTGGAATGATCATTCGGTCATAAAAGAGCGCTATACAAATACTAATATAATAATAATAATAAATTAATATAAGAGTATATATCGATAGATTTCTGTCCCCGGGCTCGTTATCTTGAACGATAGACAACTGCTTTCAGGGAAATTTAATGAAGATCGAGATAGAATGGTAAATCCAGCAGCGGACAAGGATCTTTGGTGCTAATTTTTAGCCCGTATGGTTGTTAAAAACAAATAGGGATGGTCGTAAGAGATGCCGCGAAAATGTTAATTGTGGAACACATCAGCTTACTAAGGACAGCGATTGATAGACATCGAAACGATTGACCCACTATTTAGAATAAATTAGTTTTTCTTAATTGGTAGCAAAGACAAAATATCCCGTCATACACGTTCGTAGAGGTACATTTAGCTATCAGCTAAGCTACCCAAGACACCCATCTAATATTAGGCTCGAAGAGATACTTTAAGCTGATAGGTAATCAATCTAGAATATGACTCCTGCAACGGCGATCGAAATAAGGAGAAATTCGCCACACACAACTTAACCCAAAAGCCATAGTTCCTATATTTACTGTGAATCAACTGCTTCATAATTGAGAGCGTCAAAAGAGATAGTCCTCAGTCGGGCGCGGGCGTTTCGTCTTGTTCGGTATTCGGCAGCTCGATTGCGAGATTTTCATTTGCCGCTCCGCCGGCGACAGATTTAACGTAATTTATCGTAAAAAGTCGTGCGCGCGGCCAATTCCGAAATATGCACCGAGCTGCCTGATATGACAAAAACGCAATGGCTAGGACAGCACCAACATTGGGTCCACAGCGGGAGCTCACTCGATACCGATCAATGATCTGAAACACTTCTTCATTGAACTCACTAAATTCTGTGAACCAAAGTTACAATGTTCATATTGCAATCAATTGCTTGTCTTATCAGAGAAACATGGTATAGTCATTTTCGTAGATGATGTTTACAATAACATTAAGAATTACGCTCACTGATAACCCAACATATCATTTATATTTGGGGTACTTGTATACCATATAGGTATCGACATCGTTTTGCCATTATGCTATGAGCAATTCAACATAGAAAATAATAGTATACATATTTTGTAAATAGTTCTTAGCTTCCTGCAAAACTTTCTTATTTTTGGCAATTCTTTCTTTTAAATAAAAAATCAATTTTTTATTTGTCTGTGCATTACTAATAAAATAATATTAATCTTAATTATATCAAGTAAGATAATTTCATTATAAATTAACAAATTAAAATATTTAGTTTTATTTCGCCTTTTACTAAAGACCGTACGAGTTTTACCCCTAACGAGGCATTCTCTAGTAAGAATTGGTTTATTTATACTCTACAAACCGATTTCTTTCATCTGTGTATGAAGCATTTTTGCCAAACAAATTAATTACAAAACTACGTAACATCAACTTTAGATTTCTCTTTCTTCGTTATACGAATTCTAGAGTCACCCATAGTAACACTTAGTAACACGCTGCTCGTTTCTGCACGGACGAGTTCATATCCTGTTCACAACTCTAATGGATATCATTTCGGGGCAGACTTCCATCCGCACGTGGCTCCGCGAATATGTCAATGTGACACGAGGCGTGGGCGTGTAGCGTGACACTAGCTTTAGCTGCCACACCCAGCTAGCTCTAAACATATTAGCAATAATATGTGTTAAGCCTTGTCTTAGTACCATTATAATATAATCGATGAAATAATGAAATTCTTGGCCAAGTCGTTACTTGAATGCAGCACTAACGACGAGTTAGTTATTGCTGAATGCGGATGCCATACAAGAGCATTCTTTATTCTCGGTAAACATGTAGCGTTGTGACATTCAATAACGTATATATGAACTGTGTTTAGTGTTATACCCATTGCTAGGTAAACATTTATTCAGCCACACATTGAAATATGTATTTTTACAACATCAGTAACATCGATGTCGTATTTTGGCCTTTCACGTATTCACAGAATGTCTCGCTTATGTACGAGTGTAATGCCAAATAAAACAATGCTTTGTGTCTCGCAGTCCCGGCTTAGTATTAGTTTTTACTCAGCGACGAGCATGCATATATCGTATAAAAATAGTCTTGTTTTGTCACCAAAGGTGAGTTGGCGCTTTTATTATTATATGACATGTGTATGGCCGTCAGAAGCAGTCAAGGCAAAATTATGGCCCACAAAATATCAGATAATATCGTTTTTCAGGTTTTTTAAATAATTAAATTATTAACTATAAAATCTGTAGTTATAAATTAAATAATAATAATTGACTTACAGCAACATCCTATAATTTTTATATCACCATTAAAACCGAAACTACGTTAGAGTCGTGTGATGCAAATTGTTTATTATTTCTCTAACCAAAAATCTTTAAAACCATGAATAATATTTGGCCGTGAAACCTTTGAATTTACATACTATTTATTTGTGAATTCCAATTTAGATAAGTCTGCTAATTTTATATTGTTAATAATTTTTACAATTGCATTGCATTGATGCAAGATTTTGCTGTTGCAAACCAATCCATCGGATTGATACTACGAAGAAGAATATTTTTTGATATAATAATAGTAAGTTTGTCTGTCGACGTTATCAACGGCTAAAACATATGTTAATATAAAATTCTAATGCCTTCGGATGTTTTGTTAACAAGCCTTGGACCGTTTGGTCCTAAAAGGCTAACTTTGGCCTCCGAGATTTTTTTCGGGCAAAAAAAAACATATACCTCGCCGTTTTTTTTTGCCGAATTGTTCGCGACCCGCAGCTTACCAAGACCTGGTTTACAGCATAATATTGTTCAAAACATGTACATATATTTTTTCCTGGCACTCATAGTCATGATTCCCCAGCCCTGCCAAAACAACACAAATTTTATACACAATATGTTGTTTGACTTTTATTTTTTTGTCCAACAAAATATGCGAACATTTATACGAACCTCAACTAAGGGACTGGCATAACGACATTGCAAACAAGTCTCGACGAAAAAATAGAAAATATCACAGGAGAAGCTATTATTAATGCACTTGCTGCTTACTCGATATAGCCGCAACATGTGTGGGTTAATGATTAATATTACAATTGTGGATTAACTGTAAATCTTTTTTTTTGTTATTATGACATTCCACCATGAACTATCGATCGAAAAAACATCCGGGGAAGAAATACGCTGAGAAAGGCAGTCTGGGTATGAAAAGTGAATGTAAAATGTTACCCAATTTAATAGAGTAGCTGAATAATTATATACTGATTTGCTATCTGACGCAACGCCCAGTACAATTTCTAAGAAAAAATATATTTATCTCGTGATTTCATACTGTTAACGCACAAAACAATTCTTCCAAACCTCGGCTCTACTGGGATGCTATATAGTACGATTGCCACAGACGAAATGCGTCATCGGGAATTCTACAGTATGAACAATTTCGCATACAAAACATGGAAAATTACTGTAGAAAATATTAGCATTAGACAATTGATTTGATTTTTTATATCCGGGATTCCTGTACTGGCAGAATGTTCGTAACAAAGTAGAAGCTGCGATTACGCAATCGTCCCGTCTAGCAGACGTCTAGCAACTCGCATCCGGCTTTCCCGTTAATCTACTGCATTCGGTGTTAAATCAAAAAATATATTACTACAAAACGAATGGGTAGATTCGAGATGTCCCACCAGGAGGGAACTTCCGAACCGCCGACCTGAACAGTCGACGGCAGACGAATGCGACAACTCAGTGTTCGCTCCTTCTTTTATACTTCTTGGGCGCGAGTGAAAGCGCCCCTCTCCCCTCGACTCGGCCAATGGCAGCGCTGCTGGCAAGGCTGCCACTTACCAGTGTGTCAGGGTGTTTTCCTAACATTCGTACGTCATGTATGTGTGCAATCTACTCGTATATGTGAAGCCGGCACCGCTACATTCACAATGGAACAAATCGCTGTTGTTTCTAACCATTCCATACCATTTGACGACATCGTCTTCGTCTTCACATAAGATCACTGCTGAAATATCACCATCCCTACTTAATCTAACATTCTGTCTGCGTGTAGTGTGTTCTTCTGCGTGAAGCCCATTGCTACACTTCCTGGTTACAAACATACCTAAGCCACCGCTCGCTAATGTGTAATTACCGTTGAGCTGATATACGAGTGTTATTTAGGTTTTTCCCGACCAAATTTAATGTTTTCTTCTTAACATCATTTCAGAGAGAAGTGCGTCTTAAACAGTGCACCCTTTTTATATATTATGTCGAATCGATTTTATACAGACGTTTAGTCGGACCCGTAGAACCCTTTTCGATGATCCATATATGGCTGACGTATGTAAACTCAAAACGAAACAAATATCCACCTCTGACTATAACATCACTGGTAGGTAGGCTTTGGAATGCTTTCTCAGTGTGTTTCCTCCCACATTTAATCTGAAGCATTCGAGGATCAGAATGTTTAGAACACTTGCCTCAAATCTTATAGTTCACAAACGCTATACATCCTTCCCACGAGCAGCGTCCGATGTGTTCATTCGAATCGGTTGAGCGTTAATTGAAACCGTGAAGAAACAAGACCCTTAACTTGTACTCAACAATTTTCCTCTACCGTTGCACCGTTATTAACAAGATTTATTTGTAATTATCGATAACGACATGATATGACTTGCAACCAAGTGTTGCACCAATCCGAATTGCGGTTATAATGAGGTGGGATTACTAGAAATGAGTATTAAAGAGCGCACATTGTAAAAATACTTTATTTGTATTGTGCCCCTGAAATATGTTGTGCGGAAATAGCTCACTCGTGATATTTTCATCAGAAAACTTTAGCGACTCGGAAAATAATAATATCACAGTGATGGGCTCAATAATGAATCTTTTTTATCCAGTTTTATAATTTATCAATGTGTTTACCTCCATATCAGGACGTTACAATGTATGCAATGTCTTATCGTTGCTAGCACTTGTGTATACAGTGTTCCATTTGCACCAAAGTTGCACATTGCGTACTGTCGCTTTTGTTTATTATTAACGTGAATAGTTGCACACCGATGTTATAGAATGATCCTGCGGCCGTGTTAAATGAACATTTTACCTGATTCATTTGCAACTCAAAATTTGATTACATTTGATATTTTACTTACCGTAAAGACACTAATCATTGCATACGGAGGCGGATACCGCGATCGTCTGCGGCGTGGGCTTCACATGTCTATGTAGGTAAATGTTTGTTGTGGATCGCTCCTGGCTGGCGCGCGGCCAGGGAGAAGATTATTTCTGCGACAAAAGTCACAAACGCCTGTCATTCTATTATTTGCGAAAAACGCGATGCGGCGGCACTACTCGAATTTCACACCGCTAATCGCTCGTTCTATAATCGCGCTAATCTATCACATCCTTTAAAGTTACCGACACATCACCGCATCCAAGAGAAAGCCGATCGAAAACTTCACTTTTACTATATCTTTGTATTAAAGTAGTATTTTTATGGTGTAACTGTTTATTCCCTAATATTAGAATATTATGATAGCCACCGACAGGTGCTCAGTCGAGGAAATCACTTACTATTCATTTTATATCTAAATGAAGTATCTGAAATTGTAAGTTATTGAACAAATTTAAAAATCAATTTATATGTATTTTACTATGATGTATTATTAATTATTTTTTAATTGTGTTTTCAGAAAATCTCCATTCCAAGTGCTGGAGGGGGCTCTCAACCAGTTACCTTTCGCTTTAGCCTCGCCAGCAATGCGGACCTCGAGGGACCACAGGTGAGCCAACACAATCTTACTTCCGCGTACCACTAACTTAAGATGATTTTTTTATTATTTTTCGCTCGATTTTTTTTCTAGGATCAATTTTTAATTTTTATTAATTTCACTTGCGGTTCTCCATATTGCTGCAATTAACACAAGTAAATAAATATTCTCAGTATTTTTCAGTCTCAGCCATGGCTTCTTCTAATGATTGTTTGCTGTCTGCCCTTATCAGAGCGAGTTATCAGTTGACCTTATCGCTATTGTCATTCTTTGAGTAAACCACAACCAAAGTGCGGTGACATCTGGGAAAAATATATCTCAGTACATATATTATCATAATAATATGAACTAGGTACATTTGTATAACTATATTACACATGTTCAAGACCTTTCATTTGGTTACAATACAATCCTTACGAACACATTTTATGTTCTGTTTTGCAAGATTTAGAATTCCAACAAAACACAAATGGTACAGTTTTGAGAACTTATGTCACAATGAAAACAGTAAAATAAACATCAAGTCTACAGAGTTCAACAATATTTAATTTCAAATTATATTGTCTTTATTTATTATGTGTATTTGTAATACTTTATTTTTAATAATAATATAAATTAAATAATCATTTTATTATTAATTATTAATTGACAATTATTTCATATTATTATTTCAAATTATGTATAATTATACTTTATAATTAATTTGAAATAATAAAGTGAAATATTATTTAAATAATATATATTATAAATAGTTTAAAAAATGAGACCAGTCCCAAACAGGATAAATTTTCCAAATAAAATTCCCTTTGTTTCCCAACATATTAATTTATTTACAGAACCGAAGTTCCAAGATATACAAAAAATACACAGAGCATATTTACGTACAAAAATACATTTAAAAAATAATAAGATGACATGTGTTAAATAATATCTCAGAGATCTAGTAAAACAATACCATCGACAAAAGAGGATTTAAATTGTTATCTGAAAATTATCTTTAAAAATATACATACATATGTAAAGAGATAACATGATTATGTTCCCAAATATTAAATTGGCCCATCTGGATAACCAGCATCTATCGATGGAAGGGATTCCTCGTGTCGCAGTCCCAGAATACCGTCGCCCGGCGGCACGCGTGGCTCCCCGTCCCACATTGTTCATCTTCTAGCGGCTAGCCGCACGGCAACGGTACCGACTTACCGTTTCAATTTGAATTGCGCAGCTCGTCGGATGTAACTTATTTTTTATTATTATTAAATAAATTATCTCCACCAATATATATAGGGGCCCGATAAAAGGCGGTCACCGAGCCGAAAGACACCGAATACAAGTTATGCGTCGTAACCATTTCAAAAGCCAAATTGACTCAGCTTGACTGTGGAATTTTAATTTTGCCCACAAAGTTTTGGAAACTCGTCATTATAATTCCTCGATGGTTTTGTGAAAAAATGAAGATTATTTGTTAGCAAGTCATCTAATTATAACAGACAAATTGATACGCTAAATAACAAAAATTGTGTGCCACATCCTACTTAGAAATTATATTCGGCAAATGGAAAAGTCGCTATGAACAATGTGTTAATGGAACTCTTGAGTATCAGTAGGCATGTTATATTGCATATCCTCGAAATTTCCGAAGGTAAATAAGCGAATTTTTAAGATTCTTGGCTGATTGTGAATGTACAACTATATTTAAGGAACAGTTCTAGACCAATAGTTGGAGTTGGCAGACTTAAGCGAAATAACCGAATTTGACTGTTGCTGCGCAGGAGTTTCCCGAGATGAAGGTGGAGGTGGATGCAGTCGCGGAAGAAACGCCAGGAGCAATGTGCCAGTGGACGAAAGCCCGTCCAGTTGTTGTGCAAGGGGCGGGTTCGAGTGAAAAATACCTAATTTAAATAACTCCGTTGGTTTTGCGGACTTCTACCCCAATACATGAACACTTTGTGGTACATGATCACTCACATTATAAAATAACGATAAAAATAATTTATAATTTTTTTTTTCATATCTTAAATTCAATTTAATTTGGCACATAGCTTACACAAACTCTTACGTTATATTTCGGATAACTTAAATATGTAACGTTGTATGATAAAACAAATAATAACAATAAATTTAAAACTCCGCTTTCATTGAGTTTAGACTTGATGTGTTTTTTTCTACTGAAATATATCTTGTGGTCGATAACTGCAATATGTTGATTTGCCCAGAAAATCGCATCATAAAGTTATGCGAAATTCGCAAACGATTTTTACATAAAATAAATTCGTATACGTGTTTTTTCCATTAAAGAATGAACAGTCTAAATATATTAATTGCTTAGTAAATTACCATAAAATTTATCTTGAGCAGTTAATTTTATACTAAGCCAGTGTATTTTGATTGAATGCGATTTTCGTTTGTGAATTTGAATCATAAATGGCTATGTGGTGTTTATATTTTAGAGATTATGTCGTTTGTAAGAAATACAGTGTCGTGAATATTTGTTGGATCCGCCACTGGCTAAAAGAAGCAGGTCGAGGTTCTGGGCTTCATTTTGGCAACGATACTCTGGTCGACTTAGATAACTGCAACCGAGATCTGTAAAACCGTATCTAAGACGTTCATTATTAAACTTGATTACCGATTTATCATCATATCTGTATACATACTCTTCACATGATGATTATTAGGGACCACTCGATTGCATTCTTGCTACTTCTATAATGTCACCATCATCGATCCCGTGAAAGCATTCCTCCCGATTGACATATGTTGACTCAGGACAAACAGCTTCTTCTTCAGCTCCTCCACAGTATGTAGGCTTTGAAATCTTCTCGCAGCTTCAATCCATTGGAATCAGAATATCTTCAAGAAACAGATTTTATAATAACCATTTCAAATCACCACAATCCCTAGACAACCACTACACATATTTTTCACACGCAGATTAAAGAAAAAAATATAACGAAACTGTGACACATCCATTAATTGGACACATTTTTGGATTTTTTAAAAACTTTATATGTACCTTATTCATATTATTTGTGTATATTTTTCCAATGGCATTTTATCGTAATTTAATTTTAAAATACTTTTTAAATAATTTTATTATAATTAAAATTAGTTTTTATATCCTCCGCTATTCCATACGTCTCGCCTATATTTAAAAAAAAATGTGTTAACTTTGATATTGAGATGTCACTCCGTTCATATGGCCTGCAAAACATGTTTTTTTTGTTTCATATTAATATTTATTAATACATTCGACAATCCTGAAGATGACACCACAACTGCGTTCAAAATATCGACAGAAGAAGAAATTCACCACTCACGGCTTGTAAACCATAAGCCACAATTCCAAATCTGGCCGTGAAAACCAACGAAACTTTCATTGTGTCGTTATGTAGTGTTTTGATGACTCTTGATGATCTTGATGTTCGTGATCGGGATGTTTGCTGACAGTCTGGTGGTGTTGTTGTTGCAGGGATCGTTCGAGTGCCTCCAGCAGGGCGGCGCCGGGCGGCCGCTGCGCGCGCTGGGCGCCCTGCCCTCGCGCATGCGCGTGCTCGCCAACGACGACGTCTACGAGGCCACCAAGCAGCGCATGACGGTGGATGCGGAGATCCTCAAGACCAAGTGGTGCGTAGCCCCTCCCCACCCTCACTGGCACTGGCATGGCACTGGCATGGCACTGGCACTGGCACTGGCACTCGTCGGCCATGAAACCTCGAGTTGTCGTATTCCTTGCTTCATCCTTAGTCAGATGAGCCGGCGGTCATAGCTCACAATGGTCAAAGCGTTTGATTTGCAAGCCAAAGGTCGTGGGTTCGATCCCCGACGGAGATTAAAAAAAAATAAGGATTTTTAATCGATTTCTGAGCTCTAAAATACCCCCGGTTGGTGTGAATTTGATCCATCACCCGTAAAATGTCAGTCATAGCCTATTAATTTAAATTGGCGGTACACGAAAGTCGTCCCGTGAAGACCACCCGTTTAAGTGAATTCAGTCAAGCTATAGTTTATGACGTTGGCGGATCAACACTTCACATGCAACGCTTGGCCATATGTAGCGCTCAGTTATATGCAGCGCTTAGTCATATACAGCATGATAATCGTCATGGAATTCACAGATGAGACTTCAGATGCACTATCACTATTTGTATTCTCCTGTATGTGTTTACATAAAAAAACATAGGTTACCAATGTTCCTTAACCCCTGAAGTAAGTTGGGGGGGGGGGGTAATTTCGGCCCTGGAAGAGTAGGGGAGATGTTATTTTAATGCAATTATTACCTTTATTTTCAAAATACATTTCTAAATAATAATAAAACGAAGTACGGTATGCAAACCCAATGTTCTGTTTGTAGTCGTACAACGGGGACCGATGTCACTTGCTCCACACCGAAAGTGAGAAACTTACGCATATAATATTATTGATATGCATTATTTCCCGATATGCATATTATCCCAGCGTCAGCGTATTTTTCTTCGATATTGAGTTATTAAGTCATATAGATGATATTTGTTGTAGATTTGTAAAATAAATTAAGAAATTTAAATTTTTCAAGGGGGCCTTTTGAAATTTTGCGAAAGTACGATTGTTTATTATTTAAAAAAAAAACAAATAAACTTTTGATATATTTTTTAAGGTATCAACATTAAAATGTTCACATACACCTCATCTTTTTTACGTGACATTTTTTTACGTAAAAACTAAATCGCATAAAAATGAATGATAAATTTTGGTTAGTAAATTTTGTACTGTGAATGATAAAAAACCTGTTTTGGTGAAATTCAAGTGAACGGCTGCTTGCCGCTTGCTTCGTGTGTGTTAGTGAATCGGTAATCGTATAGATATGTAATATTATTCTATATTCTCAATACATTGTCAGCCACTATCGGACTTGTTTTGCGTTGTACATACTCACTTTTGATGTGGGCACAACATGCATATATGTGTGTTCACGGACTCGGACATATATTATGTACAGTGTGTTTAAGAGGTTCTAAGAAACCTTAAAAAATATTTATGGTAAATACGTATTAGAGCAGACGACGCTGTTACCACTATTCTGGTAAAGTAATAATTAATATGTATGTACTTTTATGTTTGTCATGTTGAAAATATTGCCCCTCAAATATTTACTCAAGGGGAATCACTTTAGGAATCTGTTTTTTTTTGTGTTTTTTTTTTAGATAATTAGATAACGTGATTGGGTCTTGGAGATCTATTTATTTATATTATAAACTATATGATTTGATATTTTAAGAAGTTTTTTCCGGAATTGCTCTAGTTATAAACTGCTATACCTGCCTGAAGTTAGGGTGAACTGTTGGCCTACACTCTAGGGTGTCGTAAAATTAACCTGAAAGCCATCTTAAAAGATTGAAAACAATGCTTAGTAACTAAGCTATTGGTTTATCTTAATAAATAATTAAGAAGCCTTTGAATAAAAAAAATCTTTTTTACTTTTTTCCTTGTTTGCCTTAAAAAATAATTTTATTATGGTTTTTCCTTCTAACTTCATAATAATTAATAGATAAATCAATAATGAAAATTAAAAATAAATAATTTCCTATCCTAGAGTGTAAATATGGTTGAAAAATTGTGGGTGGTCTGGAAAAATTAGTCAAATTGAAAAGTTATAAAATTAATTATCCGTTTAATCCCACTGGAGCAAAAAACATTTCTAAATTAGTAAATAAAAAGTAAATAGTTTGACTGAAGAATCATTTTGCAGTAATAAAGTAAGATTGAATGTTCTAAAGCATGGGTGGCCAACCATTTCAGCAGGCGGGCCAAATTTTGGAAATGAGATTTCCTATCGGGCCGCGCAACAAAATTTCTTCTATAGGGTCCGCCATCTAACGTTTTTTTTTCAACTAGTGCTTATTTCGTGAATGGCAACACTTAGCTCATGTCTGATTTGACAGATAATTAGTTTTATCCTTCCGCTTTACGAATATGGTTCTGTAATGGTACCCTAAAATCTGTATATATACAGATAAATTTGTATGCGTATTGTTGCGGCGTGTTCGCTTTACCTACCATAGAAGAAATTGTCACGATAGTTGAATCAATGTACTGAGATACTTCCATAATTTAGGATATGATACACACTATGCACGATGGAATGTTCTTTTGGTGGTTTTATGTACACTATTAAATCACCCTTGAGGTATATATATATACGAAAACGGTGCTACATACATTATCCTTAATATATTTATTTTTTTCATAATATGCTCCGCGGGCCATAAGCAGACACCCCGCAGCTGGGCCACCCTTGTTCTAAAGCAAGGGCGGCCCGCGTGTCTGCTTACGGCCCGCGGAGCATATTATGCAATAAATAAATATTATTATTATGGATAATGTATGTAGCGCCGTTTTCGTATATATATATACCTCAATGGTGATTTAATAGTGTACATAAAACCACCAAAAGAACATTCCATCGTGCATAGTGTGTATCATATCCCATATTATGGAAGTATCTCAGTACATTGATTCAACTATCGTGACAATTTCTTCTATGGTAGGTAAAGCGAACACGTAGTAAAGATGTTGGACCAAAGAGAAGAGTAAGACAAGAACTGAGAAGTTTTCGAGACTATAAACTATTTTTTCGTGGAATTTAAAACAAAGCCAATATGCTTGATATGCAATGATTCTGTTTCTGTCTTGAAAGAGTATAAAATTAAACGGCATTACGATGCTTAACATGCAAATAAGTTTGATAAGTACAAAGGTCAATTTCGACAAGACCAAGTAAATTAATTAAAAAGAAAACTTTCTGCACAACATCGAATATTTACTAGGGCGACTCAAAAGTCAACATGCTATGTATAAGCTTGTTATGCAGTAGCCATGATACTAGCAAAAAAATCGAAGCCATATTCAGATGGTGAAATGGGTGAGGAATATTTGGAGAGTATCGTTGAAATTCTGTGCCCAGAAAAGAAAACCGATTTCTCAAAAATAAGTCTGTCTCGTCAAACTATTACTAGGCGTGTGGCTGACATTGGAAAACATATTGAAGATAATTTGAAAAATCGAACATCCAAGTTCGTATATTATTCTCTAGCATTGGATGAAAGCACAGACCTAACAGATACCGCCCAAATGGCGATTTTTATCGGGGGGTTGATGTCAATTTTAACAAAATAGAAGAATTAGCGGCACTGTATCCACTTAAGGACACTACTTGCTCACGAGATTTGTTAGGAGCTGTTACATCGACATTGAATTTCGACGCTTTTCGTTACAACTCAACAACCTATCGGACTTAACAACAGATGATGGTTGGGAAACACGAAGGTTTAGTAAAATTGATTGAAAATGAGGCCTGCAAAATTGGTAATACTTCGATGCTAAATTTTCATTGCATTATTCATAAAGAGAATTTATATGCCAAGTCCCTTAAAATGGATCATGTCATGAAGGTGGTCATCAAAACAGTCAAACATCAAAACACTTTATTAAGTCAAAGGGGTTGAATCACCGCCAGTTCCAAGAGTTTCTCAAGTCTTTGGATTCAGAGTATAATGACGCTACATTTTATGCAGAAGTAAGATGGCTGATCCGTGCCAAAATGTTGAAAAGAGTGTTTGATTTGAAGCAAGAAATACAATCATTCTTCAAAGAAATTAAAGACAAGGAGTGAGTTAGCGACTTTGAATTTCTGGTTGATATAGTTAGCCACCTAAATGTTGTTAATACTCGTCTACAAGGGAAAGATCAACTAATTCATAACATGTATGATGTAATTTCCGCATTCCAAATGAAACTTGGGCTTTGGGAACAACAGTTAAGGACAAAAGT
Source organism: Glossosoma conforme (assembly GCA_022606575.1). Classification (NCBI taxonomy): domain Eukaryota; kingdom Metazoa; phylum Arthropoda; class Insecta; order Trichoptera; family Glossosomatidae; genus Glossosoma; species Glossosoma conforme. The sequence continues at coordinate 519,502 of JAGTXR010000191.1, read as the reverse complement.
CTTCACTCCCTTTCCTACATTGTTATTGCAGACAGACGTCACACAAATGGCGGCGGATAAATACGCTTCATTGATACTTGAGACTTGAACCTGGAATTCGAAGACCGATTTCAAGATTTTAAAAAGCATCGTGTGCTTTTTGCTGCATTTGCAACGCCATTTTCCATAGACGTGAATTTACTGCCAGGAATGTTACAAATGGAACATTGTGAAATGTGTTGTGATACACAGTTAAAGGAGAAATTTAATCAGGTTTGTTTGGAAGAGTTTTGTAAAACATATTTGGACAAGAAAAAATATCCAGCATTTCACAAACATGCCCTATCGATGATTTCGCTATTTGGAAACACTTACACGTGTGAAGAGCTTTTCAGTTGAACGAAGCACATTAAATCTCAAATGAGATCACGAATCACTGATGAGCATTTGGAAAACTGTTTGCGTGTAGCAACAACGTCAATTGCTATCAAGATTGATGCACTTAGTTGTGACAAGCAAAAATCAGACGTCACACTAAAACTTATTAACTAACTAACCATCACGCCATTTCCCCGTAGAAGTTGGCAGAGAAGATAAAACACCATACCACTGTATCCTGACACACTTCTTTCGCTTCCTCTAGATTCATACATCTTTTCATGCACACACGCTGATTATTTCAACTTTTCACATGTCCACTTTTAAGTACTTATCGTACTTGATCATGCCACGTCTTTCTCGTCCTTCCTCGGCTTCTACATCCAGGCACACATGCATTATAACATCTTTTAGCCGTTCTTCCATCACTCATTCGCTTCACATGACCAAATTATCGTAAGAGCCCTTTCTTAATTTTGTCGATATTGCTTATCTCAGCCTTGCACTCTGCTCCAATTTCGACATTTGTACACTTATCATACATAATCTTACCACACATTCGCCTGAGAGATCGGATTTCAACAACATTCAGTATACTTTCATCCTTCTTTTTTCAACACCACGCTTCACTACCATACATAAGGGTTGGTACCAGAACTCCGTTATGTACTGCCAATTTTGCTTCTTTCGATAAGTTCTTATTTGCCACTATCGATTTTAAGTCACCATTAACTATGTTTCCGGCACAAACCCTTCTCTCAATGTCCTTATCCACATTTCTGTCTCTTGTAAACATACTTCCCAAATATATACAAATTCTTCAACCTGCTTTAATCTGTCCATTTGCTATAATCTTACATACGGGTACCTACGGTATATAAAATTTATTATATTTTGTTTATTTTTTATGATAATTTTTTGGATTGCTATTTTTTGTATTGTAACTCTAACCTAATAAATATGTTTGACTCTCATTTTTGTTATATCTTCTTAAAAAATATACATATTTCTTATTTACATTGAATAATAGAAGAAATTTTGTTGTGCGTCCTCGTAGGAAATCTCATTTCCGAAATCTGGCCTGGCTGCTGAAAAGGTTGGCCATCCATGTTCTAAAGCAAGGATGTTAAGCTCCATTTTTATGTTTTAAATTGAAAAAAATGTTTTGAAACCTATTGTCTTGACAGTGGTTTTTAACTAGTGATATAAGGTGCACTGTCGCTCTGTCGCTCTGTTACGATATTCCAGGTGCTCCAAAACACATTTGTTCCATTTATTTCTACACGGAATTTAATTAATCGTTTTTTTGTTTTCAGCACCCGTGAGATAAAGCCTAATCAGACTGACATCGGACGAAAGGTGAAAGTGAAGCAGCAGCGGAACCCGGCAGCGCGCCCCGCCAGCAACCCTCACAGCAGCTCCCATCCCACCAGCAACGGGGGCGGCTACAGCAACCACCCGCCCAGCAACGGCTACGGCAACAACCACCCCACCACCAACGCGGGGCCCTACGGCAACCAAGCCCACAGCGGCGCCTATGGCCATCAGCCCACCACCAACGGGGGATACGGCAGCCAACCGACAACAAACGGGGCCTACGGGAATCAAGCAATCAATGGAGGCTACGGGAACCAACCCGCAACTAACGGGGGCTTCAACAATCAGCTGGCCACCAACGGCTACGGCAACCAACCGGCAACCAATGGAGGCTACAACCACCACGCTAGCAATGATGCTGCTTCCTTCCCTTCCAACGCAACCTCTAACTCTGGCGGCGGACAACCGCGGCCGGCGCCCAAGCCCACGGGGGGACACCCAGAGCTCCTCAAGAGGCCCATCAAGTGAGTGCTCGGAAAACTCCTTTAGTCATTCCCTCGTTACTCCTTGATTTATGTACTCTGCAGGTCTAAAATAAAAGCGGATGGGATCCTTAACCCGTTCTGTGTCATTAGCCCTTTACCAAACCTCCCTCTGCTTTTCTCCTTGCGACAACTCTACTCACATTCTCTCCCATCAGCTTTAACAATTATTTTTTCAACTTTTGAGCCTTGCTTACAGGCCCATGTATAGTGCTTGTAGAGATATATGACTCATCATATATTTAATCTCTCATTAGAATCAGGTATATTTCCAAGCCAATGGAAGATATCCAAGGTGATTCCTGTTTACAAGAGTGGCATAAAGTCATCAGTTGAAAACTATAGACCTGTGGCGGTACTGTCGGCCCCGGCTAAGGTTTTTGAAATGATGATTCATAAAGTCATTGCTTCGGGAACTGAATCAATTTTGATTGATCAACACCATGGTTTTAGGCCGGGTCGCTCGGTTGACACGAATCTTATGGTGTTTACTAGCTGTGTGTCGAGAGCTTTAGATAATGGAGCACAAGTTGACTGTTCCTATAGTGACTTTTCAAAAGCATTTGATAAGGTAGACCATGACATTCTGCTTAAGAAATTAAGTGGATTGGGTTTTTCTCATGGTCTTTTAACTTTGCTTGGGAGTTATTTTAGAGGCAGACAACAGTTTGTTACTTATGGCATTTATCGATCATACAGTTTTTATACATATTCGGGAGTCCCGCAAGGATCCAACCTGGGACCACTGCTGTTTTCATTGTTCATTAATGATATAGCTGATGTCATTAATAATGCTATGTTTTTGTTATTTGCTGATGACTTGAAACTGTTCATGAACATAATTACCTTGGATGATTGTATGCTTCTGCAGTCGGATATAAATAATATATTCGACTGGGGTAAGCGTAATAAGCTGAAGTTTAATATAGCTAAGTGCAACGTTCTGTCCTATACTCGAAATTTGAAAACTGTGTATCTTAGGTACTCTATGAACAACATAGGAATATCACGAGTGTCCTCCATCAGAGACCTTGGTATAGAGTTTGAGAGCAGACTGACGTTCCATGCGCATATTGAAGCTGTGTGTGGTAAGGCACTTAAGATGCTGGGTTTCGTATTACGAAATGGCAGGGTTTTCTCGAGCACACACGTAATGGTAGTGTTGTTTAACTCATTGGTCCGTAGCATACTCGAGAGCGGATCTATCATTTGGGCACCCCATGAGTTGAAATATAGCCTCATGTTGGAGAGGGTACAGAAGAAATTTCTGAGATCTCTCTACATGAGGGTATATGGATACTATCTGTGGCTGTATCCAACTAACTTTATACAGGGTATGTTGGGGTACATTGAGTTGAGGACAAGAAGGGATATGTGCTTAGGTATGCATTTCTTCCGACTGTTGCGTGGCGTGTTCGGGAATCCTGAAATTTTGATGAATATCGGTTTGTGTGTCCCCGATAGATATCTGAGAATAAGGAAGCATAGATTGTTCGCTCTCCCTAAGAGTAACACTAACCTGCCAGAGACTATGCCTCTTGGGAGAGGGATCAGACTGTTTAACCAAATCGCCTCGGATGTTGATATATTTCACGTAAGAGAGGCCCAATTCAGACAAGAACTCCAAGAGTTTCTTTGGAGGGATAATTGGTTGGCTTCGTCTGTCTGATAACCATAGGGACCTTCTGTTGCTTGTCTTTATTGCTTTGTTCATAGTACTTAATCATAAGTACCTAATTTTGTATATATTGTATTTTTTATTTGTATTTTTATTGTACTTCAGAAATGCATTGAGTTAAATAATTTGTAATGTTTCTGAAAGGCAAAATAAACAAAATTGAAATTGAAAAATCACAATTGTGCGGGGTCGACAGTTTTTGATTCATTAATTCTTAGTTTATTTCTTTATTGATGCTATTCTATTTCTTAATTTATAATTTGAAACAATAAATTTAAAAAAAATTTGTTGTAGTTTATAGAATATGCTTAAAGACTCGGCTTTTAATGTCTTATTTTTTATTTACATTTTTTTTAATTGAAAATCAAAATTGAATTTTTCACCTTAGCCCTTTGGAAGCGAAGGTCTATTTTTTTTTCTTGTATTGCATATAAACCAAGTATACTTTCAATTGCCATAATTTTTTATTAAATATGTTTTATTTTTCATCAAGTTTCATGCTTATAATGCACTATATTTTTCCCCACCTTTCTGATTCTCACAATTTTGTCTCATTTCAGAGAGCGACTAATTCAACTCTTGGCATTGAGGCCATATAAGAAGCCAGAGCTGTATTCTAGGATCAATAGTGGTAAGCACCACTTGACAATAAATATATTTATTTTATAAAATAATTAAATTCGTTAAAATTGGGATACAAAATCAATTTTTCAAACTGAAGAACTTTTTGGAAAAATACGTTCACATCAATATACAGTAGGATTCCCTTATTTTTAACTGTATAATTTTTATTGCATTCAAGCATACTTTAGGAATAGATGTTTAAAGAGAGTTTAAAAATAATTAGGTACATTTAACATTGCTTCAAAATGCTGGAAACTTTAGTATCAAATTGGGTTCCCATTTTATTTTATTGTTTTTTTTTTTTATATGAATACTATGGTACCATTTGCTGATGGATATATTTAATCTTACACACATAAAATATCAGTAATATTTTCAATGTTTTGAGCATTCACTTTGAGATCCATACCAAATTATAAATATTTATTTATTTACCTTGTTTTCACACGGATCACGTAACAAAAGTTCTCTATTAGGAGACTGCAGTTTCGACTAACTCGTAGCCTTTCTCAATCCTTCTCTAGTTAAGAGATAACTGAGCTGCGTTGTACTTATAAGTGGTCTAACCTCTTTTTGTAGGAGAGGGGGTGGGGGTGTGTCTATCAAGAAATGATAAGAGAGGGAGATAGGTAGTGTTGCAAGGATGAAGGAAGAGATAAATACATAAAAGTGGTTTAGGTATTTTTTAAAAATAAAAAAATAAACAAAGACCACTTATAAGTACAACGCAGCTCAGTTATCTCTTAACTAGAGAAGGATTGAGAAAGGTTACGAGTTAGTCGAAACTGCAGTCTCCTAATAGAGAACTTTTGTTATGTGATCCATGTGAAAACAAGGTAAATAAATAAATATTTATAAATAGCAGCAAATTTAAAATAAATAAATTATGAAATATACAATTTATCTAAAATTGACATACTTTCTGTGTTCTGCCGATAAATAAATAGTACATCATCAGTGCTCGAAATCTAAAAAAAAGTACAAGAAAGACATCTAATTATTTGAGATGGGATGTTATAAAAAAATGCTTTCTCGGTGTTAAAAACATTTTTTGTATTTTTGTTTAAAACTAATATTGATTGTATATAACTGATATAAATTGTCGATAATTTCAGAGGGAATTAAGGATAAGGAACGTAGCATTATTAAGACAGTCCTGCAGCAGATCTCCTGTCTGAAGGACAACTGCTACCAGCTGCACCGCCATCTGTGGAACGATGTCATCGAGGACTGGCGCTTCTACACGGAAGAGGAGAAGCAGATACTCAAGCGGTAAAATCGCTTTCTCCTTTATCTCGGTGCAGATATAGAGGACTCGGTATTAGACCCCGCATGACCTCAAAACAGTTCATTTATAAACTAATATTTTCTTGTCAAACGTAATAAAAATTTTCTTCAGTGTATACCTTCATCTCGGTGTGGGGGTTGTGAAAGGCTAGGACCTGGTTTTTTTCATGCTCAGAGTGTCTGTAAAAGATAAAATCCGAAACGAGGATATCCGAAGAAGAACTGAAGTAGTGGAGGTTACCCAAGGAATAGGTACACTCAATTGGCAATGGGCAGGACACGTCTGTTGAAGAGATGACTGTCGATGGGAAAGAAAATTCTTGAAGTGAAGCCTAAGAACTGGCAAACGAAACGTTGGCCAACACCCTGCAAGATAGACTGACGACATGAGAAGAATAGCGGGTGTGGCCTGGATGCGAAAGGCAAAGGATCGAAGACGATAGAGACTCATGCTGAAGGCCTATACTCAACAGTGGACGGACAGGCTGATGATGATGATGATGAAGATCTAGTTGAAGTGACACGATGGATAAGGGAAGACCACCTTATCCCTTGTCTCTTCCTTTGGACTGGCTTGGTGTGCTTCCTTCCCCTCATGTCATTGTAGATAGTGAAATGTATTTGTTGTTTACAGACGCAAGCCGCAGAACTTGACGCCGCCGCTCAGCTCCGACTCGGGGCACTCGCCCTCGCCGCCGCCCAGCAAGCGCCCCGCCCCGGCGCCCGCCACCGCGCCCGCGCCTCCGCCCAAGAAGCAGCGCATCTCCCACTACAGGAAGCCCGCCCAGGACTCTGCCATCAGGTACTGCGCTCATTTGGATGATGATCAGTCAGAGTACGAAGAAGTCCAGTGAGAGTCTCCTGTGAACAATTTCAACCATTGCACAGAAGGGCTAAAGAGAAAAATCCATGATTAACCCTCATACCATATAGTCACAGTGATTACTGTTTTATCGTGTGAATATCGAAGACTTCACTCAATTTTCGGTCAAGAACGGTTTCTACCATAGTTATACTGCAGCTACGGCAAGGGAAACAGCTGCTAAATAATACCCTTGCGATGTATTTTATTTTCGGTTAAATTATTTTCATCAAAATGGTAATTTCACTTGTTTTTCATCATCATATTTTACTATAAACGACCCTGTAATATCGCGTGTAATCATCCAGGAACATGCAGCCAGTAAAACGTGGTTTATTTTTTATATTGGCTTATCAAACTACATTTCAATAGAATATAACTTCTCAATTTTTTTAATTATCAAAATCATAGTCACGGATTAAAAAGTAATGGCAAACAATAATAGTTTCTCCTACTGAAAATATTAGCAAAAATAGTAAAGCCCCATTTTTTTTGGTAGTCTGCATTCCTATAAATTACCATCAGGTACTGTCTATATCTAACAGATGAATATTTCTTCATAGACAAAATGCAAATCACATCACATGACATCCCGTCCTCCGAGGTCAAATGTTGCCACAGAACAGGCTTCGATATTAATATCACATCCTAGACAGAGAAGAGGAGAGGTTGTGTCCGGGAACCTAATGATCTGATGTGCTTGGTGTTTGTGCAGGGAGACCGAGGGCCCGGGCTCGCCGGCTGCGCTCAGCAACGGCTACCACTGGTCCACCAGCAGCGGCGCCAGCAGCGGCGAGCGCAAGAACTACAGCGACGAGGACACGCCGCCTCCGCCCACTCCCAGTAAAATGATACAAATAACTATTTTTAGTTTTAGTAAAATATTTAATAATTATTATATATGCCAAGAAAGACTTGAGTTAGCGGGTCTTCGCCCTGGAGGCTCCCGAGAACCATCTATGTGCCCGTATGGACCTCCAGATGTAGGTATTCTGGGACAAGGCATGGACAACCTGAGCTTACAAAACTGTGAAATGACAATTCGTGGTGTCCGTATGCTCCAAATGTGGAGCAGATATGGGAAAAAAAATGCTAAGACAGCGTAAATAAATTAATTCATCCTTAACCTGGGAACGTTTTCTAGCATCCTTGTTTCTTCATTTATACAGTTTTTTTTTTCATTTCTTGAAAAAACAGATCGTATACCTCTGATTTTTCTTACTCTTACACGAACATTACACATCCTGTATGCAACCAGTGTCCACCTGTGCCTCCCTCGAGTGTCACAGCTTGGTTTACATCGACTGTGCTCTCCTGCATTGACATACATATATAAAATATTAGGACATTGCAGTTAAAGCTTGTTATTGTTATTTCTTTTTTTTTTGCATACAGTCATATGAATAAAAGTAATCAGAAATATATACTAACTAGAGTATAACTTAATTTTATTTTAGATAAAAGGGATAGTAATTATTCCATCACAATGGGAGGCTCCAAGAGCAGCCTGCTGGACACTCCGCCCAAGCAGAACAACTACCACACCAGCCCGGCCCCCGACATCCCCCAAGGTACCGACATCAACTCGCACTGCTAATTTATCCAATTTTAACATTCACGATATGTTGAGGTTTTGTCGTGAAGTCATTTCATGACATCTTTACAAAGTTCTCACGTATCGACTCAAAAAAACATCTTTCTTTTCATAATTGTAATGTATTAATTTAAATTTTAAAAAATTAAAATGTTTAGTTTTATTTTACATTTATTTTGAAGTGACCTGTACATGTTTTGGACCCCGTCAGGTCCATTCTGAAGAAATGGCTTAATCAGTTAGTCGGTTAATAACCTCAATGTTTTCTTTCATTTCCGTCACCGAAATGATGATATTTCATCAAGATTTATTCTTCTTCTTCTTCTTCGTGTCAGCGACGTCAAATTATTTTTTCCCAATATCTGGCAACTTCGATAGCTCGTGTGTTGCCCAGCATTAGGTCCTGAAATGTGCAACTTGTTGGGCACATGGAGCAGCATCGTAGGTGTGAGGCGGTCTGCAGGTCTCCACAGTCGCACAATAGTGTCTCTCCCCTGCCGAAGCATTCCCCACCGCTCGAGGTTGTCCTTTGTTCTACCAACTCCGGTTCTTAATCTGTTTAGGGATTTCCAGGTCCGCCAGTCAAGGCTCTTGCCAGTTGGGAGGCCTTTCTTTGGAGTAATGAAATCCTCTGGTGCGATTTGTTGCCAGAGTTGGAGTCTCTCATTTTCAGGGCTGGATGTGAGAGGTTGTGTGGATTTCAGAAAGCTGCTTCGAGACTTCAATCTTGGTGTTGGGGGTATCTGATTATACAAGCAGTGGGACGGTTGGTTGATTGCCTTACGCATTTCTTCGGGCGCATATGACTTTGCGTCTTATGTTCGGTGGTGCGATACCAGCCAAGGGGTATAGTTTAGAAATGGGTGTTGGTTTGGGGCAGCCTGTGACGACTCTGCATGCATCATTCAGGGCAGTATCCACTTGATTACAGTGGGCTGATCGACCCCACACTGGTGCCGCATATTCTCCGGCTGAGAAACAAAGTGCTAAAGCTGAGGTACGAAGAAGGGGTGGTTGGGCTCCCCAGTGAGTGTTGGTCAGTTTGCGGATGAGGTTGTTCCTTGTTGCAACTTTCTGTTTGGTGTTGCTGCAATGACGCCTGAAGGTGAGGGTGCGATCTAGAGTGACTCCGAGGTATTTTGGATGGTCGCTATGTTCCAGTGCTCTACCTTCCCACGTGACACGAAGCTTTCTGTTAGCTTCCCTGTTTCTAAGGTGGAAACAGCAGACTTGTGTCTTTGATGGGTTAGGTTTGAGATGGTTGGTTTCATAGTAATGGGACATCTCGTTGAGTCCCTGGCTTAGGATGTCCTCAACTTCTTCAAACGTTGCTGCTTGTGCTGCCAAACCTAAGTCATCCGCATATATGAAAGACTTATCAAGATTTATTGATAAGACTTATCAAGATTTATTGATCAAAGAAAAAAAAAATCTATGATGATAAAGTGATATCAATTTATTTATTTTGTAATTTATGATAAAAAGGATGTAACACAAAACAACTGGCAGTTTACAGTCGGAGAGCAACTGACTATTGCAAGTGGAAGACACAATAAACATTAATTTCGGGTACACCTTTTATATATCGTATAGATAATGATAAAGGTGTTGTTTTTTATTTTGCAGCAACAAAAGCACCGAGTTCACCATCAACCGCAGCGCCCCCGGGCAAGCGGCGGAGCTCGGACGCGGGCGCCGCGGTTGTGCTGGCCGCGCCCGCCCACTGCGGCAAGTCTCCCGACAGCACCACGCGCCCCGCCCTGCCCTCGCCCACTGCCCAGCCCCTGCCCGAGGAGTTCCTCAGGCAGTACACCAGGATCACATGCCCCGAGCAGAGGCGGAGGTACAAGTTGGAGTTCGCAGCTCAGTACGTGGAGTACACGCAGCTGCACAAAAAGGTGCTGGCCGTGGCGCAAGTCTTCACGCGCCTGGAGCAGCGCCTACGCCGCGAGCAGCCCGGGGGCTCGGTGCACAAGGTAACCACATCTTACCTCTCGTCATCAGGTATCTCCAGAATCACATCTCAAATGGTAACTCTGTAATGGTATCCTGTGCTGAAGGCTCGCGACCGATGTTTCAGGACATCAAGCGGCAGATCGTGGAAGAGTACCAGCGCACGCAGCGCGACGCACGCTACCAGCGCGACATGGCCGCCTTCCAGCAGATGCACCAGAAGCTGGCGCACATCAAGCAGCTGGTGGGCAGCTACGACGAGCAGCAGGCGCCCGCGCCTGCGCCCGCGCTGCCCGGCTACTGACCCTCGGCCCCGCGCCTGCTCCAAGCGCCGCTGACACTCGCCCGCCACTGCTGGACTCCTCTGATGCTCTGATCTCTGAACTGCCTTCCTGTCTCTTGCTGTTGTGCATCCAAAAATCAACTGTTCCGAACAAAGCTTCTCCTTAATCATTTTGTATTACGTATATATTATATTATGCATTTATTGCGTTTCGGTCGACTATCTAAAAGTCTTACAGGAATTTCATCAAATGCGACTTGAATTTGAAACTTCACCTTTCTTCATAATGTTTATCAGAAAAGAACACTCGGTAATAGAGTATTTCATACAAAGCGTGTCTCTCTCGCTGCCGTGTGTCAACTTGCCGTGTTACACTTTTACTTACTACGACGCAAGTGTTGGCCAATTTTTATTGTGAATAGTTCGATAGACATAAAAGATTGTTAAGTTTTTGAAACTGTTCATTACATCATTTATTATATGTTTGCCTAAAGTTGAGACATCTTTAGTTCTGATATATAATTACTGATAATAGTTATTCAACTCGAGGCCTAGCGTTGTGTGGTTAAGCGTCTTGAAATTAACTCGTGTCACAGAATACAGAAATAAAATAGTAATTTTTTTACATAATTCGTCCTTTATAGTTGCAAGTACTTACATGCAGTACTTACTTTTATTTTAGTACCGGTACAAGTACCACAAGTACCCTCATCAGTAAATAAATGTATTTTCTTAGACAATGCTGGCAAGTTAAAGATAATTCATTTTTTACTCCAAAATAAATGTGCAATAGAATACAAATTGTTTGAACAAACAAAAAAGGTTGCCTTCATATATTTTTTAATAACTATAATTGCTTATATGTTTTTGTTATTGTACCGCAGCTCTCATTACTGAGCAGGAAAGTGCTGAAGCCCATTGAGGGATGTTCATGTTATACTTAATTACCTTCATTTTTTTGGTCAACTCACTGTTTATAGTTAATTATGATACCTTTATAAAATGATCTTACATTAAATGATTTTTCTTTTTTTTGTACTGATATAAAACGGTTATTACAAACCGTATGACATTATATGTATATATATAATGAGATGTTTCTCTGTTTGAACTGCTTAAAATAAATGTTCAACTGATTTCTTCCTTGCGAGACTGTTACGAAGGGAGACTCACACAAATAAAGTTATTTCTCCAAATTGAAATGTTCAATTTACGTAAATCTTATCGATGATAAGGAATAAATTCAAGAAACGTTTGTTGTAACTATAATCAGTTTTCAATGTTATTTTGTTACTATTACGTGAGAGTAAGTTTTATGTGGTTTTACTTTAAATTCACTCCAAAAATTAAATATGTGTTTGCTCAGTCTGTTATTTGTGCCAAAACTGTCAGTAATTAGTCTGCAATATTAACTGCTCCAAGCATTTAATCTGATGTATTAAATGTAGTCTTCTTGCAGTGTATCGCAATCCTCAGCAAGATGTCGGTGGACCGACTGCGGGTTCTTATTATTGTATAACTATTGTATACTACACACCCTTCTTCCCGGGATGCACAATGTGCACAAAAAGTAAATAAAATCCTTTGAAAAAAATAATGGTATGTAAGCGAGTAATGTTTTATTCATTTAAAACTGATTACGGTTGTGACCTTTACCTCTGTCCAATTTATGAGGCTTTTCAATATTTTGTAGGCCCATTATTATGCTCCTTTAAACATCCTTTGCGTATGTTTTTATCCTCAAATTGGTGATTTTTCTATTATATATATATATAGAATAAATTATAATATATACAAAATGGTCCCATAACAATTAACCCTGTTGTAATAAATGAACACTTGTTTTGTCAGAATAATATGATTCTTTCATCGCCGATCAATTGTGTACTGTATGATGTAATTATATACTTTAAATTTATATATTAAATATATCCAATATTACCATAGTCATATCAATGTCAACTGTAAATAGTTATAAAACTATATTTCATCTGATGATAACACTGATTTATAGTCTTACTGGGGATAAATACATGACACGCTGCCATCACATTAAAATTATATATAATCCATGTGCATATATAGTATATTTATGTAAGAGGCTGACTATGCCAACTTCTTAATTGAACAAGAATCTTAATTACACATGTTAACAGAACCATTAAATATGAGAGGACATTGACCGAGATCAGGTAAATGGCATTAATTCTCAGTTCTTTCTTAATTACTTTTAATGCATTTTCGTGTTTTTTAATAACTGATAGGTGCCGTTGCCTAATCAGAAAAAAAGTTATTACAATAGATCTGAAAGAATTGCATTTTAAAGTTTTTACTTCTCTGTAAAATTCGGAATATTTGGTTTAATGCATTGCCATCGATATTCAAAAAGAAATTTTTGAACTTAATTGAAATCTAGTAAAATACGCAAGGATGTACGGTCTAATGTGTAATATTGATATAATAGTTTTCCTATAGTTTGCCTCTGTCATAAAATTATAAAATGATGTACTTCCCTTTATAAAAAATTAATCAATAATTATGCTTCCTTTTTGAAGTTCAAATATTTGGCATTTATTGGAGCTAGAAACAAAATAAACAATGGATTTCTATTTTTACCAAAACACTCTTATATTATATATTTAAAGATCAATATTATAATCTCTTACAAGGTTTATTTATTATATCTTTGTTAATATGAAAATATATATTTATTGATTATAGATTAAAATCATTCTTTATATTTAATTACAAGGTTATGTGATAAGATCAGGAATTGTAGTGAATTTGTATCTTTCCTCTGAGCTATAAATGCAGGTGTATTGAGGTGGTCAACAATACTAGAGTCTTGTACTGCGCTGCAACCATTCTAGAATAGTCTATAATAAGCTATGATGACGTCCAGTCTTCACCTACCGGTGATGATCACGTTTCGTCCTTTGATTAATAATACTTTACTTTAATGGAGTAATAATGACAGCATCCGTGACTAGAGAACTCTCAATTGAAGGGTTATCAGCTTTGAAACAGTAAATTTAAGATTTTTTCGCAAAGTCTTCATCGAACTTACCAGTCGTTTGTCAAATATCCTGATAGGTATTGGGTGTTCTCGTATTTACTGTTTAATATTTTAAATTTATTTAATATATAAACAGTGTCCTGAATGTAGACCAAATTAAAAGTGGTATATCAATTGAAAGTATTTTTTGTCAGTCGTATTCCGTCTTAAAAAAAAAATGTTTATATGTAGGACTTATATAAGTTATCCTTTCGTTATCAGCATCCGATTGAAATTTCTCAAGTGAAAAATAATACATATCATTTTTCATATTCAAATATCAATTGACACATCAAAATTTCATCATAGAATAATCTTGGAAAATCGTGCATATCATTAAGTTTTATGTCTCATATGCAAAATGAACCGTTTCATCTGACAAAGATATATGAATGGTTATCAGTTAGACAATGTAAACATTAGTTTGTCGTTATCACAGAGTGAGATGTGAATACGACTGTAACTTGAAGGATTTCATAATCATGAATGCTGCCGGCCGATGCTGTCATTATTGTCCGAACGGTAAAAAGTCCAATGCTTCTGTCCTTGACATGACCATCCGCTTCATTTGTCTTGCCTCGTGTTATGAAACGTTGCAAATGCATGTTTTCCAGCAGCAGTCGGTCATTTGGAACGGCAACTAACCAAATGTCTTCCGATTCCCTCCAATTTAAAATACACAATTATTTTGTCTCTGTCCGCGTCGATCCATCGCAGTCATATATTAATTATTGTAAACGTATACTTCCACTCTGTCGATGGAATGTGAGGAGGGGAAGTTGCCAAAACTCTCCCGGCGCTGGGCCTCGGGAGTCCACGCTCGCTATGGAGTCAACGTCCTTGCACATGTAGGCAGTCGGCCAGACTCCGAGCGACCACCAGCTCCCCTGGCCCTCGACATTGAGGGGCCGCTGTCCATTTTATATTGTTATTGTGTTGTTTTGTCCGAGTATCGAAGATGTCGGAAATATAATTTCCGTTCCTCCGACTGGACGGCCGAATATGATGCGGCCGCGGAATCGCTCGTCCTTGCATTTGTTCATGTTTATATTATGTAACAGTTAAAGCGTTAAATATTATGTTATAATTATCTCCTTCACGATTACGAGAGGATACATTTCGTTCTTTAAAAATTTCATGTAAATTTCGTAAATATATTTACTCATTTTTGGATCTCTTCACGGTCACTACGAAGGCTCAGATATTATAAAGAACACTATCCAATGTCGATCTGTGATTTTGACCTCAGATAAATTTTTTTTCGATCACATTTGGTTATCACGTTTGTCTAGCGCCCGGCTCGTGCACTCGGTGCTCGCGGCTTGGCACATTCCTGCGCGTGAGCTGTGACTTTAACTATTATTACGACCATGTGAAATACAGATACGTTTCATTTGATTAGACTCGATCCCTTAACTTATGTACTTACACATCACTTATATTTTTCAATAGTCTTTACGGTGAATACGATAAGAAAGGCTGATCTCCGCCGGAAGGGAGAGGTCGGCCAGGTTCTGAGGCTCCAACGGGGGCCGTGTTGAGGCTCTGTCGGGTGCAGGGCTGAGGTTCTGTTGGGTGCAGGGCTGAGGCTCTGTCAGGCGCAGGGCTGAGGCTCTGTCAGGTGCGCGGGAGGCAGAGTCCCGCGCTGACTTACGCTATGAATTCTGACTTAGACTTTGTAATAAATATTACTATTATTTAAGTTACTTTTAAGAAAAAAATATTATAGTCGACGGCTAGGAAACGTGTCACGCGGTGACAAGGTACCGTACCTGCCCGCACGGAGACCTTAGCTTCATTTCCTTTACTTTTATTTGTTTCTCTCCTGTTTGAATTTAATAAAAAAAAATGAAATAAAAAACGAAAATCTAATAAAAAGATAATTGAAATAAAATATGTTTATTAGAATTAGTCATGGGAATGTGTAATCGCTTTTTGTTGTGTGCGAGTCTGGAGTGAGTCTGGAGTGAGCCTCTAGTGAGGCTGGAGTGAGGCTGGAGTGAGGGAACCTCGAGTCCCGCCCATGAGTACACTGTGCGCCATCAGAACACTTCTGCATGTCGGGAGGTCCTAATACAATACAATTCTCGGTGAGTTATTGTTATATTTATATATTGATTATTCCAAGGTTTATGCAGACATGTAAATAATTTGAAATGCCGTCTTTTTTGTGATATTTGATTAAGATGTGTATCGGCTTAACCATTTAATGATTGACGATTCTCAGCCTCTCGATGTAATATTGTGTTTTACCATTTTTGAGAATTGTATTTTAATCTGAGAATTCATGTAACGTGTTAATATTATTCACCTTCTCGATAACATTTAACATTGTGCAATATTTGCTGCCTTCGGCACCGACTGCTCCCCAACACACAGCCACACCTGGTGTGCGGTGGGTGTGCTGCAGAGCGGGTGCTGCGGCGGCGCCTCGCACCTCGGTGAACAATGTTGACTTCCACTGCTGTTAGACAATGCTCAAATATAATAAACTCTTATTTGTTTATTTGGTGTAAAATGTGTAAAAAGTAAATATATATATTTATTAATGTAAGTTTGTTTGTCGACTCGTTGCAAGTTAAAGACTAAGAAGTCATTTATTTTAACTTTGTTAATTATAATTATTCAATGTTAGTTTCGATTGTTTGTAATCAAAGAAGTCAGATATTTTAATGCGAACTCAGTTTCAATACCAATGATAAACTTACCATGACTTTCTTGTTAACAACGTTTTTTTCTAGTTTTATTGTTTTATGACAGTTAAGATGCTAAATTTAAAATACACTGAGACTTTGTTAACCGAATCGTAATGTATTACAATGTGAATTCAGAGTTATAGGAATTGAAAAATATATATTTTATTATTATTGTGTGAATATCTGTGGGTTGTATATAAACATAACAACAGCTGGAATATTTGTATTTTGAAGTTACATCAGTTTTATTTACCTATACATTTCATGGTATTGTGCAACTTGTATTGGGTAATGAAAATTGCATTTAAAATCATTATGAAATTACTACAATTGAAGATGGTAATTAAAATAAATATCCTTATTGAATATTTTTGAATTTTATAAAATGGAAATAGTCTAGCTACAGTAGTGAAATAAATTAGACTGAGCTTCGCTACATTAAATCAATGTAACATTATGATTCATTTTGTTAATGTTATTTATTTTTATCAAATCAACAGACGGAGTTGTTAATGATTCCCAGAGCCGGTTATTCTCAAAGTTAGTTATTTGACTCTTACTGATTTATTTTGTGGTTATTTGTTTCACTGCATTATTCTGTATTTAATGACGGTACATCACGCCAGTCGGCACAGTGTACAGGATATGGAGGTTTATGGAATATTATAAACGTTACGTTAAACATTCATCAACTGTTAATGACATTCTAAAGTATCTAATGTTCAAATTTTCATGTAAAATTGTCTCTAGGTGCATTCACGTGTGAAGCGATGGTGTATTGAAGGACATTTCACGTTATTTGTATACCGCAATAGACATTTGAGTTGTGAAATATGAATTTTGCAAAACGGAATATCCCAAGTGGCTTGAAGAGGCAGGCATCATGGCAACACTACCGACTCACTCACTAGTGCCAATCCAAACTCATTCAAGTAATATACGTACTTAGCTAATATTATATTTATAGTATTTTCTAAATACTAATGAAATTATATTATCAAAATAGACAACTATATTTAACTATATTCTAAGAACGAGAAAAATGTAATTTTGTACAAACCGGTTTAACGATAGGCACCGCTACTTACCATGTACTTCGCAGTAATGAATCATTCATATTTTTCACGTTTAGTGAAAGATTTGTATCTTCTAGGCTTAAAAATAGTATGTTGCGTTGTGATTAGTGGAATATCCGTATTTTATGTTGTAAATAAGCAATCCTGGAAGACATTATAACGAATGAATGATAAAGCGTCCAAGTCGCAGTCGTGGTGGCGAGATAACCTCACCTAGTTAATATCTGAGTAAATAAGCAATCAATTTTTAAATTTTTACAATTTGGTGATAACCGAAACATTTCGCCGATTATGTGTTTTTTAAAAAGAATTACAAATTTAAAATATTTTTTTAATTTGTTAGTGCCTAA
The DNA here is from genome assembly GCA_022606575.1 of Glossosoma conforme. Taxonomy (NCBI): domain Eukaryota; kingdom Metazoa; phylum Arthropoda; class Insecta; order Trichoptera; family Glossosomatidae; genus Glossosoma; species Glossosoma conforme. The sequence goes on along the minus strand of JAGTXR010000191.1, from coordinate 501,828 downwards.
AAGAAATTCAGTTGCCTATTATCATAAGTGAATGTTCTATATTTCTAAGATATTATGAACAAATTAGTGCCTCTTCAAACATCATCGGTCCCGTTTTATTTAATATACATTATTTTATAAAATAAATTGTATTCATTCATTTCGGGATTTCAAATTTCAGGACATTTAAAAAAATTAAAAAATTTGCACATAAAACATGAGGACTTAAAGTAATGGGTAATAATAAAGTGTCTTATATTATTCAGGGAAACTATTACAAATCATAACTTTTTGTCGTTTCGTCTCCTTGATCGACGTTAAGTAATTATATCAGGTTTTTCTCACTCTACGTACATTTATTGTTTATTTATAATGTAACATTAAAATTATAATAACTCAACATTAAAATAAACTAGTTCATATTTTTGAAGAGTCACTAGTTCTGAATTTTCAACATTCGTGTGGCAAATTAGATTAATTAAATTATTTGGTGTTTACAAATAAATGTGTAGTGTTGCATGTGAACTTGAAACCATAAATACATTCATAAACTAGGGTGATTGCCATTTGCTCAACAGACAGCTGCACATGCAGGACACTTGCGGTCTTGTATATTGCAATTGTCGATAATAGAGTGCAGGAGTCAAACATCAGCATTGAATAAATACATATTTTTGATTTGAAACAATATTACATAGTCGTATATAATTATTTGATATATTATTAAAATTAAATAAAGTAAATATTCTTTTCAACAAAAATGATAATAATGTCTTACTGTACTAAAGCTTATACAATCATCAAATAATATGGAGTACCTGAGACATGTACTATAGATACGCACACATATATATCAATTATGAAATATCAATTGATTGAAGTGTAAAACATCAGAGTTTAAAATGATTGAAATGATTTTATTAAGATATAAGATTTGAAAGTGAAATGATGTAGTCACCCAGTTCAAAAATTACGAAATACTCCTAGTATTTATATTATGTAAATTTTTGTAAAGTTTGATTGCAGAGAAACAATCGTCATCGGAGTCATGAATTAGGTAATTTAAATTAGCGGTCGAAGAGAAGCCACTTGGGGTATTGAAATTATTTAAAAATGTGCCTGAGGTTTCGGAAAGAAATGTCAATAGAAGTAGTCAATGAGAGAAGATTATGTCTGTGTGTGTAAAGGACTGTCACAGAGGTGTAAGTTATTTCCTTATCATCATCAAGTGCTGGGACACTATCTTGTAAAAAATCCTAATTATTATAATCTTAAGTAATATGTGAATGAAAAAAACAAATCAAAAATAAAATTCTATACTTATATGCATGCAGCAAAGAACTTGGTGTTTTATTTTGTAAATATACAAATTTGTACCTTACACAACCAGAACCTGCAAAAACTTCTAAAACTATGGCCACTTATTCTCCGGATGTCAAGACTGGCAAGTCCTGTCACGAAGAAATATTTAATACTCCTTGTCCAACAAATCTCTAAATAACTGCCGCAACAAACTTTGTTGCATCCTATGTAGCATTACATAATTATTATTAATTTACCTATTATAATTAAATCATAATTTAATTAAATTAATATCAATACTTTTTTTCTTGACATACATATTTTGACATGAAACTAAAAATGAATTGAACACGAAACGAAAACTAAAAACCTTGAGGTTTTCTTTTTATGCGCCTTTTTGTGATTTCGCTTTTTGCGCGATATTTTGGACAACCTTTTTTTGCAATTTTCCTTTTACATAATAAATGTGTTTAAAGAAGTGATGACCCTATGCAACATCATGTGATGTTAATCTGTTCTAAAACTTGCTTAAATAATACATTTAAGCATGCATTAAACATAAACACAATTATTGTGAAAAAGAGGCATCAAACATCAGGGTAAAAATATTTTTAATAAAAATAAATAAACAGGTTGTTCTCGACTTACAACGGTTCTATTTTCGACCAAAAAAAAAATTTTTTTTATTAAAATTTTAAAATATCAAGTCCAAAAAAATTTAAGAATAAACTAATAAGTATCAGTGAAGCTGTTAAAGGAGCAATATCCATAAAATCTATATCTAAATGGAAAAACTATGAGTGATTTGGATGGACGATTTGATAAAAAAACGAATCCCCCTTAGCCTTGTGACCATAAAGACAAGGGCGCTGAGCCTTTTTGAAAACCTAAAATTAAAGGACCGAATTAACTGCGAGCAAAAATTTACTGCCAGTAATGGTTGGTTTGCGAGATTCAAAAAACAGGCGAGTTATCAAAATGTGAAAATAAGTGGAGAGGCAGTTAGTGCCGATTACAATGCTGCTGAAGATTTTATCCAAATATTTGACACAATGATTAGGAAAGAAGGATACGTCAAGGAACAAATTTTTAATGTTGACTAAACCACGCTCTATTGGAAGAAAATGCCTCAAAGAACCTACATTAATAAGGAAGAAAAAGTATGCCAGGCTTCAAGGCATTTAACCCTTAAATTGATTTTGTCTGTTTTATGTGACGTACCAATTACACGCATATAGAAAAAAAGAATGAATACTTCGGAGTCGCGTACATACGTTACAGCCTAGAACAAGGTCTCTCGTTTACACTCACACATTTTGTGATTACGCTGTGATGACCGTTCGCCGAATGAACTGAGTTTTAAAAAAGCAATGGTCACACTTTTTTAAGCTCCGGATAAATGTGATTGAAAATGTAAGTATTTACTTTATTTTGGTTATTTTTTTAGTAAACTTGGTTGAAATATGAATGAATACATTGGATTATAATCTTATTTTTTTTAAATATTAATTAAATTATTACTATAAACTCTGTTTATTCGAAGTGTCCTATAAAATGGACCTTGCCAATTATAACTATTAGTTATGGTGTTACTAGGTAGTCCTATTTAACGAAAATTGGCAATTAAACTTATATGCTTTATTGTCATATGGAACTTATGTCACCCATTAGCTCCTTATTCTCTCTTCTTCGTGTCAGCGACGTCAAATTATTTTTTCCCAATATCTGGCAACATCGATAGCTCGTGTGTTGCCCAGCATTAGGTCCTGAGATGTGCAACTTGTTGGGCACATGGAGCAGCATCGTAGGTGTGAGGCGGTCTGCAGGTCTCCACAGTCGCACAATAGTGTCTCTCCCTGCCGAAGCATTCCCCACCGCTCGAGGTTGTCCTTTGTTCTACCAACTCCGGTTTCACCACTCTTGTTCACCACACTTGCTACCAGCTCCTTATTAAAAATTACTTACTCCGAAACAATATTTTCAAAAATTCTTCAGTGATGAATTATTCGATTTCATAGTTGAGATGTCAAATTTATATTCAGTACAAAACAGTATAAAATCAAAAGGTGTGAAGAGGAAGCAATAAGCCGAAGAGACAGCGCTCAACTTCAAGAAAATAAACTGATCTTGAAAAAGTTTCGGGTTCAGTGTGCTCTTGCGCTCATGAAGATCAATTCAAAACCTCAAAGACAGAATGTAATGACTGGTTCTCCTAGACGAAGGGTCGGCAAACTTATTTGCCAAAGAGCCAAATATGTACATTACAACAATTCAAAAAAAATCTGGGAGCCAAATCTGTTTTTTTTTAATTTAGTAAGCCTTCATTATTTTTTAGACCTTCATTAAATTACGGGTACACTGAATAAAACTTGATTTCACACTTTATAAAGATTAATTCCTCGATAAACAATAATATGAAAGTAAGGTATCTATAAATTTAAATCACGACAATGGCTGATAAACACTTAATGCGTATTAGAAGCGTAGTATTTAGGTTCGAGACCCGAGTGGTACTTACTAAAATAAATAGACTGTCGGAAAGTAATAATATTAAGCTTGTGAATAAATGAAGACTGATTGAATAATAAAAAATATACATACTTTGAATATATACTATAGCGACATCTATCATACGATGATAACAGTGACATGAATACTAGTTTCAACGTGAGTCGGTCCAGGCACAGTAATAGCCCAGTCGGCTGAGCGGTATGAATACCTGGGCATAGTTGGTTTCCAAGGTCCGCGGTTCGCATCCCGCTTTTGCCGTTATTTTTGTGTTTGGATAGACGCGTTGAAAAAAGAATTTTATGTATAGTATATGTATATTTAATTATTAATAATAAAAGAATTGCCTATCGCTCGAAATACAATAAAAGACAGAATCTTGAAGATGGGTAAAAATGTAACATATCAACAAAAAACAGATATAAAATTATGTGATCGGATTTCTATTTGTCTTGATGAAAGCACTGATGTCACTCTCTCGGCTCGATTAGCTATTTTTGTTCGATATTTTGTTGGCAATAAAATAATGGAAGAATTAAAAAGTTTGGTATCTTGACCAGAAACTACTAAAGGCACAGATGTTTGCAAAGCAGTTGTAGAGGCTCTTTCTAGAGCAGAAATTAATTTGTCGAAAATCGTTTCAGTAAGTACAGATGGTGCACCCTGTATGATTGGCCAAAGAGCAGGATTCGTCAATTTATTTACAAAGTTTGTTGGCCATCCATTGTTAGCATTTCATTGTATAATACACCAGGAAGCGCTGTGTGCAAAGGGTGGTCTTAAATCTTTTGAAGATGTGATGACACTTGTGACTAAGATAGTCAATTATATTGCTGCGCATCCTTTATGCAAAAGAAAATTTGAATCATTATTAAATGAGGTCAATTCGATGTATAATGGATTAACGATGTATAATAACGTTCGTTGGCTTAGTCGCGGCAAAGTACTTAAGCGTTTCGTCGAGTGCTTTGATGAAATTTATATGTTTTTAAGTAACCAGAAAATAATTAAGTATGAAGAATTATCAGATGTTGAGTGGATTTCGAGATTGATGTTCTTTACTGATTTTTGCTCCCATTTGAATGATCTAAATATAAAATTACAAGGCCGTGGCAAAATAATTACTGTTATGTTTGATAACTTAAAAGCATTTGAAGCTAAGTTACAAATATTTAAGCGTGATATAATGACCAGAAATTTTAAGTACTTTCCCAACCTAAAAAAATACATGATGGATCTGGAAATCCATGAAAAGCCAGACGTAGGAAAATTAATAGAATCATTTGAAAATGCTTTAGACGCAACAATAGAACAATTTTCAAGAAGGTTTGTTCAGTTTCGACAACTTGAAGAAACTACAAAATTTATTACCCATCCAGACACATATAAGTATCAACAATTAAAGTTAACAATGTTTGAATACATGGAATTAGATGATTTTGAAATGGAATTGGTAGATTTTCAGTCGAGTTCGATATGGACACAAAAATTTAAAGACTTAAGAATTGTTTTGGAAGAAATTGAGCGAGATCGATTCGTTGGACCAGTCCAGAGGAATGCCGAAAATGAAGTACTTACAACTTGGCAATCCATTCCGGAAACTTTTTCTTGTCTTAAAAAAATAGCAATGGGCATATTAACAATTTTTTCGTCGACGTATTCCTGTGAATCATTATTTTCTTCGATGAACTTTATTAAATCAGACATAAGAAGTAGCCTTACAGACGAAAGTACTACTGCTTGTATTTTATTAAAAGCTACCAGCTATGAACCCGATATAAAATATTTGGCATCTAGCATCCAACAACAAAAATCTCACTAATAAGTTTTGAGGTTAATAATTTTTTTCAAGTCTATTTTTTTATTTTCTTAGTTCGCCATTATTAAGTACTTAATTATTTTCCTCAACGTATAATTTTTGGTTTTATTAAAAATCTGAAGTTACACAAACATTTGATGCATGTTTATTTCCATGGCATGTGGCACGCGACATATTATTTTATTGAAAAAAAATTTTTTTGGCACTCAGTCTCAAAAAGGTTCGCCACCCCTGTCCTATACGAAACATGATCTCAACTATTAATGAATTCATTACTTTTGTTATTCAATCTCTTATTTTTAATGTGTTATATAGTGGTTAGCATAATTGGCAATGTCCGTTTTATGTGACATTAAAAAAAACATATTAAATAGATTTTTTTTCTAAAAATTCAAAAAGATTTTTCTTTTCTATCCCTATATAAACCTAAAACCAAGAAAAAATCTTACAAACAATTATGGGATCGATGAGTGCCAATTTAAGGGTTAAGGATCGTTTTACACTTTTATTGGGTGGCAATATTGCTGGATATAAATTGAAACCATTAATGTTTTATCACCCTTAAAAGCCGAGGGCCCTCAAAGGAATCAATATTGATATGTTACCACTATATTACCGATCGAACAAAAAAGCGTGGATGACACAATTTATTTTTGAAGACTGGTTTTTGAATTTCTTTATTCCAGAAGTAAAACAATATTGTAATCAGAAAGGAATTCCATTCAATATACTTTTAATATTAGACAATGCACCAGGGCATCCACCACATATCGGAAATTTACATCCTAATGTTAAAATCGTGTATTTACCCCCTATTACCACCAGTATTTTGCAATCCACGAACCAGGGAGCTATTGCCACATTTAAAGCCTAATATTTAAAAACTACATCTGCCCAAGCAATAGTAGTAATTTTAATATTCATCAAGTAATTAAAAATATTGGTAAGGGATGGCAAGACGTTACATCATCATGCATGTATGGAATATGGAAAAAGCTTACTAAACGTTTTGAAAACATAACTCGGTCTAAATTTGAAAAAGAAAATGAAATTGAACACACTTCAAATCTCATTGTAGGCCTTTGCTTGATAATATTTTAACTTGATATTAATATTGATCGCTAAGACATAGACCAACTTATAGAAAATGATTTGGAAGATTTATTATGCATCGAAAATCAAAGGGTTGAAGAAGAGACTAAAATAAAAAATTGTCATGGAATCTCCAAAAAAAATTGTATTGAAAGAAATGGAAGCAGAGTTCCTTTAAATTGACCAAATAATGCAAAAATGGATTCGGATAACGAAATATTTTTGAGTATAAAGCGCCGTATTCAGGCTTGCTTGCTACAAAGAAATATATAGGGAAAAAAAACAAACAACTGAACTAAAATTGGATATGTTTTTTAAAAAGACTATTACTGCTCTTTCTTCCACTACTTTTGATGAGTCAATGGATTGTACTTATATAAATCCAGATGATGAAACATTTTAAATATTAGTGAAGTAAATATTTTAAATATTAGTGAAGTAAATATTTTAAATATTAATTAAGTAAATATTTTAGATATTAATGAAGTAAATATTTTATTTTGTTTTAATAAATAAGTAATACAAATGTATTATTTTAATATAATGTAAGTACATACATATTTTGTATGAAATTCGACTTACGACCAATTTGAATGGTCGTAAGTCGAGGACAACCTGTATTTGTTATATATTATTTCATCCCATCCTTCAAAATATCGATCTGAATTATATGTAGCATTATTTATCATGGCAATAACTAAAAATAGGTGTTGTAGAAAGTATGCAGAATATTTAAATATTATACCATATGTTACTTACCATTATTATTTTAGGATTGATGGATATATATTTTTTTTCAATGCCACCTGGCAGAAGTTGCTTGCACCCATGCTTTATCGCCTGTAGCATGCATTCTTGTGTGCGACCAACGGTTGGTCTGATTTCACCGATGATATAATTAATTTCACTCTAAATATGGACAAAGAACTAAAACGCGGTAACTAATTAAAAGAATTCCAGTTAAAACACTTGTATATTCATAATGATTATTTAGTTGAGACTAATTTCATGTATGTAATAGAACTATCGTCTTTTGAGAGTGAGTATTTCTTCTGAAGAAGAGTGACTTCGAACAACACCGCAAATTGGACCAAATATTGTCGTACAGTGACGAGAGTTTTACTTAAAATGTTACTACAAGTAAAACAATGTAACCAACAATTTTTTATTTAATAAAAAAATATTTTTAGGTACAAATTTTGATTGTATTATTATAAAAACGTTCTAAGAAAATCAGTAAGTTTGAAATGCTCACAGGACTAAATCTTATATCTATAAGCAATATCCATTTTCATAAATATAATTAGTGGCCATCTTCAACATCAGGGGGGGAGGGAATGAAGAAAAGAAAGAGTAGTACAGAAATAAATTAAAGAAAACTGAAGTGGTGTTCAAAGATTTTATTCAATAAAAATCCAAGTAACATTTTAAAAAATATAGTTTAGCCTATTCCCTCATCATCTTCTCCTTCTGGCGGGCGAGCTTTTTCTTGGAGAGCTTCTTCTTGGCGGGCTCGTCCTCCGGTGCGGCCTTGGCCACAACCTCCTCCTTCTCGCTGAGGCAGACCTCGATGTGGCACGGAGAGGACATGTAGGGGTTGATGCGGCCGTGCGCTCGGTACGGCGGGCGACGCAGACAAGGTGCGCGGTTAACCTGCAAGACAGAACACAAGGGGTTCATTTTATTTCATGAATGATATCCCAAATGTCCTAACAGTGTTAAGATATTTATTATATTTTAATAAAATACACAGCATGAATAACTTCTAAGACCCCTGCAATGGCAGTCGAAATATTGGTTGAAGGAAGTTCGCCACACACAGCTAAACCCAAAAGCCACAATAACAATATCATACACAGCATGAGTTCAGGTTTATAAGTTCCACTTTTAACTTCTCACAATTGTGAGAAGTTGATCGCGAATCAAATTAATTATTTACTATGTTGATGAATTAATTTGAAAATAAAAGTATTCTCTAACATTGACAGTCAAAACAAACTAAAAACTCTGTTAAGTTGAAAGACTTATTTTTATACATTACTTGAAAATCAGGCAACTGGTTTTACAACCGTTCTTTATTACAAGGCTTACCAGATAGTCCCTATAACATGTTTAATGCCACATAATGTTTTTAATGCATTCTATTCAGAGGGATATAGGTCACATTCATTGTTAAAATTCCATTGAAACGTAACCACTGGTGTACAGGGACCGTTTCTTCGAAAAAAAATGTAGGTCACTGATGACCTACGCAGCACCCTTTTCAACAACAGCGTATGTCACCGGTGACCTACGTGGCGTGAAACGTGTTTGAATAAACTTATTAAATATTTTTGGCTGGCCGTCAGTAAAATAAAACAAAAATCCCTAAATAATATAGGCCAAATAATAACAGACCCAACATTTCTTAACCTTTACACTTCCTAATAATTACAATATAATTAGAAAATGTATGAAACATGAGTGATTTTGACAACTTCCAATGAAAGATAGTCAGTAACTCCGTCTCAAAATTAATATTTGCCCACAAGAAAACAGTATGCTCTATATATATCAAGAAACTGTCAAGCAAAGTGGGCAACAGCCATCAATTTCACAGGACATAAAATTGAATATTTAAATTATGCTATAATGTAGATTGAAATATTTAGCTTATAGTGGCTAAAGATTTTAAAATAATGGCATTAAACCTTACAGATAATTTAGTATAGTCTTATAATCGGTATTCAGACTCACAAATTAAAAACCTTTTTTTTTAATTCATGAGTTAATCAATGAATGTTATTAATAACTTGACACTTCTTGGTGAAACTGTATCCGCCCCATCCATATTTAATGCAAGAAAGTGGCATGTAAAAATCAATTTTTATATAATTCAATGAATCTGTTCTAAAAATTAAAATATCACATAAAAGGTACCAAAAACATGATCTCTTCTTCAAATTCCTGCATTTTCATTTAATTATTGATTATTAAAATACAATAAGATCCAGATTCACGTGTATGAATGACAACTTATTTCCACTTATCTTATTCACTGCCGTCATTTTCGATTGCAAGATATATGTATAATTGTTTGAGATTTTTTGGACCGGTTCATGATTTTATTTCCAGTTCCCAAGCCACACACAAGATCCATCTTTAACCCTTTAACTGCCAAAACCGTCTTAAGACACATAATTTTCAGTGAACGGAGCGCCGCTCATACAAAAATATACAAAAATTATGTCTTAAGACACGCCATTTAAATGAACAATCAACAGCTCTCCATTTATTTGGTAATTTTTATAAATAAACTTTATTACACTTACAATAAGGATATGTTTAGGTTTTATTTTTGTCGTAAAATTCGTGGCCTGCTGGGTACCGCCATACATGTACCTGCCGGCAGTTGAAAGGTTATGTGGCGTGGTAAGCGAATTTACAAAAAAAAAAAAACAAAAAAATGGAATGTAATTACTGTCAATTAATCCTTAAATGTATCTTTTTATATTTGTTTACATAAAAAATAATAAAAATTAAATATGTTTGGGAACACATTTATATCACGATTTTACATATGGTCATCATTTCTTGAAACACATTATTACGTAAAAGGGGAAAAATCGCATAGCAAAGAATGAATCACAGAAAAAAGATGCCCCTTGAAAAAACAATTAGAAGAAATTGCATAAAAATGAACTGGGTGTATTTAATATTACAAGTCCATTTTGTGTCGTAGTTGACAAATGTCAATAAACATTTTCATGTGTTGACCATATTCCTCAAAGAGAGATTCCACTTGATGGCTATGGAAAAAGAAGCCGTGTAGGTGTGGAAGTGCTATTGTGGAAAATAGGAGTAAATAAATTATTTTTCAAATCAAAAATCTATGTGCACTCTCTATGGTTTTTGTAATATTAACGATAATTTAACAATATGTATTAAAACATTATGTAAAAGTCATCGACTATCTTTTACTTGAAAAAGGTAGTAGCACCAATTGAGAACACCTGTGAAAGGTTTGGCCAGGTCTCAAACATATAATAATTTACTTTGTAAAAAGATTCAGATTGAAAGAGCGAGGGAACATATGTACCCACGTATATGAAAGTGGCGTAAGTCATGTTTCATTCGTTCCGAGATATTTCAAGGTTTGCGTCATGATGTCAGTTGAAAACCAATGAAAGTGACAACTTCACGTGACATAAAATGATACATTTAGATTTTTTAAATTTATGTTGGATGAAGATTGTATTAATTCACAACAATGCGAACAGATATTGTTTTTTTTTTTTCAATTTCTTGACTTCCATCACTTTCATTACTATAGGCACGTTACTGAAGATGGCTGGAGTGCGGTGCTCACCTGAATGTGGTCGATGACGAGGCGGTCCACGTCCAGCCCCTTGTAGTCGGCGTTGGACTCGGCGTTGCGCAGCAGCTGCAGCAGGAACTCGGCGGACTTCTTGGGCCAGCGACCTTGCGTTGTGCCGAACTGCTTGGCTTGCGCACAGCGACCGACGCCCCCGTTGAAACGCCTGAAGGGGATGCACTCTTTCTTGTCGATGACGTTCTTCAGGTAGCGCACGGCGCGGCGCAGCGGCAGCCGCTTGATAGCCATGGCAGTCTCATGGGTGTTCTGTAATTTAAATAAAAAGCATTATTTAGCGATTATAACAACAAAAGAAGGACGGTGTAAGAACACCAAGACTTTTGAATATCTGAGCAGCGTGTGCAACATTACATAACTAGACATACTTGCAGGTTTTTCAACGCCGAGGGATTAAGACATTTTATCATTGAGGGCAGAATTTAGGAAAAAATCGACGGCAGTTGGTGTTTACTGAAAAACTGCTCATTTCTTTTCAAATAAAATAAACCAGGGAAACAATTCACTGAAGTGTATCAATCTTCAAAACGGTTTACAATAATACAAGCTTATTACAATTGAATGATTGAATAATACAAAAAAAAACTTGTGTGAAAAATAGTAAAATCTTATACAGGCGAACCTCGACTTTCGCACATTCGACTTTCGCACAATTCGCTATTTCGCACATTTTTGAAAAATAGTTTTTTAATTATTTTTTTCCCGAAATAATGCAAAAATGTTTTGTTTCCCTGTTGCACCATGAAACGCTTATGAGCCCAGTCCGCACTGTGAAAAGTGTTATGTCCTGTTCGCACATATGCATTAACATACGAGAGCGAGCGAATCAAACGCATGCATTTGAATTTACATACTAATTTGTATAAATTCAAATGTCTGATCTCGACAGGTTCAGTCTTGCGTTAGCATACACACGCACAGATGAATTGTTCTGCGAGTTTTGTTTCAAATATTACGTACCCGTTTTAACATAATTTATTTTGGGAGAAGTTGTACAGTAGTAATATTAAATAAATTATTTTGTTTAAAAAAAAAAAAAAGTTTTAACATGAGTGAGAAACGAAAAAACTGTGAAGTAAATATAGCTAAAAAAAAACCAAGAACCCATAAACTTCATACAATCGAAACGAAGATGGATATAATAAAACGATCTGAAAATGGAGAGTCGTTTGTTTCAATTGGCCGATCGTATGATATAAACAGGTCTACGATATGTTCGATATTAAAGAATAAAAATAAAATTAAGGAATATGTAAAAAAATGTGGAAATATATCATCAAAAATTGTTTCAAAAAAGCACGGCATAGTAATGGATGAAATGGAGAAATCTTTGATGTATTGGATTAGTGACCAAAATCAAAAAGACGTACCTCTGAGTACTTCGGAGATTCAAGCTAGGGCTATTAGCTTGCATAATGATTGGAAGGCTAGACTAAAATATGATTCTGACACGGTGTTTCATGCAAGTAACGGCTGGTTTTCAAATTTTAAAACAAGGTATTCTTTACGCAATATTAAATTCACCGGAGAATCAGCCGATGCGGATAAAGATGCTGCAAAAGACTTTATTCCGTCACTGTCCAAAACTATTGAAGATGGAGAATATACCTCTAGTCAAATATTCAATGTAGATGAGACTGGTTTATTTTGGAAGAAGATGCCTAATCGTACATTCTTATCAAAGGATGAATCAGTTGCGCCTGGCCATAAACCTTCTAAAAACCGATTGACATTGCTTCTTGGTGGAAATTTAGCTGGTGATTTAAAATTGAAGCCATTGTTAGTTTATCAAGCAGAAAATCCTAGAGCATTGAAAGGGAAAGATAAAAAATTGCTTCCAGTCATTTGGAAATCCAATAAAAAAAAGCTTGGATTACTGTTTAAATATTTACAGATTGGTTCACTTCACATTTCGTAACAGCAGTAAAACGTTATTGTGAAGTAAATAATTTACCATTTAAAGCATTATTAATCTTAGATAATGCTCCAGGACACCCAAAATCTCTACAAAATTTATACCCAGAAATCAATGTTGTGTTTCTTCCCCCCAATACTACGTGCCTCATACAACCCATGGACCAAACAGTGATAGCTACGTTTAAAAGATATTATATGCGGTCGATAATGTATCAGGCCATCAAGGCAACTGACATGGAAGATGGGCCCACATTAAAAGTTTTCTGGAAGAATTATAACATATGGAACGCAATAAACAATATTGGAGACGCATGGGCTGAAATAAAAGAGTCAACAATGAAAGGTTCGTGGAAGCAACTATGCCCACAGATGAGTGATTTTCAAAATTTTGATGATACCCCAGAAACCATAACTCTTGAAATAGTTCACCTGATGAATGAACTAAGCCTTGAAGTCAATAGCGAAGATGTTAATGAATTGATAGAATCACATTCTGAACCATTGTCAAATGAATTTCTTATGGATCGTCACGAGAATGAAAATTCTAGTTCATACGTACAAAACGAAAGTGAGGAAGAAGAACCAGAAGAAATACCTAATACCTTAACATTAAAAACTTGAACGAAGCTTTAACACATATTGAGAAATTTTAAATATTATAGAATGTGACACAAATGGAGAACGCATATCTAAAGTGCGTGAGGGAGATCCATAATAGTACTGCGTGTTACAGAACTCTCTATGAAGAAAAGAAAAAAAATAATAAAATACAAAAAACTCTTGACAATTTCGTTAAAAAAATATAATTTCAATTTAATATGTACTGAGTAATTTTTGACAAATAAAATTTTTGAAGTACATACAATCTTTGGTGTTTTTTTTTCTTCCCTCTACTTTCGAACATTTAACTTTCGCACACATTTTCGGGAACCAATTATGTGCGAAAGTCGAGGTTCGCCTGTATACAGCCGATTCTACTTATGCGATAATTTATTCAAGAGAGTGATACGTTAAAAAAAACTTAACTTTATATTAATTCAAAGAATCCGTTTCAACAATGAAAATACAGCTTGAAAAAGTACCAAATAAATAGCATATAATAAGTCACTTAACAAAGGACTGAGTACTTACATGTCTGTTGATATTGGGAGTAAAATTCAACATTGCTGTTGTCATGTGTTGGTAGCGCAAAAATTATTCCCCAGAAGTCGACACTAGTGAACTAATACTGATGACTAAATACAACTCATATGTTAGCAGACGTTCATCTACGACAGCAGTCAGCAGCTCTAAAGGTGCATTCGGCTTTTTACATAAGCATTTTTTAAATTCAATGCATTTGTGTAATACATATGTGCAGATGTTGTGGCTTTTGGGTTGAGCCGTGTGTGGTGAACTTTTTTCAACCAAAAGCCACAACATCAAATCTGGCCGTGAAAACCTAAGAAGTTATTTACATATGTGCAGCTTTCTATTATCTTTGAAAACCTGGTTATATGATAATTAAGCAATTATCATTAATTAAACTACCAACTATTGATATTTAAAAAAAATGTGAACTCATATTAACACATTGTTTGCGGGAGACGCTTAAAGGCGTCTTTTCCATATTGTTGGTAGATTTCGGGAGACGCTTAAAAGCGTTTTTTGTATTTGTATACTGTTGGTAGAGCGCGGGAGACGCCTAAACGCGTAACACTTAGAGTAACAACATATTACGAGAAACGTGTGATTCTTGGTTACTCTGTGAACTAAAAATTAGGCGCCAGCTCCTTTGAGACGTGTAATATCTCATATAAGGTACCTAAACCAATAAGGTACCTAAACCCGGCAATTCGTGGAATTAGGGACGGGTGGCCGACTGTGGTCATAAAACATTCACTTGAAAGCTGTAAGATAAACATTTTGTTTCATGGTCATCGGCAGATAATACACCAGTACTGGAAGAGTTTTAGGTCGCCCAGGTATAAATACCGATAATGTCTCGAATAGTGTAACGGAAGGAACAAATTTATTCATAGGAGAGGATTTTTCTACATTCCTTGTACAAGAATCAAACAGATATTATTATCAAAATATGCACAAATTTAAAATATACAAGAAATCTCTCAAATGGAAAGACATTACAATACAAGAAATGAAGAAATTTTTGGGACTTATTATTCTTATGGGACAAGTCCGTAAGGACGGTCCACAAAGTGCGTGTAGTCGTAAAACCCGGTATATGTGTAAATTCTGTGCTGTACCATTACATAAAGGGAACTGTTTCCAACGATATCATACTTTTAAACAATATAAGTGTTTATTGTTTTGTATTTTACAAAATATATATTATGTTGACCGTGCATAAAATGACTAAATCGACAATACGACAAAAGTGCAGTTTTTTTCAATGTTTTATATTTAACCTTGAATATTATAATTTTTTATCCAAAAATATAAACATTTGTGACAGCATAATAATAGAAAATTTCATTTAAGGTAAAGTACTCATTTTTTTATTTAAATATGTTTTACGTGAAACGTAATTTGGCCTGCGAATCTGACAAAATTGCCCGCTTTACGGGGTGGATTAGTAAAAAAAAAACCCCCCCGCAAACAATGTGTTAAAACCAGTCCCATTAAAGGCATAATTTAACACAACCTAAACCACCTCAATACACTTTAACGAATTGTTATATGCCGAATGATTTTAAAAGTCTGATACACTAATCCGAGGTTATATAGTTACTTATTTGGTTTGGTTAACGATCTTTGTGAAACAGCCGACATAACCTACAAATTCGCCCAGCATGATAACAACTATATAAAATACTGACATTTGCAATCGTAAACAAATATATTCGAGGTGTTTGACTCACCTTAAAATGCACCCTGAGGTTGGAGCCACGCGCCTTGCATGACTTGGAAGGATTGTCGGGTTCTCTTGAATACCGACCCATTTTATCTATAAAATAAATTATAAGTAGCACTTAGTACTGTGACATATCATACGAACGTGGACTGTTAACCGATTCCGGCCGAAATCCACGAAAAAATTTGGCCCACGAACGCGATAAGCAGTTTATAATGTAATATCAAACGATAATATTTCACAAATGTTTCACTTTATTTGTCTGATGATTGTGGATTTACGAAAAACATTCACTTAACCTACCTTATTCCAATGGGCTTCAACCGGAAAAGACTTAAAATTGGTTTGGTGTTGCCATGGAATGTCAGCAAAATCCTTACATTTATTTTATCCGTCACTTATAGAATAACAACAAGAGACAAATTATTGGTAGGTACCTAAATATTACTTCCTAAAAAATAAAAAGTTATTTTAAATTATTTTTCATTAAACCTATTAATATAATATGGTATGTTCGACTTTTAAATCGATAATTCTTGGCTTTTAGAAACAAATTTAGATTTTAATATTTGAAATATATCGTTTAAAAAAATTGTGGAATTTACAGTAACTTTTATCATGTACTCTAATTATTAATAAAAAAGATAGTATAAATAAATAAAGTCATTTTATAATTATTAGGTCCAAGAGTTTATATAAAAAATAACGATTTAGCTTAAAATGACATCAGCAACTCCATATTCACTAACCTAACTGGAACATATGGTCATCATGAAGTGCCAAGGCACGAATATGTAATTTAATATAATAGTGTTACAAAAGTGTAGTGTTAATAAGAAGTTAATGTTATTTATAGTAACATTATAATAATATATGTATTCATCATCATTATGCCATGTGACGATCGACAATAGAATGTAGTTCTCCACCATAAATCTATCCCTTTTGATTGTCAAAGACGAATATTCGTGATCTATATATGAATATAAAAATTAAGGATTCGTATGTTAGGGGTCGGTTAACTCAATTAATCGATTGACTCATTTTTTACAGAATATTACACTTCGGCTAGAGTTTTTGTATATGTACTTTTTATACTGAAATTATAAGGAAAACAGATCATTTTTTTATATTGTACTACTTGACAGTTTTACACAGTACTGCCATTTTATAATTTTTTGTCAAAGTAAAAAACAAATTAAAACTAAATCGCATTTCATAATATCTGAAAAAATACTACAATTTTACACTCATTTGTTTTGACTATGAGTTTTAAATTTTACTGAATAACAGTTCAAAAATCTATAAAAATCGGATTTACAGATCGAAATTTATCGTTATATTCAAACAATATCTTATTAAAGTATTTATTTAAAAAAAATACATTATTGCTTATTCGGTCATCATTATTTTTGTCTCTTGATTTTTGATGTAGTTGATGTCATTAAGTATTTTTATTGTCAATTTTTCTCAAAAATTAATTTACAAAATTATATAACATTGTATTATATGCTAATCGTGTAATTGTTTTTTTACTAATTATTTATATTGTTTCAGTCATTGCTTAAGCTATTAATTTTATATTCTGTACAAATATAACGAGTTAATCCCTTGCCAAACAAAAAGGTATACATTAAAAGAAAATTATTTTTCCTACTTTTATACTAGTTTAATATATTTAAATTAATTGTAAGTACATATTATAATATGCTTTATTTGTAATATATTAAATATACGTTTTTATTATAAACGTTTATTTAATTTCCTTTATAAGTGTTGTGCGGGCGGCTATAATCATTACTTACCATAGTTATCGGTCTTTGAAGGAACCACAATTTAAATCATTCGACTGTTTGTCATTTGATTGTCAGACAATATCAGTTGAAAGGTATGTTATGTCTATAATGTCAATTTAATAATGGCCTATGTTTTTTTATCTTCTTAAAACACTACTTTCCCAATACATATCATAATATGTGCGGATGAAGATATATGTTATGTTTTGTATCATAGTTAATACACAACTGCAGTGTTGCCATCGGACAAAGTTTATTTCATAGATTATATTTTTATCATCTTTTTTTTATAGATCGTTGACTATATTTCAATATTTTTAGTAATTAAATATACACATACAATTATACATCAAATTTTATACGCATCAATTCATTCAGAAAAAAATATCGGCAGACGTGGGATTGGAACCATGATCCTTGCAACCTTTGCTTCGTTCTACACACCACGCAGTCCACTCGATTATTTCTCTGCCTGAACAGGTACGCGAAAGAAAATGTATATATGCAATTGTTACCGACGTATAACGATAGATGTCTCTATGGTATATATTCAGAGTATGTATATTATTTTTTATTTTTTTTCAATCAGTCAACATTTATTCACAAGCTTTTTTAATAAGGAATAATATAAACATAATACAACGGAAGTAATGATACCAGCTTTGAGAGTGTGATAGAAAACAAAACTGATGTGGACGTCGATGATTTGGGAGACCCAATTATCTGAGAGGAATTTGACTTCGCATTAAAAAAGCTCAAAGATGGAAAAACACCAGGGATTGATGACCTGCCAGCTGAACTAATAAAGTCGGCAGGAACCGGAACTCTAGATGCTCTGTTCACAATGACTCAGATGATTTACAATACAGGAATAACGCCAGAAGACTTCAAAAAGTGTCTAATTGTAACTCTGCCGAAGAAGCCCGGAACAACGAAATGTGAACAACACCGAACACTCAGTATTCTATCCCATGCATCCAAAATACTGACCAACATAATCCTACATAGAATTGAACCAAAAATAGAAAAGACTCTCACTAGCGATCAATTTGGATTCAGAAAAAGAATGGGAACCAGAGAAGCAATCTTATCCCTGCGTATGATCTTGGAGAAGAGGATAAAAGTGGATCAATATACATATATTGCCTTCGTGGACATTGAAAAAGCATTTGATAAAGTAGATTGGGAGAGACTCTTCGATGTAATGAAAGAAATTGGAGTCAAATACAAGGAACGAAGACTCATATTTTCACTTTACAAAGAAGAAGCTGCCATAATATCACTTGGAAATGTCCAAAAGGAAGCAAAAATACGTCAAGAGGTGAGACAAGGATGCTCTCTGTCGCCTGTACTCTTCAACGTATACATACATAATGCAATTAATAACATCAGGGAAAAAATGGGCCATAGAGAGGGGGTTAAAATACATGGCCAAAAGATTGATATGATAAGGTTTGCTGACGACATTGCTCTGATTGCTGAAACTGAAGATGAACTCACTGAAGCGCTGACATCCATAGAAAACATATTTAATTCCAACTACAATATGAAGATAAACAGCACAACAACCAAAGTCATGAGAGTAAGCCGCAATGAGCAGCAGAAAATTAACATATCAATGCTAGGAGTACCCCTAAAAGATGCAAAAGAATTTGTATACCTTGGAAGTACGATCACCTGGGATGGCAGAACAAAAAGAGAAGTCAACAGTCGAATACATCAAGCAAGGCTAGCTTTCAATAAAAAAGCAAAAATTCTTGAGTCAAAGAATATTACTTTAGGGCTCCGCAAGCAACTTGCCAAAACACTTGTTTGGAGCATCTTAATGTACGGCTGTGAGACATGGTGTTTATCTGAAAGTGATAAAAAAAGACTAGAGGCCTTTGAGATGTGGTCGTACAGAAGAATTCTCGGAATTTCCTGGAGAGACCACGTCACGAACAATGAGGTTCTCAGGTTAATCAAGGAAGATAGGCAACTAATAAGAACCATCTCAGAGAGGCGAGCCCTATGGATTGGTCAGATCATGCGCCACGATGATCTTCTTCACGATATTGTGGAGGGGATGGTTGAGGGAAGAAATTGTAGAGGTCGCCCTAGACGGGAGTATTTGCAGCAAGTATTCGAGGACATGAATTGTAGCGCTTATGCTGAGCTGAAAAGGGTTGCGGAGGACCGAGAGGAATGGAGATTGAGATGCAAGATTCTGTTGCTGCAAACCAATCCACCGGATTGATACTACGAAGAAGAATATAAAAAAAGCTTGTGAATAAATGTTGACTGATTGAATAATAAAAAATAAGAAAGCCATAGCAAATTCTTATAAAAAAATTGATAACCCTACGTTATATCATGTGACGTTAATCTGTTCTAGAAGATATTTAAATAAATCGACAGATTTGAATAATATTTTGATGACAGAAAGTACACCTATGTATCTATCGTAAATACGTATAGTCACAGGAAATACAGAAAACAAAACAAAAATTGATTACGGCATCTATATATATAAAAATGAATGTCTGTCTGTCTGTTTGTCCTATATGCATTCCTATACCATTAATCCGACTGCGATAAAACTTTGTCGAATTATTACTTAGACTAGCAGGAAGAAGATAAGGTACTCAAAATTTGATTTAATTAGAAAAAATAATCGAATATTTACATAAAACATGTTTTCATACAAGACTATTGTAATACAGAACAGCCATTTTGAAACATGGTATCCATAGCAACGCCGGAATCAAAAATGACGCAAATCTGTCCTGTAGGTATTTTAAGTAGGTACTAACGTAAAGTACTGAATATTTTGAAACAAAATTTGATTTTCAAATAAAGTATTTAAATGTTTGAATTTTTGACGACTTTTTGTTTTTAGTTTTATATCGCATGACAGAACGAATTAAAATAAATATTACGTATAAATTATGTGTTATATAGAAAGAGTTAATTTTGGAATTCCAATTGCTGGTCGGCATCGGATAGTATTATATCAATCGATTTATTTTTATTTTTCAAAAGTGAATTTAAAATGTAACATTCACTGTGAAATCAATTATGCCACCCAAACGAAAAGCAATAGGTCAGAGTTCAACTCAAGCACGAAAGAAAAGGGCATCGCGAGTTTTAAAAACACATTCGAATGTGTCACTTATCGTGAAGCTTGCCTCGAATTAAATCTTCTAAAAAACGATGCAGATTAAGACACTTCACTCTCTGATTCATCAAATACTGCTCACCCACAACAAATACGTGCGTTATTTGTAGTAATATTAACAATGTGCTTTCCATCCAATCCAAAAGATCTTTGGGAAAAATACAAATACTACATGAGTGAAGATATTTTACATATTTTGCGTGCAACAATTCAAAATCCACACGTTCAATTTACACCAAACGTTTATAATGAGGCATTGCTATTGATTGAGGACATATGTTTAGAAATCGCTAGCAAATCACTGGTATAATTGGGAATGGCTGCGCTGAATTGATCTGAATACGACTTACTTGATCGTGATTTCCAACGAGAAACACACTTTGATGTCGATGAATTGGGTAAATTTGTTCAAATGAATCTTCCGAAATTGGTTCGAGATCAACGTATAGTGTATGACACAATTATAGATGCAATTACAACTCAAAGTGGTGGATTTTTTTTCCTAGATACACCCGGAGGCACGGGTAAAACCTTCCTCATTTCACTTATTTTGGAAACCATACGATCACGAAAAAACATTGCACTAGCAATTGCATCATCTGGAATTGCAGCAACTCTTTTGGATGGTGGCCGAACAGCGCATTCAGCACTGAAATTGCCATTGAATATGCAAATAATTGAGACACCAACATGCAATATCAACAAAACTTCTAAAACGGGCAAACTACTTAGATCATGTAAAATCATTGTATGGGACGAATGTACTATGGCACACAAAAAATCATTGGAAGCACTTCATCGCACACTAAAAGATTTGAGAGGAAATGAACAACTTTTCGGTGGCGCAATCATTTTATTGTATGGTGATTTTCGACAAACTCTACCTGTTATATCACGTTCAAAAATGGCCGATGAACTTAATGCATGTCTTAAATCATCCGTTTTATGGCGATACGTACATAGACTCACTTTGAAGACCAATATGCGTGTACAACTACAACATTGTTGGATATAGGAAATGGGAAAATGGCAATCGAGAAATCCACACAATGTATCACATTGCCAGCGAATTTCTGTAAAATAACCGCAACCATAGACGAATTGATGCACAAAGTTTTTCAAAATATTGCACACAATCATAAAAATCATTAATGGCATAGTGAACGTGCTATGTTAGCAGCCAAAAACAAGGATGTCAATGCAATCAATTTCAGCATACTAAATTAAATACCAGGAGAAACGACAACGTATAAGTCCATCGATACTATTACGAATCAAGACCAAGTCGTCAATTATCCAACAGAATTCTTGAATTCACTTGATTTGCCAGGCATGCCGCCGCATGCTTTAAAATTGAAAATTGGCGTGCCTATAATTTTTCTCCGAAACATAAATCCACCACGACTTTGCAACGGTACCAAGCTTTCAGTAAGAAAAATGATGAACAATATTATTGAAGGTACAATTTTAAATGGAAAATTCAAAGGAGATGTAGTCTTGCCACGCATTCCAATGATTCCGACAGATATGCCATTTGAATTTAAGCGTCTGCAGTTTCCAGTGCGAGTTGCCTTTGCAATGACCATCAATAAGGCACAAGGACAGTCGTTACAAGTGTGTGGACTAAATTTAGAAAATCCATGCTTCTCACATGGACAACTGTACGTGGCTTGCTCACGCGTTGAAAAACCTTCTGATTTATTTGTGTACGCACCAGATAGAAAAACAAAAAACATTGTGTATTCAAAAGCGTTTTAATTGTAAAGTATTTTATTTTTTTTAATGCAAAAGATATCTTGTGACAGGAAATTTTGGCAGTGAAAAATTTCTATAAATAAGTATAATATAATTATGCATGGAAATATTTATATCAGTTATCATTGTATTTTTATAATTAATAAAAATATTAAAAGCTTTTTTTAAGATGAAATTAATGAACAGAATTTATTTTTTCGTGCGATATTTAGATTTTGGAACCGACTCATTGAAAAATATAAAAGTTGAGTTTTTTGCGCGATCTTTTACGCGCTATTTTCCGGAACCGATGTACATATCGCGCAAAAAAGATGTGGTGATAATTTCCCTCCCATCCTTTTTGGCGCGAACCATCTCAGAAAGGCGAGCGCAATGAATCGGCCACATCATGCGCCACGATGGTCTTCTTCACGAAATTGTGGAAGGGATGGTTGAGGGTAGAAACTACAAAGGGCGCCCTAGACGGGAGTATTTGCAGCAAGAGTTCGAGGACATGAGTTGTAGCTCATGCTGAGCTAATGAGGGTTGCAAAGCATCGGGAAGAGTGGAGATCAAGATACAAGATTTTGTTGCTGCAAACCAATCCAATGGAGTAATACTATGAATAAGAAGCGATAACATTTAGGTTCCGTATGAATGACGCCGGTAATGTTGAAAAGTAATCAATGGATTGACTTAAAATTTCTACAGAATGTTTTGGCTGAAAAGTGTTAATGTATAATTTTTATTCGGTAGTACCAACGGAAACTAAACATGTTTTAACTGTTCACTTTAAATTGTGCTGATTGACAGTTCTACACAGTGCTGCCATTATATATTTTTTCCCAAGTAATAAAACAGGAAAAATACAAAAAAAAAGACTGATAATAAACTAGATATTTTAAATTTATTATTTTTTTAATAAAAAATAATTTAAAATTAAAATTATGCAGTTTCACCAAGTATTGTCAGTTGATAACAATAATGTTACATATATACTCTCATTTGTTTTCTCTGTGCCTTTTAAATTGTCTCATAATTGTACTGTATGACAGTTCGTAAGTCTACAAAACCTACAAAAATCTGATTTAAAATAGAAATTTATCTAACAAATTTGAAAAATATGTCACTGTAACCAGATGATATGTATTAACGTTTTTTTTTTATAAGCTTGTTATTTATATTAAACTAATTTTTTAGTGACCGTGGACCGCCGGCCGCTAAACGTTAAAATTTTGTAGTTTTTTGAACATAATTTCACAACTTTATAATCTCTAAAGAGGGTCAAATAAATTTGTAAGAGGCGTTTGGGGAGGGGGGTAGTTAAAGGATGGGGGGAAGTTGAGAGGGTAAGGCAAGGCGTTTGGGGAGGGGGGTAGTTAAAGGATGGGGGGAAGTTGAGAGGGTAAGGCAAGGCGTTTGGGGAGGGGGGTAGTTAAAGGATGGGGGGAAGTTGAGAGGGTAAGGCAAGGCGTTTCATTGGTTGCGTAGATACAACGGAGAGCGCAAAATTTGTCGAGGGTTTGATATTTTCTAAGGTTTGGGAAGATTTTTTTTATTTTCCTCTTCGAATTATACGGGACGAAGAAGTTGGGCGAGCAACTTTTTTGCACGTTATTCGGGGATTTCTTTAGGAGGGCCCGTCTTTTTGTGCAGGGGATATTGTTTAAATATTAATAAATAAATATTTTTGACTGACATTTCGGTTGATAGTATGTTCATCAAACATTTTGATATTTGATGAACATCTAAATTTTTTATTAACATGCACGTATTATGAGTATCAAACTCAAAAGGCACCAATGGCCACATAAGATATTATAAGTATGCTGGCGAGCTGCTTAAAAAAACTTAAGAATCACTGTAACATTTTGTATAATATTTTATTATTTTGCATTCTTACTACAGCATCTACTTTTAGTTATTACTCTTTACGCTAAATATAATAATTCTAATCGAAATCTTGAATGAAGGGTTGAAACAAAATGTAACAAAAATTATCAATTTTAATAAAAATACAATTTATTTATTAAAAATACCATATTCTTTTTTCCCTGAGGTTTGATGTCTCTTTTTCATAATAATTGTTTTTATAAACGACTCAAATGTATTTACCGTTCTCACTTTTTTCACACATTTGGGTATGACAAATACGTGTCACCAAGCCTTGTTCTTTGTAAGGTTTTAGTTTATTGCATTAATAATGTACGCAAAATAAAACTGAACATTGCTTTATTTGTTATTGACAGTTTACAAAAAATTATATAACTTTTGGGGAGGTTAAAAATCAGTCATCCCCATTTCTATATACTTAGCTCTGAGTGTAGAATCTGACTGCATTTAGATTAATTTCATATGCATGTTGCCTTCTGCTATTATTACGACAGTGCTTCGTTAAATAAGTTTCCCGTGGCGCTACAGTCCTGAAAAGCGCTGTTATGGTGGATCTCGCGATTTTGTAGTGTACCTAGGTTCCCCCACTCCAAATCCCCAGAGAGCTACCTGTGGAGCTCAGTCTTGGCTTGGCAGCCGTACATGATATCCATTCCCGGATTTGCGAAATCTATGGAGACAATTGTATGAGCGTACAGCACGTGCGATCCAAAAATACCTTTAAATGTTTTTTTACTTATACTAATAAATGAAAAATACGGCGGGCATTAGCGGGACGTAAAATAATTGGTTGTGGAATGCAACGAGAGTTTGACATTGCTGCCATAAATTCTAAAGACCGTCGCCAGATTCGAATGTAAAAATTATTGACTGCGTGTAAAATAGTATATATGTACTATTTCTATGTATGTACTATATATCGAGAGACATATTGAAACCCATAATTCATCTCCTCATAATGTTTCGAAACAAACATTTTTTTATTCTTTACTGTTACGGTCCTGGATTGGGTTTCATTTTCTATGATCTGACAGGGCCGTACTGATATTTTTTAAGCCTGTTAATTTTATATGGAGCAAAAGTAAAAATATATTTTATGCCTACACAAATATGGTAAATAATAGTGGGAGTAAATTTTAAGTAGATCAAATAATGGAAATATAAAATAAAACGCTTTTTAAAAAGCAATGTTGATATTATCAACCACTTTTATAACACAAACACGAACAAAGGTTATTTGGTAAATGACGTAGGGATAAAATAATCTTTATTATAAGAACAAAAAGAAATAAAAAACTTTATTTCAATTTTTAAGCATTTCCTAAATGATTTAGATATCAATGGTAACATATAATGGTGGCCAAATGCTTCAGCATAGAGTCAAGTATGTATAATATATGCATTCCCACATAAAGTAATTTTCAGTAAATTTTAAAAAATTTGCGAAATTACTCATTCTTAACAATAATAAGTATGGAAATATTGGATAAATTAGAAGAATTGTTCAATAATATTATTTTTAGTGTAGTATCGTAATTTGAAACATATTTTTATAATATATGTTATAATCCGGTTCATTTTTTAAATTTCAACCCAGATGCGCCCAAGCAATCGCATTATGGCGTAATAAAATGTAGATATTTCAATATTCATTTTATATAGTATATATTTAGAAAAACACATTAATTTACCATGTATCCTTTTCTTTAATATCGTTTATGACTGAGCATTGTGTCATCGATGTTTACATAACTATAGATATAGTGTATTATAATGAGTCTCTCCCACACTTTCTTATCGGACTGTGAATGTTTCGGTACGTAATAATTTTAAGCCGCAACCACAGATCTTTTTGTTTAAGATCTGTGATTACAACATTAGAATATGTCAAGTAGGTTCCTTCACCTTTTTTGTAGTATATAGGTTGGTACAAAAATATCAGTATGTTTTTACTCAAAATATCGTGTAGCGTATAAAAGTTTTCAGTCTCGATTGTTCAATTACCATTTTTATTTTGAGTTCTATAAATTCTATTTATGTCAGCATCTGTCTCTTTTCTTTTACGGTAATAACTATGCGCGCGCAAGTTAATGGCCTTGAAACATTCATTAAAGGCGAAAATCGGCTGTGGAATTTAATACCTATCACCTTATGTAAGAGGACATAAGGGGCTTTATCGTATGGCATAGCTACAGCGGGCGCCCGACGCTGCGCTCCAGCGAGCTTCTTGCAACGATCTATCCGAGCGAGATACATATTATGTACGCGCTAAATTTTTTTTTTTTTATTCAATATGTATAAGAGTCAATGTATGATAAAAGAAAAATAAAAGTAAGGCGAAAGATAGAACTGCTATCCAGGATTGCGAAGTTTTCAGGTATATTTCCTGCAGAGAAAGATTCTTATAGTATCCGTCTTGCGATGATGTGCTAGGTCACGATTATCAGTAGTGAGTTAATAAACGATACGAATAATCCGAGAGAATAAAAAATATTTTCCGTAGAAATGTACATTTGATTAGCCTTCTTCTAAAATCTAATTTTAGTAACTAAGAGCCCCAAAATGAAAGTCCTTGGGAAATAGCCTAGCGCGAGGACCGGCACGTTACGTGTAGGTAGTTTTTTTTCAACCGCCAAATGGCGAGTTACCATTGGCCGCATCGCCGGGTGGCGGCCATCTTGGTTAACAGTGACTCATCGTAAATGAAAAATGGGGCCGCATTAACAAGCACCCCGTCAGAGGCTAACACAGACATTTCCCTAAGCGGCGAGACTGCTTAATAACACTCGGCTGAAACTTTATCAAATCTCTCGAAAATACATATCTTTTACAATTGTATCGAATCGTCCGATTTAAACTCGCATCAAGTTATGTTATTTTTGTTTTCGTGTGACGGATGGCACGTGCGGAGTGTTGCGGTCTCAGCGGCGTTCTAACCAAAGTGGCACGGAACAAACATGGCGATGTGGACTGGCGCCCGAGTCTAGCCAACTTGGTCGCGAAACTGTCGGAGACACGTCGAGTGCAGCCCTTGCAAGCACTCCAACATCACCCTCGGTCAATGTGCATGTTGCGTTGTCAGGTGGGGAGTTGAATGAGGGTTCTGATGATGAAGGCAGTGCATCATCAAGGACACTCGCGCCAACTCTTGACAAGGAGGGCAGTGTGAAATCTGTCAGTGGACTTGTTAGCAGGGGCGTACCTGCAGTGACCTGTGGCAATACAGTGTTGATACGCGAAGAGAAACAATCACTAAAGTGGCCGTCTGTCAAAAGTTTTAAGTTAAAGGAGGCGAACGTAGAAACATTCCAAGTGACGTTTGAATTTTGTGTAGTTAGTATTGTTTCAAGTTGACATCTGTCAATGTGTTCAGTCATGTAACTGCGGCGAGTGGACGCTTGTGGCGATGCGGTTGTGATTGCACCATGTCCGTCATGTCCGCTCCGGCCCCGCCAGGACGCCGCTGAGCGCCCGGCCCGAGACATGTCGGAGGCCCCCCTAGTCAAAGTCAAAGTCGAGCGACCCGATGAAGCCGAGATCCGAGAGCTGGCGGCCAAGATGGTGGAAGCAAACAAGGCTAAAGCGCTCGCGGCATCCGCGGCCTCGTCGCGCCCCGGCCAGGGCCAGCAGGGCGCCCAGGGCGCCCAGAGCGGCCAGCTAGGCATCCTGGGCTTCTTGACGAGGAAAGGCGCCTCGGAGCGCAAAGATCCTGCGGAACCCGAGAAGAAAGCCGCAGCTCCCGATGAAGCGTCCTGGAAAGGACACTTCGGATGGGACAAGCTAGGAGACTGCCACATTCCATACATCTTCCGCCAAGGCGAGCGCTACTGCGCCGTGCGCATGGTGGAGGTCAAGCTGCTGAACAAGTACTTGAACTATCTCCACCAAGACATTTACAGCTGCACTTGCATCCGCAGTTACTACATCAGTGAAGTGGAAAGCCGCTTGCTTAACGAAATAAACGTTAAACACTGTGACGGACAGTTCGGCCGCGATCTCTTCACACAAAAAGACTTGGTTGTCCGCTTGGCGGATGCCAACGAGTTCTACACTTTCTTAGATGTATGCTTCAACAAGCTGTCACAAGAGAAGACAACACCGCGCGACAAATGCGGTTTCATTCGTATAAACAAAGAATCTGTGGTTCCGTATACAGTCAGGGATGGCCACAAGTTTGTGCCGCTCTTTTACTTTGAAGGGGAGACAGACAATTTGAAATTGAAAGCTGATCAGTTGGAAGGCTGGGATTTGTCTTACCTGAAGTTTTGTTGCAAGGTGCAGGGCATCAGGAACGAGCTGTTTGCGAGCGAGACTTGCTCGGTCATCAGCCTCACTGACATCAAGAGCTACTTCCCGCCAGGCACGGACTTCGAGGAGTATTGGCCCAACAAGGTGGTGGACTCCCAGCTGCTGGTCGCCAGCAAAGGTAATGAACTCTTCATTCATCATAAAACATTATTTTTCATAATTAATGTCCTGCAGAGTTAAATAACAAGATAACATCTCTACATTAGAAGTCATGGATAATCTGCAGCATTCACCCACGACAGTAAATCTTTATAGCTTAAACAATGTAAACACAATATGTATGAGATTGCTTACAGAGCTATAATATGCAAAATGACAAATATAATTGACTGAAATCACCTATTCCCGTTTTTTTTCAAATGGTCCCTAGAAAGGGTTTCTCGATGGACTCGACCTCAACATCTTCAATTTTAACATTACTCTTTTACCCTATGTTTTTAATTTTTTAATCTAAAAAGTATTTTCATGACTAAAGTATAATGATTGGGTTGACCAGCTCCTTAGCACTGGATGGTCCAGGCCTCGAGAGCGTCGAGCTAATCATTCAATCTCGTTAAAAAATCCAATTAACAAATCACCCAAAAAAGGCCTCGGATTCTGCAGCTTCTGTCTCTTCAAGTGCTCGAGCTTTTGCCTTAGAGGTTGTCGGAAACCATATATGTTCCCAGATGGATCTTCGGGCAGAGAGATATCTTAGAACAGCCTAGCATTCTGTCGGACTGTCAGTTCCTCTTGGGGTTCTTTCAGATTTTTAACAATTATGATAACATTTATTGTGACTGATACATATGATTATGGTAACATTTGTGATTATGACAAGTTCACAAGACTCTTGCCCTGAAGGCTCCCGGGAACCATCTATATTCCAATGTGGATCTTTGGGATAAAGGTGTTGTTGCCCTTGCGAACGATTTTGCTGATAAAAAATTCACTTCAAGAAAGGCTTGTGAAAATCGACTGTCACAGTTTTTTTTGCCAATTAGGACCAGGAGTTCAATGAGAGGCATGATAAAATTATCTTCAAAAAATGACAACAAGTTATCGAACAAAACTGCACTTATTTTACCTTAATCGGATCATTCTAACTATGGTAAATAAGCCTTCAATTTAATGTCAAAACAATGGATTTATTTTTACTACACATAATATGTATTTAGTATGGAGCCAATAAAAAACAACTGAATTGTTTTTGGTGGAATTTTGAATATACTTCAGTACTTTTCTTCACATTTTATTAGCCATCATTGGAATTTGCTCAAATATTAACACTTCTACAGTTAACAGTTACAGCAAAATATATACAATAAATATAACTACTACGATTAATTAGAAAAAATAATGCCTATCAACATATTCTTTGGGTTTCTTTAAGCTAACTTTGAAGTTGTATGGTTTGTATTTAGATATTTTTTTTTCAAAACAACTTTAAGCAATTCAAGTCCAATTTTTTTTTTATTTTTGATTTAACATGACAAAATATAATAACATAATACAATAACAGATGATAACAAGTATTGATTATGTATAGTGAATGACTCTAAATGTCTCCCACCACAGAGCACTCCTCTGCAGATCTGCAGAACATTATCGACAGGTTGCTAACAAACTCTCTGCGACTGGGCTTGTGAATTAATGCAAAGAAAACCCAATTGCTGTGCAACCAGTGCAGCAGGTCAGAACATTGATAGGGCTTAGAGTTTCAGATATCTTGCTGTACAGGTCATTGAGAACAGTGGCCTGCAGGAAGAGCTCGCTTCCAGCCACTGGAGTATCCTTTAGATCTATATCCGCGAAATATATGGGACACAGCTCTACAGAACAGATGCCTGCGTAAAATACTGGAGGTATGATTTGACTTTGTGAATAATGACGAGGTGCGAGAGCGGACAAGGCAGCCTTCCATACTACAGAAGATCAAGAGACCAAGGTGGACCTGGTTAGAATATATTTTAAGAATGCCGCAGGAGAGCACAAACTATAGATGCCTATCTTTTTTTCAAGTCCCCAAAAAATCCAATATTGCCCAGTAATAAAATTTAATTCAATTTGGAAAATTTGTAATTTTTGATCGGAGCTTTAAAAACAGCTGGCAGACTACTACACAGATCCATGTATCGTGCGTCAGATCCGTGTATTGCATGCCCTGCTGGTGAGAGTTGTTTTTGTTTCCTGTAATAGAATATTCATTTTAAACATATTTAGTGGCGGTTTCTGGAAAACGTTTTTATTTTTGTGTTTTTTTACTATTCAATTAAGGGATATATTTTCGACCATGAATATTGAAGCTGATCTATCGAAACGAAAGTCTGAACGCAAAAATGAAACAAATACCAAGGATTTATAGATATATATTCCAAGATTTATAATTATATATTCCAAGATAAAAAGGATTTATCCACTGATTCCGATGTGTTGGCTGAAATTTTACAAATAAATAGCGACGATGATTTTTGTGGATCTGACAGCGACAAAAATTGTTTTAATAAATTTAATTTAAACTTCTTACATGTTTATATTCTATTTAAACCTATTCAACATAAAATATAGATGGAAAAATGATATTTATGGTAAACACGGTCGGCATTTAGAATGGATATTTTGCTGGTGGTGCCGGATACACGGATTCGTCTGATAGGTATAAATGGGCAAATAAACTTCATTTTTTTTTGTTTTTAATAAATAATTAGAGTGGTAATAAAGACACTTATTACTTCTGAAAATAAGAAAAAAAATGTCGGAATTTTTAAAGAATTCCAATTTTTTCAAGGCAGTGAATGTCTTAAATCCTTTTGGGTTTTAAAGAGCAGTGAATCTAATCTCTAATCTATGGAAAACAGACCAAATTCAGTCGGTTCAAAGAAATGGATTCGGATAACATTTTTTTTAGCATAAACCGCCTTATTCAGGAAGTTCTTGCTTGCTACCAATATATAGGAGAATATACAGTGCTCAATGTGATTCATATTAAAACAAGGTATGAAATTCGTATCGTATGTAGTTTTGATTAATTTATTTCTGTTAATTTAGTTCCATAAAAACAAGTTATGGTTCATGTCTTGAAACGTAAGATTGTATGCAGAGGTCCCCCTGTACAATTAAAATATTTTTACTAGTTGGGGATCAAACGTACACTTGATTTAAAAAAAAAAAATAAAAAAAATGTTTGGGCTTAGTTAGAACCCAGGACGACTTGGAATATCTTTGCGCTACACCTCATCAAATATAAATTCTTTTCAAAGGTTTTAGGTTCATGAATAAACAAGTGTGTCAGAATAAAATTCATACTGTTTTACCTCATAATCAAATGGGAACCTAAAATGTAAAATGACTTTCCTGTTTACCGGCTTGCGTTCAGGACAGGTTTCAAATGGTATAGAGGTCGGATATATATTATATCTAAGGCTTACTGTTGTATCCCGTTTACTATTGTATTGATTTTTACCTTCATAATTAATTTTTGCTCACCCACAAAAAACTAATCATCTTCATTTTTTACCCTTTGCACTCGCATGTTTTTTTTTTACAAATAATATAAAAATGGTAAAACTTTGTAAAAAATATTATAGAAAATAATGGGAAAAAGTATCATGCAACTTTTGAATAATCAAATTGCAAGTTAATTTGAAGTTTATATTTTCAAATTAAAAGTATTTACTTTTATTTCTTTATTTGTGTTTTTGCTTTTAACCATTAAAATGCTACGAAGCGCAAAAGTGCTGCAATGGTTTGTATCGAAAATTTCTGCGTGGCGCAAAAGTGCTGCTACATTCAGGGTGTTTCTGGTGCTCCGCAGGAGTGGACGCACTCTAACCTCGCGCGTAATTTGTAGCGAGAGTGCATTCTAATACATTTAAAAACATCTTTTTAGCATTTTTATATACTACTAGCGTGTACCAGGCATGCGTTGCAATGCCACTAATAAAAAATAAACCGCTAGTTTATGGAAGCACCTCGTCAGGAGCCTCTCGCCTTCTGATTGGATAAGTCTGACTTGAGGGGAGGCCGGAGCCAATTAGAAGCGATAAGCTTAGGTTATGTTTTTCTTACCTGAATTTGACAGTGGCGGCCGTATGTGTTTTTATTTATTGGAGTGCTTTTGGATACACAATGTTTTTTGTTTTTTTTATCTGCTGCGTACACAAATAAATCAAAAGAATTTCCAACGCGTGAGCAGACCACATACAGTTGTCCATGTGAGAAGCATGGGTTTTCTAAATTTAGTCCACACACTTGTAACGACTGTCCTTGTGCCTTATTGATCATTGTGGTCATTGCAAAGGCGACTCGCACTGGAAACTGCAGACGTTTAAATTCAATGGCATATCTGTCGGAATCATTGGGATGCGTGGCAACAGTGCAGCTTCTCTTTTGAATTTTCCATTTAAAATCGTAGCTTCAATAATATTGTTCATCATTTTTCTTACTGAAAGCCTGGTACCGTTGCAAAGTCGTGGTGGATTTATATTTCGGAGAAGAATGATAGGCACGCCAATTTTCAATTTTAAAACATGCGGCGGCATGCCTGGCAAATCAAGTGAATTCAAGAATTCTGTTGGATAATTGACGACTTGGTCTTGATTCGTAATAGTATCGATGGACTTATACGTTGTCGTTTCTCCTGGTATTTAATTTAGTATGCTGAAATTGATTGCATTGACATCCTTGTTTTTGGCTGCTAACATAGCACGTTCACTATGCCATTAATGATTTTTATGATTGTGTGCAATATTTTGAAAAACTTTGTGCATCAATTCGTCTATGGTTGCGGTTATTTTACAGAAATTTGCTGGCAATGTGGTGATACATTGTGTGGATTCCTCGATTGCCATTTTCCCATTTCCTATATCCAACAATTGTTTTGCGAAACGTTCAGCGGATGCATAATGTTGTAGTTGTACACGCATATGGTCTTCAAAGTGAGTCTATCTACGTATCTTCATCGGCCACTGTTGAACGTGATATAACAGGTAGACTTTGCCGAAAATCACCAGACAATAAAATGAGTGCGCCACCAAAAAGTTGTTCATTTCCTCTCAAATCTTTTAGTGTGCGATGAAGTGCTTCCAATGATTTTTTGTGTGCCATAGTACATTCGTCCCATACAATGATTTTACATGAACTAAGTATAAGTAGTTTGCCCGTTTTATAATTTTTTGTTGATATTGCATGTTTTTGTCTCAAATATTTGCCTATTCAATGGCAATTTCAGTGCTGAATGCGCTGTTCAGCCACCATCCAAAAGAGTTGCTGCAATTCCAGATGTTTTCGTTTGGGTGGCATAATGTATTCGTTTGGCCGACGGTCATAGCTCAATGGTCAAAGCGTTTGCTTTGCAAGCCAAAGGTTGTGGGTTCGATCCTCGACGGGGATTAAAAAAAAAGATTTTAAATCGATTTCTGATCTCTAAAATACCCCCGGTTGGTGTGAATTTGATCCATCACACGTAAAATATCAGTCATAGCCTATTAATTAAAATTAGTAGTAGACGAAAGTCCTAATGTGAAGACCACCCATTCATAGTAAATTCCTGTAATAATAAAGGATGATGCGTGAATATCGGACTGTAGTGACGTTGGCGGATCAACACTCCACAC
Source organism: Glossosoma conforme (assembly GCA_022606575.1). Lineage (NCBI taxonomy): Eukaryota > Metazoa > Arthropoda > Insecta > Trichoptera > Glossosomatidae > Glossosoma > Glossosoma conforme. The sequence goes on along the minus strand of JAGTXR010000191.1, from coordinate 467,503 downwards.
GCAGCGTTTAGCCATATACACCATGGTAAGCGTCATAGAATTCCACAGATGAGACTTCAGAATTACTATCACTATCTGTCGGTATTCTCCTGTATGTGCTTACATAAAAAAAAAGTTTTGAAATTCACTTTTGAAAAATAAAAATAATATATATAATACTATCCAAAGTCGACCAGCAATTAGAATTCCAAAATTAACTCTTTCTATATCACACACAATTAATACGTAATATTTATTTCAATTCTCTTCTGCATGCGATATATAGTAAAACTAAAACAAAAAAGTCATTAAAATTCAAACATTGAAACACTTTTTTCGAAAATCAAATTTTGTTTCAAAATATTCAAAACCTTACGTAGGTATCTACTTAAAATACCTACTTAAAATACCTACAGGATAGATTTGCGCCATTTTTGTTTTCGGCGTTGCTATGGTTACGATTGTTAAAAAATAACAAATATAATGTGGCTTTTGGGTTGAGCGTTGTGTGGTGAACTTTTTTCAACCAATATTGGTTGAAAAAAGTTCACCACACGGCTCAACCCAAAAGCCACAACATCAAATCTGGCCGTGAAAACCTAAGAAGTTATTAAAACAAATATAAATTTAAGCAACATTGCATTCTCTTTCAACTTCTATTCGCATATACATTGTGGTAGACAGTGATAAAGTTGAAAGTATGTCAGAAAGTGCTTTTTCAATATGCATATCCTAGGTGTCCTATGGAAGTGACCTGGATGCGGAAGGCGGAGGATCGAAGAGGATGGAGACTCATGCGGGAGGCCTACGTTCAACAGTGGACGGGCACAGGCTGATGATGATGATCCTATGTGTTCCATAAATTTAAAATGCAATGCTAAAAATCTTATATTTACTACAAGATACGAGTGTAAAATTAAGTGTATTGATGTTCGAAACCTCTCGTTTTTATTTATTTGGTAAAACCAACGATTTCTTTTTAATTTATAATATACTCATAGAACACATTTTTAGTCCTGTAAAATTTCAATAGACTTATCCCCAACCCTTCTTAAATTACCCATCTATACAAATAAAACACAGTTTTTATCGCAGCATCAAACCATCATACTTGAGAGATCATAGAGACTATGAAGATCGTATTGACATTTTTGGCGCTCTTTTGGATCCGTTCAAATGAAAAAAAACATTCCGATGAATTACATAATTATTGATTACATAGCTGGCAACACTGGCCGAATGCGCGCGCAACGGCCGCTGACCAATTAGAAGAGGTTATGTCACTCGTTTCCTTATATGCAATAGGCTTGTATGAAAACACGTTTTACGTAAATATTCAATTAATTTTTGTAATTAAATCAAATTTTGAGTATCCTATCATCTAAGTCTAAGTTTAAGCAATAATTCTACAAAGTTTTACCGCAGTCGGATTAATGGTATAGGAATGCATAAAAGACAAATAAACAGACCGACAGACAGACATTCATTTTTATATTTATAGATTTAAAAAAAATAAGCATGTCACGTGCTATTATTTCAGACGTTGATTCCATTTCTAGTGATTCTACGGATGGTGAAAAAACATATACAAATAGTGATGGTGACAGTATTATAACGCACGAAAGAAAAATATTGCGGATTGAAAGTGAGTTTTCTATCTCATCTTCAGAACCGGAAAGAAACACAAACTTTGCCATGATCGATGACTACAACAAATACATGGGAGGTGTGGACGAGTCCGGCAAAATGTTATGCGTGTATTTGGACAAGTGAAGAACGCTAAAATATTGGAAGAAAGTTTCAATATATTTCGAAGAATGGTGCTGAACTCTTATATTTTGCATGTTTCCAACACTACTGGAAAAAAATGACTCGGCTCACATTCACATCGAAAATGCCCATACCAAGAAAGTGGATATTGCTCTGAATGAAACGTGCCGGGTGGTTACGGGGTGCCTAAAACCTACCCCAATATCAAAGCTATATCACCTCTCGGGCATTGCCCCACCAAACATACGGCGAGAAGTTACTACCAAGAAGGAACTCACCAAAGCAACCCACGACGCACTCCACCCTATGTTTGGGTACCAAAAGATAACCACACGGCTCAAATCAAGAAGAAGTTTCCTACAGTCGACAACGAAACTGGTGATGCCTGAGGCCACCCTGCGGCTGAACATGTGGAGAAGCGCAACTGAGGGGAATACTTGGATTGCCCCGAAAGAGGACCTAGCCCCTGGACATGACCAAGGGTGGAATATATGGAGGTCCCTTAACAGACTTCGGACCGGAGTATGCAAGACGAGGACACAAATGAGGGCCTGGCAGTTTTACAGCGGACCGACTGAATGTGACTGCGGCGTGGAGCAGACCCTGTCACACCTTCTGGAGTGTGCGCTGTGCCCGAATAGCTGCACCCAGGAAGACCTGATGATGGCCAGAAGTAACGTCATCGACGTCGCCCACTTCTGGGCAGACAGGATCTGACCCTGTTGTTTCCGACACGATTATATATATATCGAAAATGTTGAGGATATCGAAAAAGAGTGGACGAATCATAAAAATATCATATCGACACAACCATCTTCATCAAGCAAAAAATTGTTGCACTGGAAAAATTACAAGGACGTAAGTTACTGGCGTGCGTGGTGTGTAGCAGAAAACAGGGAGTGGAGCAAAGCCATCCCGCCTTGTTGGCCTTTTCTACAGGCTATTTGTGCGGCAAAACATAATTGTTGAGTATTTTTTTTTATAATTTTTATTTTCAAAAAGAAAAGTAAGTACAATAACATTGATATTTTATATCTATTTTTTATATTTATATCACTAAACATTTTATCTATATAATGCAAAAAGAATTGATAAAATTGATTGATATTTGTTGAAATGAGAGTGTATTATTTGACACCATTATTTTTTCAATCAAAATTTCATCAATTTGGTTAATCTCCAAAGATACATGTATATATTTTTCTTAGAAAATTTAATTTTATCATTCCTACAATATATAACTATTGAAAGCCGCAAGTTTGACATGGCTGCATTAGTTAACCCTTTGCACTGTTTTGTCAGGCGTCAGCTGACTTAGCTACTTTTACAGCACACTCAGTTGTTGGCCGGCAGCCGACGAGACAAGACATGCATTTGTATTGCATTTTTGTGTTCAAAAGTACTTACGCGACATTACTGCTTGTGCTTACAATATTGCAATTACAATATTGAGTATTGAATCAGACATTGAAACAATTATGAATATTGTTGAATATTATTTAACAAAAAAATTACATCCGAAAAACGCTTATCCTAAAATGAGTGCAACTTCGAGTGATATGTCATCCGATGATAACGTGTTTTCGGAAGATGAATCCTACGATAGTGATATTGAATACGAATTAATTAGTTTTGTTTTTGAAGATTTCGAATATGTCGACAACTCAGGTAATGATGATAGTACCACAAATGTCGAAAGCCAAAGTGAGACAAATTACTGGATTGAAATCACAGAAAGTTGTATAATCCCCGAGTTCCCACATTCTTCTGGGATTTCAGGCATTAGAATCCAGACATTCAACAACTAAGCACTGCTGTAGGGTTATTTATCTTCTTTTTACAGAAGATTTGATGTCTCTGAGTGTGACAGAAATTAACAACAGGTATCACAAAAAGTTTAGGAAGGAGTTAATTTCTCAATTAGTAGTAATCTCTAGTACGATATATACTGAAGAACGTTTGAAATTAAAGCCTCAATTCATTGCAAAACTAGACAAAGGGTCTAAAGACTGTGCAGGGTGAAGTCACAGAAAAATTCCAGGAGGAATACGAAAAAAGTTTGGTTTTGTAAGACCTGCTCTAGAAAACCTGGTCTACATCTTAAACATTGCTTTAAGAAATATCACCCTTCATAAATATATAATTTGTGTAAGATGACGGCGGGCAGCAAGGTCTGGCCATATTCCTTGAAATTAGATCGAACCGGCGGTGAGATGCGATTCTCGTTGTAGACCCCCATTTTTATTTCATTGACCCCCATTTTTTTTCTGTTGTCATAGATTCCTTGCAGGTCCTCATAGACCCATGGGGGGTTTATATAGACCACTTTGGGAATCACCGCTCTAGTGGAAGATAATCATTACTAAAAAATCTAAAATAATAATACATCAACAATAAAAAAAGTTTCATCAAATCCTAATATAAAAATACATACTTTAAATTTAAAGCAGAGCAACATCTCTTATTATACGAAAGTTCAATACATTAAATTTCTCGAGTCATTTAGGCAGAGAATTAGTCACGGTTGATTGCGCAGTGCACAGATCAGAACTGAGGTGCACGGCTCGTGGTTCGAATCCCAGCGTCTTCCATTTATTTTTCTCCGAGATTGACTTTTAGAATTGTCATAAAATATTATATTTGATGTAGATTTGTGCATTTGTCAATTTATGACGATCAATACATTTTTAAAGCGTGCCGTAAAGGCATCATTACAAGGCTCGGCTGTAGTGTGATATCTCCGATCCTATACGTGACGAAGGTGGTATATATAAAGCAGAACATCGCTGCACCTTCAAACCAAGATATATAGTAAATATACATACAATTAACCTATTATGGAATGTTTGCTTCCTAGGTTCGATGGGGTCTAATGTTGGCGGGCAGTGGACGAGAGCGCCCCCCGCGCCTTCAGCGCTGCACAGCGCGGTGCCGGCGCCTAGCCGCGGCTGCCGCGCACGCGCCCGCGACCAGCAGCTGGCGCTGGCTCCCTGCAGGCCGCCGCCTCGCACGCCACGCTGTCGGCGGCCACCGTGCAGGTCAGCCTCCAGCCTCCATGCTGTCATTTACTTTACACCGGCAACAAGCAAAATGGCGACGCAATGCCTTTTCTTATATTACTAACATTTTTATATATGCGTGTCTAAAGAGCGATCAAAAATAAGACATGAAAGATCGCATGTTGAGGCTTTTCGGCACCGGCCTGCAATGCGAGAGCTATATTGAGCTGATGTCAATGTACAGGCTTCATTTACATGGAAAATACTACGTTATATTACCGCACTCACTCTGACTTCACAGAATTCAACTTTTGTGGTGGCATTTATTTATTACAAAAAGTGAACTGATGTAATATATATATATATATTTGAAGTATTTTATAGAGTTAATGAAAAACTTGATATGAAAATTTAATACCAAAAATAATTGTCAACTATGTATATATATATATAATCGTGTCGGAAACAACAGGGTCAGATCCTGTCTGCCCAGAAGTGGGCGACGTCGATGGCATTACTTCTGGCCATCATCAGGTCTTCCTGGGTGCAGCTATTCGGGCACAGCGCACACTCCAGAAGGTGTGACAGGGTCTGCTCCACGCCGAAGTCACATTCAGTCGGTCCGCTGTAAAACTGCCAGGCCCTCATTTGTGTCCTCGTCTTGCATACTCCGGTCCGAAGTCTGTTAAGGGACCTCCATATATTCCACCCTTGGTCATGTCCAGGGGCTAGGTCCTCTTTCGGGGCAATCCAAGTATTCCCCTCAGTTGCATTTCTCCACATGTTCAGCCGCAGGGTGGCCTCAGGTATCACCAGTTCATTGTCAACTAAAAAATAACTTGATCATATTAAATAGTAGTAAAGTATTAAGAAAGGAAATTTGAAAACAATACAATAATTATTACTTAAATATACATATACTATACATAAAATTCTTTTTTCAACGTGTCAATCCAAGCACAAAAATAACGGCAGAAGCGGGATGCGAACCGCGGACCTTGGAAACCAACTATGCCCAGGTATTCATACCGCTCGGCGAACTGCGCCATTGCTATGCCTTAGTTTGCGCCAGAACTGCGCCAGGCATAGCAATGGCGCAGTTCGCCGAGCGGTATGAATACCTGGGCATAGTTGGTTTCCAAGGTCCGCGGTTCGCATCCCGCTTCTGCCGTTATTTTTGTGCTTGGATTGACACGCTGAAAAAAGAATTTTATGTATAGTATATGTATATTTAAGTAATAATAATATTGTAATATAGTCAATGATCTATAAAAGTAGATTAGAATATTGAAATAATTAAATAATATTCTAATAAAAATTAAAAAATTCATAATACAATAATTAATCAAAGCGGTAAGAAATATATGTTTTAAAGATACACGATAGGACCCTCTTGATAAATGACACCGCAAGCCGATAAACAATGATAAAGAGATCTCGTCCGTGGATGACGTGATGCTTGTCATTTTGAGCATGGCTTACCGCTGTATACGGAGAGTTGATTGTGTTGTAAAGGTGCACTCACACTGGAGACTTGTGTTCAACAGGTCCATTCCAGGCTAACATTTGCAATCTGGCATACGGTACGTGCAATAGTGTGTGCGAGATATTATATTTTTTTTCTATTTGTTTGAAAGGCTTATCAATGCTATTATGTATGGAATATTACATAGTTCAAATATCCTTTGCGGCTTCTCTGGGTGGCGTGCATCCAAAATGGCTAATTTTCCATGAATTTATGACATAAAGCTTAAATCACGCTCAATTTGACCAATGGCATGGGTAATATCTGCTTTAATGGCGACTGTGGTTTGTGGCTCATTTGCATAAACCTGCGACTTAAGAAATTTCAAGAAAAACTCTGACGGGATCTAATTGTGTGATCTGGTTGACCAGTTCACGTCACCTCCACTTGAGATGACCGTGGCCTCAAATCGCTCGTCTAGAATGTCCAATGTGGCATGATCTGTGTGGCACATAGCGCCGTTCTGTATTGAAATCACATGTTGGTGTCCATATCATCCAATTTAAGCCTAAAGAAGTTGGTAATCATCAAGCTATAGTGCTCGCCGTTGACGGCAATGGCCTGGCCGACATTGTTTTCTAAGAAATATGGACTGAAGACTTCGCCAGCTGGATGTATTAGACATCCTTGGATCTCATGTGGAATGGTATCATCCCAAATTCCACAACTTTTTTGACGTACCCATTCATCCAGAAAGTTTGGAAGTCCCTATTGGACGACTCTTTACATGTAAAATATATATAAATAAATAATATTATAAAATATGAGAATATTACAATAAGACAATAAGAATAATAAGAAGTAAAGAAAAATGCAAAATAGGAAGTGTTCAAAACGTTATATGAACATAATTATTTTATATAAAACATCCAAGAGTCTTTTAAAGTATTAATTGTCAAATTATAATCAAATTCTCTGTCTTAGCTCGAATTTGTCGATAACAACACTTTAACACGTGTCGCTGATGTAACACAATATGTAACACAATATGTAACACAATATGTAACACAATATAATAATATGAGATCATGAGGAATGCACATTCTTCTACCAATTCTCACAGTCGGGTACGGCACAAGGCGCTAGTCATAACAATTCTGCTAATCTTTGTAAAATGATAGGATCAAGGTCCAAAACCACAGGTATCGAGGAATTTGCCGTGTATGAAAATAATTTTATTAATATTAACTTTATAAAATACAGAATGCTTACACATGTAGTACACTAATGTATTAAAAGAGGTATATTATCAAATAAATCAGTATCAACTCTTTTCTGGTTTTTGGACGTTTCTATAGTGCCGGAACCCTCACAACCCGTGGTACTCCCACCTCACCAGATAGCTGACACCATCATTTTGGGATCGAGACATCGGTTCCGGAACAGGAAGCAATAATTTTTAATTGATTTTATACAATTGTGTATTAGGTGCGTATATTTAAAAAATGATATTTCTTAATGTCCTGTTTAATTTTTTTATCTTTAGAAAACCCAATCAATAACCCAGGCAATATTTCTCCATTTTAGTAAAAGATTTGCATATTCAGTAACAAGTAATATTATATTTCAGGCATTTGCTAACGGATGGAACGGAATGGGAGTTAACGGCCAGCAAGCTTTTGGCACCGGCCTGACGTAGGCGCAGACGCAGCAGGTGTACCGCCTCGCTCAGGTAAGACTGCTGGCCTCCAGCTAGACTGGTGCTGGGCTGGGCTGGGCTGAGGCTAGTGCCTGTGCTGATGTTGTGTGTGTTGCAGGCGCAGGCGGGCGCAGGTGGCGGCGCGCTACGGCTCGGCCGGGCACTCGGCCGGCCTGCAGGCTCAGGCGCGCCATCTGCAGCAGGTACTACAATCTTTTCAGGATAATACCGTATGTTACTTTTCATATTGCTTTACTGAAACACTAACAACTCAACTGTTCATTTTGTAAATGCGTGGCAGAGGCATTTGTGCATCCAGGAGTGTGCGTGTGTCTGAAGGATGTTTAATGATTTGGTTGCATGTGAGAATTACAGAAATTGAGCAGAGTGTAAGTGTTCGTCGATCTGCTTTGTGAAGTGGTATAGATTGTATTAAAGTCTATGTTTCCTTTCTCGTACGATCTGAATTTCTTCTATAGACACATGCAATCCCTACATGCGCATGACCACTACACATCCTTTTTGAACGCAGTTCATAGCCGACCCGTTAAAATTCCATACAGGTCACTTTTTTTTCGATTTCAATTTATTTTGTTCCAGAAACATTACAAATATAAATATTTAATTAGATTCTGAAACAGAATATAATACAACAATTTATAAATAACACAATGAAGTATTTACATATAAGCGTGGCCCTGTAAATGTATTGACACATTTAGTGTCAATGACCTCACACCCAGAGCAAGCGTTAGGAGACTCAATGCAAATAGTTGACTTGTAACAACAAAAACCCTGTCATAAGTAAATCAAGGTGTACCCACAAATAACACGGCATTATTGTCACAAAATCAAACTTCTAACATTTCGCCCTCATCAACACTAGCACTGAATCTGAAGTAATATTACACTTGAGGGGCAAAGCCTCAGCTCAGGCCCGTGCTAACTTCGGATAACAGGCCACGCCCAGGTTTGACTTAGCTTGCACTCTTCTTTGTGTGTTTGTATTAAAACATATCAAATTAATAAATCGGCTTTAATATTGTATTGTCAATAATTTAATAAACAGTACACTATTACTTTGTATTAATGACTATCAGGTGAAGTAAGAATTGTCTGTAAACATTCTAGGGACAATGAATCTTAAAACAAATCTATTGTTACTATAGTACAATGTTCCTCCATTTGATCCACAAATGTTCTTTTGCAAATAACCTAATAACCACTGAACTCATCAGCTGCAGGACGGGTATTCATACCTTTTACATAGGCTGATTGTTAACTGCTGGTTAGGTATTTACACCTGTTTGTTTTTCACGATCGCTTGACTATGTCTCTTATAAAATTTAGTAAATATCTAAGACCCATTGTGATCAAAAGATATGTTTCATTTTTGAAAATAAATAATGTTTGTTTAAAGTCCAATTGAGTAAAAGCATTACTTTTGTACAGTTTTTTTTAAATGCCAACTAATTTTGTGTAACCCTTCAAAAAACACAAAAAATACGTACTTGTTTTTATTTAACCCTTTTAATGCCACGCCATTATGTCATGGTCCTGTGACAAATTCCAATCGTTAAATTTTAAGTAAATAATTCTTGATGTTGATTTTTGATTTTTTGTCCGCATTTAATTTGTGCTAGAGTTTTGTACAGGAGTTGAAAATAAATAAATTATAAAACCCTTGGGGAGCGGGGAGACACATCAGTGCGTTCAAGTTGACTGCGCGAAGAAAGCTGGAGACACATGTATGCTTTTTTATGGAATAGCGGTAGAGAGCGGGAAACGTGTAAAAAGATGCATATTTAAAGCGCTTGTGGTACTATAATGCATTGCATACATGACTTGAAGGATGTACCTGCCACTATTGAGCGTTTTTGCACAGAAGGTCATAAAAACCATCATAAAAATTAACCAAAGATATGTTGTAAAAAAATGACCTGCTGCTTAAAACTAAACACTAATTTAAAACTTTGTTTAGTATTTTTGATATACTTTTCCTGTTTTGTTTTCTAACTTTTTGTGCGCTTAAAAAATATTTTACCAAAATTAAATTTTGGTTATTACCTACATTTTTATATAAATAACTTTATGTTTGTTTGTAAATAACCTAGACTAAATATAATTTATACAATAAATTCATAATTTTCTACAAAAAACGAAAATTTCATTCAAATTATTTCCTAAGTTACACTCTTTTATAGGAACTCTGATTTATAAATAACTTGGCTGAAATCGCACCAGCACAAGACATAAGTATAATTCAGTGTCCAAGCCTTGTGCTACAAGTAATGTCACAACAAAGTTTGTCACAAAGAAATTGCCGATATAAACATTTATTTTAAATAATGTATTTTTATTAAAATTTTCTTTAATTAAATTCAAAAATAAGTTTCTAAAAATTAAATATTACATTTCATATTTTGTAGCAGTTTCCAACCAACGCCATAACCCTGGCAATGGCTCAGCAGCAGCAACAGCAGCAGCAGCAGCAGCAGCAGCAGCAGCAGCAGCAGCAGCAGCAGCAGCAGCAGCAGCAGCCTCCCCCACTTGTTCGGTCACAGCAAACCAATTCTATTCCGTGAGTTAATGCATTTTCCGTCTATAACATAAGCTGGCATGACTCACGGATGTTCCCTGAAAATCTGTTGTAAAAAGATAAACATAATATATAAGTTAAAAAATGATATACCCAATTGATCTGTTAAGGGAGGATCTAGCTGCTTTCTGGGAAGTAGTCCTGGCATCATGATAAAAATTAGTTTACTGGATTTACAGCGTTTGCTTGTGGCGTTACACAAAGGTACCGGCTTATATCTGAGAAGACCACAGACTTTTTATTTTTTAAATTTTATTTTAAACATTTGCTTTACGTTTTATTTTCTTTAACTCAAATCTTTCAAACTGCAAAGAGTTTATTTGTGGTGGGAAGCTCGTACGTACATATTTACATAGATTTACTAGTTGATCTGGCAAACTTCATACTGCCTCAGGATCAATAAATGTTGTGGTAACTTATTATAATTTTATTTTATTCTTCTTCCATATCTGTTCCATATCTGGAACATTTGGTCACCACTAAATGCACCCATTTAGTTTTGTCAACCACAGTCCATTCCTCGTTATAGGACATATCTGCACCTGAAGGTCCACTTGGGTACATATATGGTTCCTGACAACCTTCAGAGCAGAAGTCCGAGTACTTGGAAGAGGGTTCTGTAGTATCTGAGGCATATTTTTGGGTGATTTATTAATCGGATTTTTAAATGAAACTAGATGATATCCTCAGAATCAAAAAATGTTTTGTCAACTTAATTTAGCTGAATTAAATTCAGTTTTTTTTTTTAATCTTTTGGTTACTAAAAATTTTCTTCGTGAACTTCGTAAAAAAATTAAGGGATCTTAGAGCATTTTGTAGTACTTTAAAAATTCAACATAATTTTAAACTTTTTTACACTAGATTGTAAAAATAAAAATAACGTTCATTCCAAACAGTTCATACTTCAGATTAAGCAAATAAAAATTTATTCAATAATTATTATATTTGCCAGTAAAAAAATATAATCATCAAAAAATAAAATATCCAAACTCAAATTTTGATTTTGAGATCATATATGATGTAAATAATAAATCTTTATTATTGTCAACTTGTGTTTAGATGAGCTGAGAATATTTGACGCTTCGTCTTTTGCGCCCGAGAATTGACCGTCGAATATTGGACGCTTTGTAACCAAAGGGTTAACTTCAAATTAAAACTCAAAATGATTTGATCAGAGATGCCGTTTTGTGTGCAAACTCAACAATTCATAAAAGGCCATTTAGTGCGGGAACTAATTTTTCCATAAAAAATATATGAAAAAATTAATTCCCTTAATTTATTTCCCTTAATTCCTCTTGTGTTTTTTTTTTCAATGTTTTAATAGTTTTTTCTATTTGAGATTTAAGCAATTCCAATAAATTAATGAAAATAATATATATGTGGTGTAACTAACACAACTTTCTTTTATACATATAGAAATACATTTACATACACTAACACGCAGGCGCGTATATGTTTACAATAATATATTATATGTTTTAAATATAAAACTAATATAATATGTTATCGAGTATTAAGAACGAGTGTAAAAGAAAAAAAAGAACAAGGATAAATTGCAAAATACAAATAATATTTATAACAAAAACAAATGAAGAGAATAATGGAAAAGTACAGAGGATCATGTGATCCTTTTATTAATAAAAATGATGCGACAAGTGAATATAAAAGAGTTATGATAATAAAGAAAGGGGAATAATATAAATGATAAGGTAATGATGCTCGATGGAGATAATAATTTGTGAGTGAAGGAAAAGATTAAAGGTGAATGATTTGAGAGCATGACTTGCTACTGGATCTGGTGGGCAGAGATCCAAGAAGAATGATTGTTAATATGTGCAATAATGTTTATCCTCGGTGATAAAGAAATAGCCGTGAAATGAGTAGACAATGTAAATGTGTGGTGTATTGTTATATTGCAGAGCGCACCAAGGCTCGGCCGGCGCCCGCGGCAGCAGCACGGCGCTGGCGGCGCAGCAGGCGGCGCAGCAGGCGGCCACCAACGGCCACCACCAGCCAGACGCCGTCAAGAGACTCACCTCCATCCCTGACGTGACCACGTCGAGCGCTCACATTCCCTACAAGGTGGGTGTGGCTGTGGGTGAAGGTTTACTAACTAACGTCTGGTGATCCGTGGCTCTGCAGCTTCTTCAAAAAAGGTAACTGGAGTGAAAATGGCGTATCTTCAAACCAAGGGTCTTCACACAGATACATCGGCTGAAGACTTGCAGAGCTTCTTGGCAGCGACCGCTGCATTCAATCCCTCTTGGATGACCATAAGGAGGATTGTCAGCAGACAGACGCTGCCAACTTCTTTCAAAGTCGGGGTCATCGCGACTTCGCTGGAGTGTCTCATGGATCCTGAAGTGTGGCCTGAAAGGACCATCGTCATAATCGCAGTGAACAGTGGTTGAAACCAACTTGAGTGAAGATATTGACATATTTAGTGTAATATTGCTTTAGATTCAGTGCTGGTATTGATGGAGGCGAAATGTTACACGTTTGATTTTGTGACAATAATGCCGTGTTATTTGTGGGTACACCTTGATTTACTTATGACAGGGTTTTTGTTGTTACAAGTCAACTATTTGCATTGAGTCTCGCTTGTTCTGAGTGTGAGGTCAGTGACGCTAAATGTGTCAATACATTTACAGGGCCACACTTAAGTTACTTATGTTACTTATGTTACTTATGTTACTTATGTTACTTATTTTACTTATGTTACTTACTTTACTTATGTTACTTAGTTAATAAGTATTATGTTAAGAATATTACTTTAAGGCTCCGCAAGCAACTTGCCAAAACATGTGTTTGGAGCATCTTAATGTACGGCTGTGAGACATGGTACTTATCTGAAAGTGATAAAAAAAGACTAGAGGCCTTTGAGATGTGGTCGTACAGAAGAATTCTCGGAATTTCCTGGAGAGACCACGTCACGAACAATGAGGTTCTCAGGTTAATCAAGGAAGATAGGCACCTAATAAGAACCATCTCAGAGAGGCGAGCCCGATGGATCGGTCACATCATGCGACACGATGGTCTTCTTCACGACATTGTGGAGGGGATGGTGGAGGGTAGAAACTGTAGAGGGCGCCCTAGAGGGGAGTATTTGCAGCAAGTATTCGAAGACATGAATTGTAGCGCTTATGCTGAGTTGAAAAGGGTTGCGGAGGACCGAGAGGAATGGAGATCGAGATGTAAGATTCTGTTGCTGCAAACCAATCCACCGGATTGATACTACGAAGAAGACTTATGTTACTTATATTACTTATATTACTTGTGTTACTTACGTTACTTACGTTACTTACGTTACTTATGTTACTTATGGTAATATGTACTTTTATAACGAATTGAAATTTTATATATTTTGTAATGACATCTAAGTGAAAAAAATAAAAAATTGTGTATATAAAATTCTGTACATCATGCGGGTCAAACCCAAAAGGCACTAAGCTCCGCATAAGGTATTTTGAGTGCGCCGGTGGGCCACATCAAAAAACTTATGAATCGCTGTAACATTTTGTACAGCGTGGACCAATAAAAAATAAACACACTGCGAATATTGCATATAACTTTTTAAAGTACAAAAATAAGGGTTGTATTTTTTGAAGATAACATTATGCAAATGTGAACCTAGTTTATTTTTATATTCCAGCAATCTGGACCAAAATTTTCCATTACCGCCCGAAAAGTGCTTGGTGCAATGTCTTGCATTTCATTGCATATGCTTTCTTTAATTTATTCAATAGATCCTCGATTGCTATACTTTTAAAATTTCCCCAAAATAAAAATTCCATTGCGTACAAATCCAAGCTTGTGGGGTAGCCAGTTCATATCACATTTCTTAGACATCTTGCCATTTTGCTAGCGGGTGTAGCGTTTGCTTTGCAAGCCAATGGTCGATTTCGATCCTCGACGGAGATTAAAAAAAAAGAAGGATTTTTAATAGATTTCTGAGCTCTAAAATACTGCGGTTGTGAATTTGATCCCTCACCTGTAAAATGCCAGTCATAGTCTATTAATTAAAATTGGTGGTAGACGAAAGTCGTCCCGTGAAGGCCACCCATGTATAGTAAATTCCTGTAAACAATAAGGATGATGCATTAATCTCGGGCTGTAGTCTATGACGTTGGCGGATCAACACTCCACATGCAGCGCTTAGCCATATGCTCTATGGTAAGCATCATAGAATTCCAGAGATGAGACTTCAGAATTACTATCTGTCGGTATTCTCCTGTATGTGTTAATTTCATGAATTGCTGTTATTATATTAATTGAATAATTTAAAATAATTGTTTTATGTTTCTATAGCTTTTCTAGAGGTATTAAGAAAAAACAGGTATCTCCACTTTTAGATTCTTAGCTCTGAGTGGAGAATCTGACTGATTTTCAATTAATTCCATTTGCAAGTTATCTTCCTTCCAATGTCAAAGTTGAAAAGGTGCCGACAATAATTAAAAATTTCATTCTCATCTCGATTTGTGTTCCTCCTATGGAGATCGGTTCTAAGTTTTAGAAAACATGGCAATTTATCTTGGCTTTAGTTTTATCTATATTCATTTTCAAACCGAATTCTTGAGAATACTTTATACAGTCGGATTCCGCTTAATTGGGACACTCGGGACTTGGGCATTTTGTCCCAATTAAGCAGCTCATTTATTTGGTTTTGGCAACTAAGGCCATTAACCAGTAATACACACATAAAATTAAACAATGCATATTTTTTTCAATAATTTTATTTTATATACTCTTGAAAACAGTAAATTACATATAGGTAATATAAATTATCATATAAATTACAAACATGTAATATAAACTTTTAAGACAGAAAAAAATAATCCTAATTAAAATAATAAATGGGTAGGTACATACAATTTAACTCAATGCAAAAATGAGTCATGTGTAGTCTGTCTTTTGTTTTTGTAACATTTCACTTCTACAAAATCAGCACAGATATTCAGTGCGGATGTAGGGCTCCCTTCATTTCCTTCCTGCATAAAATAAGAATTTTTCATATTATGATTTCATACCTTCTACAATTGAATCCTCACAGTCTTCATTATCATCATAACATGGTAAATTGTTATCTATTCTTTGAGAATATGTGTAACATAATATATGCTGTGATCTTACTTTTACTGTCCCAATTAAGCGGAATGTTTTCCCAATTAAACATAAATTTTATAAGGGTGGTTCTTTTTTCGACAAAAGATAGAGATAATATTAAACTAACATGGCAATATGATATTTTAGGTTCAAAAAGCATTGATCGAGTCTGTGTTTGTGCCGTGCATCAATATGAAGCCTTACATCTATACCGAGCTGCTCATGACCCTCCCCGACCTGGTGAGCTTCTTCTTCCCGGCCGTCTCGCTGTCCACGTGTCGCAAGGTGCTGGACGTGCTGGGCGTGGAGCTCTTCCGGGGCAACAGGTATTCTTTTACATTCTAATGGTAACAAATAGATTTTACATGTATACAATACAATAAATGTAAGCTTAAGTTTAATGTAGACCTCCCCGCACGAGTCTCCATCCCTTCCGCTTGTCTTCTGTTGTCGTCAGTCCTCCTTGAAGAGGGCTTGCCGGCATTCTGTTAACCATTTTTCAGGCGTCACTTCTACACTTTCTTTTTACCTCTGACCAGTCCACATTTTCGCTCTTATCATCTACGAAGTACAATAAAAAACTAATTCAAAATAACAAAGGTATGAACTTTTTTTCAAACTTAACTAATGCATTACAGTCTTCTACCAACTACGCTCAGAATTTCACCAGTAGTCTGGGCCGATTTCGTAAAAATAAATAAAAAGCTTCATATTTTGAATATATTTTTAACACATTTTGGTAAAATTCAACATTGCTCCTATCAATTTTTCTCAAATTAGGGGCACTGCAATTAATAAATAAACTTAAAAAAGAGAAACGTTATTTTTTAGGAAATGAAAATTCTAACAAGAAAAAAAAACTTATATTTTATTTTAAAATACAAACAGTGATTATGCTTCTTTCACTGGTCTTTAAATATATCATGACATTGGTAAATTTCGGTATTCTAAATGCCATGTCATAAATACATATTCTACTTTTGGGTGCTTTAATTGAAAAATCATATGAATTATTATGTACTTACATACATATTAAGAAAACTTTCACTTCAATACATTCCTTATGTATCTTGCCATGAAAAAACATTTGATTCCTAAAAAGCTTTTTTTAACAAAATATTATTATCTTGTCATAAATAAAGCTGAAAACCCCTTCCTAAGTAAATTATGTAATTGTTTAATTGCAAGACAATATCAGGGTTTTTGTTCCACATCCCAAAAATCCTAATTTATAATGTTACGTAAATATGTAAATACAAGGCTCCTTAAAAATACTTAACTTAAAAATTCGGAAGTAGATATGGAGCAAATATAATACACATCCTACCATCTCTTGCTGATCATTTAAATGCTGAGCGCAGTAGTTTTTTTTTTTTGTATGAAGTTGCGTGCTTAAGCTACTTAAGATACGAATACGAGACATCACAGTACTGTTAACTGCTCGGCTCCCGATCACCGATCACTGCTCCCCGCTAAGTATTGTTTGTTGACTCATCTGTTATATTTTCCAGGGTGCAGATGCAGATCCTGCGCAACGCCGGCAAGTGCAAAAACTCTCACACGGACAATGGTGTGGCGCTGGTGCAGGTGCGAGACGTGATGCAGTTCATGCCCCAGCTCAAGTACATGCTGGCCCGCGCGGGTGGGGCGGCCGCGCCCGAGCCCGAGGCGCCAGCGCTGCGGCCCCGCGCCAGCTAGCCCCCAGCGCCCCCCCCCGCCCTGGCCCTATCCATACCCGCAGTGATCTGAAATCTCTTGATAGCACCAAAATGATAAATATTTAATGATTTATGAATTTTCACAAATGATGATCGATCTTTGCTTTTGTGGATTTCAAGTTCCCTCCTCCCCCTCTAATGAAGCTCAAGAATATGCCCGAATCTTGAAACTCTTCCGAGAGTGGAAACTGACAGTTATAGGTCGTACATAAATTATTAGGAGGCTCTCTTATTTGTAGACAACGGATACGGTTTCCCATGTCGGAGAAGCACTCCTATTTATTATCGATTTTGAGGAATGACATCCATTGTGCTACTTAAACTATCTTGAGTGTACTAACGATAATGTGTCATCTAATAAATTATGGGTCTCATGGTGAACTTAGCTCTAGCGTGTTTCATCCCGAAGTGAAGTTTTGGAAAAAGGACGCTTGTGATTGTCGGGGTCGGCTGCTCGGTCAGCCCTGGATGTGGACTTCATTGTGGAAGGATCTGATTCTCTAAGAAAGTGAAATGTTTAAACGTCTGTGTCATGTTGCGACAGTGCATAGAGTCCGATTATAATTTGTCATCGCTTTTAAATGGGAGAATGTAATTGTTTGGTTAAATAAATATATATTTTTTACAACTCCACATATTTATTTTAGTAGTACTTATTTGTGGGTGAAAAATTTAGTGAACGTAAGTATTCAAATATGCTTTTAGACATTACTTTAAAAGATATCCTTGGATTTTTTACAAAGTCTTCCCTGCATTATACTTTTTCTACTTGTGTATTTCTTTCATTAAAATATACGGCACCGCATTGCCCATTATACTGTTATGATAAATGTAGACCAACAACTTTGCATTCTTACATCTCGATCAGCCATCTTGATTCTCATTCTTATGTTGTAACTGTGCGGATCAGGATGGTTGATAGTGATAACTTATAATTTTTGTTATGTTTTGTAATTATTTTCTTAATCAAATTATATTATGTTTATCACATAATTAACCATAATAATGTTATATTTTGCTAACCTGAATTGATTTTTATACAATGAAACCTATTCACTTTTTTTCCTTGGTGAACATTTTGATACATTTTTGTACACGTCATTGCATGGATTAGGTACGAGCGTCATTGAGAGAAACATGGTTTTTTCCTCAAAAAACCATTTTATTTCTCCATAAAATCTTTGATCTGAATTATTGCTTAGCCAATTTTTGAGTCATTCAGGTTTGGAAATTAAATGTTCTTATACAGCACTGGGGACGAAATTGGGGGAATATGGAAAATAAGGGAGCGGTTTGTAATTAAATTCATTCAATGTCAAAGGATATCGCTTTTTTACCGTTTATGTAATTTTCTGCATTCAATGGTTTTCAAACAAACTAAATCATGTAAATTTATTATAATTTTGGCAGTCGATAAGAGCAGTGTTGCTTGTCATGTTACAAAGTGGAAAATTCAATAAGATACATATTTGATGGTCCACCCTTTTGTGTTTACGTTTAGGGAGGTGAGTGGATGTTAACTCAGTAAAAAAATAATGTATATAATTGTTTAAATATGATTCGGATTGCAGAATTGATTAGTTTTGATGCACCGAGGAGTGAGTGCAATCTTATTCATATTTTTTCTACAATTATGAAATGAACTATCGTGCAACCAGTGAATAAATATTTTTATTTTGATTAATGTTTGTGGCGGGAAAATATAATAAACCATGTATTGCTTCACCTGACTCAATTATTTATGAAGATATGATTAATAAAGGAGAACTCGTGATTTCTTGTATGTTTTGTTTTCTTATTTTATGGCTGGCTTTTGGTAGTGCGGTCCATAGAGAATTGTAAAATTCAGACTCCAAATTGTTTGATGTAGACGCTGTACTTATTATATACTAATATAAACAGCGGTTTCCTTGACAACAATTTTCAATTGTTGGTGGCGATGCTAAAGTATCCTACATTTTTTTATAACTTAACAACGCTTATTTTGTACAATAAATATGTCAATTTTTGTACAAACCATTTATTATTAAATTTGTAAATGAAAACAAATATTATTTGACTGTCCGAATTGAGGACACCATCTTCAGGATGATTCAAGTTATTTTTTTTTGCAAAGTAAGGCAAATGTTAAATTGACATCCTAATTATAACCCCCTCAACAGTTCGTTAAAACAATTTGTCGCGCTTCACTCAACCCAAAAGCCATTCTGAATAAATTGTTGCCGTATGTATTTCCTGGATTCTAGTCTTCAACCACTTTACCCTTGGTTTTTGAGAGATAACAATTTATGCTATGACGAGTCGCTGCACCTTGTGTTGAGGTGTTAAACATTTAAAAATAAAAATAGAATTGAAGATTTTGTTGTCATGTAGATATGTTTAATGTGCATAGTTGTGGGTGCAAGTAAGCGAGTAACATTGTGCTCATTTTGCCCACCCTTTGGTATAAGAAGGGTGAAGTGGGTAACTATTAATGACCACGGATCAGATCAGAATGTTTTAACTTTAATAAATAAATGAATGGATAATTGCGGCCACGGTGGTTACTAAAACTTCTGGAAAGGAGCATTATTATTTTTCGCACCTCTTATGGGAGTATGAAACAATCATGTAACTGTTTTTACATAAGATTTTAAATTTAAAATTCTATTGAATAATTTCTAAATTATAAATATTAGCTGTGACATGTCATCAGGAGGGATCACATCTTCAACTTATAAAATCTTCTTTTTGTGTTAAAAATTAATACAACCCCAGCTGACTGACTTCATAATTTAATTATATGTATACATATTTTTTTTAGCTTGTTTTCTATATAAAATTTTATGTGTCATCGTAGCAAATTCATTAATACCCAAAATCATAAAACACATTTTATATGTTTCTAATCACTTGAAAATGGCTACTTTTCAAAACATTAGCATGAAAGTAAAATTGTGAAATAGTTGTAATTATTATTTTGGATTTGCGAGTTTTACGAGATCGGTACAAGATGTCATAATTGTAACTATTATATTTATTGATGCACAATACAATGTGTTTTTTTAAAAATATTTTTAACTGTCATGATGACTATTTGACTTTTTTGTTTTTATGGTAAGGTGTGGATAATTTTTCAATCGTTTTTTCTGCCAATCGACTCAAGATTTTTCAACATAGTATGTTTTATACGTACTATCAAATTAAAAAATTTTTGAACCATTGCAGAAATTACTTTAAATTGAAATAGTGAAATTTTTTGTACAGTTGGATATTTAACATGGTCTAATTGTATATTAAAAATTAAAGAAATATTCAAAACTATATCGATTATTTTATTGAAAGTTAAAAAATGAATGAAAATGTCAATAATTTATGATTTCGTACTTAAAGGTATAAACCATCAGCTTTCCCTAATTATAATTCATTATAAAATTATAAAAAAATGTATGAAGTATATCATTTACAAATGCAGGCATATTATATACATTTACTAAGAATAATTTTAAAAAGTATATAGGATAATACCGCTCGACTTGAGACTGCATGGAGCCATCGCCATCTTCAGCTAGGTCGACAAGCATGTCAACCAAGAATGATGTTTTACACTTTTTACTGGCATTAATTATGGCTGGATAAATTGAGAAATTTTGGAAGCACAGGATCTATGATAGTCATAATAAAATAGATTATGTGTACCGACTGAATGTACGTGTTCCATATATTGGAGATTAGGCTTTAAGGTGTCATTACTTATCAATAGAACTGCTTCATTTGGATGGAATCGATTCAATCTAAAATATACCAAAGATACCTGGATACATTGCAATCTTCTTCGTGAAGAGAAGACAGACATCAGTATCTAAGACGGCATAGTGAAGGGCGTTGGGGTCACTCCATCTGAAACTGTATTGAGTGACATGTCATTATTTATGTGAATTATTAGATCTGCTTCGCACAAATCTACTCATAGAACAATTCTTTTTGGATGTTACTATGAATGAACTTGAATGGGATCATGCACACTCAATATATTACAAATCCTTTAAGCGTGAACCCTGAAGATGACCCCTGCAATGGCGGTTGAAATATTGGTCACATGAGATTTGCCACACACAGCTAAACCTAAAAGCTACAATGTCAACAACATCTTGTACTTAAAAATAAATCACTTTCAAAAAGGGTGTTATTTAATCTTCTTTTTTTATGAGATTGCATTATTAACGGGACATTTTTGAGGCCTATTAGGTTATATTTTTTTACGTAAAATAAAAAATGGTTTTGTTTTTTTTTAGAATTGATAAGGTAAACTTTTGCCGAGTTCTGATAATGTTACTGTCTTTCAATTGTAATTCGTCGTTCACATAGATTTCAAATAACTGAAAATATTATTTATGTCTGATAATATTACTTGCGGACAATTAAACATCTTCCTATGTGTATAGCACCTGTAATTATGGTTCCTATATTAAATAGGCAGATTTTTGTACATTGTATTCAATGCTTTCATGTTCATTGTGTAGATATATGCACTAATTTAATTTAATCATTCACCTATTATTGTTTCATGGTATAAATCTCGGATTGTATATTAGAGTGAATGTGAGGACTTAGATGTGTTTAAATCTTGTAATTGTGGTTTAACGTTTTATATTTATTGTATACATTCAAATATTTATGTAAGTTAAGTTAGGCTAAACATGTAAAATATCCTGAATTATGGTAAGGTTATTAAATTAATGTTATTGTCTCTCTAGATAAGGTTATGTAAAATAGGAGACAACGGAAATGATACGATTGAATTGCATGTTTTTTGATTTCCACATATTTGTACTGATTCTTTAGTTTTTTATGGAAATATGTCTATAAATTGTATTATTTTAAACACATTTTTATATTTCATGATAAACATTTTTCACAAAAGAATATATAGGTACACATTCTGTCAGAAACACTAGAACTGAGCTAACATATCTTATAGGAATATTTAGGATATTTATATTATTTGATATATTATTGATATCCATATCAAAATGTGTTGTGAAAATATGGAGCAAGAGAACTGGCGTTAATAAATACATATATTCAGTGGTAAAACTGTGGACTTAAATAAGGTCTGTGACATCCAGGTAGTTCCGTAGACAGCCACATTCTCCCTCTCCTAAAATTTAAATTATAATAAAAAAAATATTCTTTATAAACTTTCTATAGTTCAATGAAACACAAGTACAGTGGTACCTCGACATACGAGTTTAATTCATTCCAAAACCTTGCTCGTATTTCAAATTACTCGTATCTCAAAGCAAATTTCTTCATTGAAATTAACAACTAATCAAAGATGCTTTGACAGCGAGAGCACACTGATAACTGATTCTCAAATAACCCCCCGGATGTTGGGCACTTGTATGTCAAGGTACCACTGTACTGCATACACGTTGCAATAAATGATTGTTTTAGCATGTATCAATGAGGAAAGGATATTTTTCAATAAATCAAGTAGTATAAATCTCCTTTAACTTCAAATAGAAAGGCAAACATGCACCATATACGTTTTTTTAAAGTAATTAGAGTACTTTAGTTTTTTCGTGTCACTTTTTTCAGTAATAGTTTTATTCTCGCTTCTTTTGAACTACAGATATGTAAAAATAACTATACTTGTCCACTCAATGAAGTCAGTGTAACCTCATAATAACACCACTTACCGAGCCAATATCACTTAATCAATTAATTTTATGCCAAAAATATCTTGTCACATACTTTTCAACTTGTTCAAACCTCAAATCATATTTGATTTCCCAAGACTACCCTCAGGAATCACACATGAAGAAGTCCTTAGGAGGTACTTTTGGAAACACTGTTTGGAAACACTGTTTGGACTGTAAACACTGTAACTGCTTGGATTTATCTACAATACTTCTATAATAAATTTATTGAGGTCATTTATATCACCTTATTAAAACGAGAAAATGCATCAGATGAAGTTAATGTAAATGTGTGGCAATATCGAAAAACATTGTTGTGTTGTCTCTTGTGTGAAATGTGGAGAACCGCCACGAATATTGAACAAAAATTTATAATTAATTAAATGAAGGTGTTAGTTTTATATAGAGAAAAAAAAAATGATTTCTCAGTCATATGGATGCTAATTATCAGTACATTTATTTACATATAATTTATTATTAAATTTGCATCAAACTATTATTATTAGATTTTCAGTAATAAAACCTTCATGTAAATATAAAAATTTCAGTCATCATATTTTTTTCAATCATATCTCTCAAATAAGACACTGACAAAATTGACAGTAATCCAAGGAAAACACATCCATTACAAAAAATGCTAGTGTTTTATTTGTAACGTGATTAAAAATAGAAAGCAAATATAGACTCATCTGTATATTAAAAAAAGCGAATTGGCTTTATTTTATCACATTGAAATTTCCTTAAAATATTTTTTTCTTCATATTTTTCATTCAATTTAAAATTCCACATTATTTAATAAAATTTAATTTTCATGGACATTTTATGTTGTGAGCATAATTTATAATTCTATTAGTTATACAAGTAAAATTGTGAGTAATTGTAATTCATAATCAGGGCATTCTTGGCAGTAATGAAGTGGATCAGTAAACATATTGGATTGCATCCTAACGGAAAATGATAAAATAATGATAAACTAACAAGTCATTATTTCATTATTATATAAATTATTATAGAAATGTAATTATTGATATAAAAGGTAATGACATAAACATGAAGATTATTAAAAAAAAACTGTCAATTTATTGAATTAAAACATTGCTTATTTAAAGCCTTTTGTCTATCTTAAGTGTGCATTCATATCACATGTAATTTTTTGATATTTTAGCTTTTGTTGTGACTCATTATAATGTAATTTCATAGGTTTTCACGCTCAGATTTGGTGTTGTGGGTTTAGCCATGTGGCGAATCTCCTTAGCCAATATTTCGACCGGCATTGCATGTTGACGATTTTGTGAATGCAACGGCGGTCGAAACATTGGTCTAGAGAAATTTACCACACACACGGCTAAATACAAAAGCCACAATACCACTAATTATTATAATATAATTTATTAGAAGCTATAAACCAATTTACGCAACATTAAAATGCATGTTGATTGAAAGATTATTGATTAAATTACTGTTTAATATTATTTTCCATTATTTTAGAGTTGAAATAAATATAAAGAGACTGTAGGAATATTGTTTGTACATATTGTATTTAGGCTTATGATATAACACTATAATTATTTCCGTGATGAAGATTTCTTTGTATTTGAATGGAAATAAGTTTTCCAATGAGAGAATGATTTCATTTGAATTCTTATTTAAATGAATAATAGTAAAATTAAGATAGTCTTTTGGTAAAATGATATGTATCAGAAATTAAGAAATTCTACAAATTGTAAATATGATTCACTACCTTTCATTTTGTGGGCCGGAGAGGACTTTTATATTGGATAGTGGTTGCCAGTGAGAGCAGCAGACATGTTAAAGAATGAAGCAGTATATTAAAAAAATGTTATTTATGCAAATGATTTTCAATTATCAACCTTTGCCACCATTTTTTTCCCTTGTGATTTTATTTATCCACACAATTATAATAATTTCTTCCTAAATGCTACTGGTAAACTTTGGAATACTTTTCCAGTATCTGTGTTTCCTTTATTGTACATTATGGATGTCTCCGAAAAAATATACATGAAAATAACCAACCCATGCAAGCCTTTCTCATTCTCGACAATGCTCCCGCTCATCCACCGAATCTTGAGGGTAACGTTCGTGAAGACTTCAACTTTATAAAGGATCTACCTACAATCAAACACCAATCTTTTCCTGCAGCTCATGGATTAGAGGATGATTTCTTATTTTAAAAAGCTATACACTAAACATCCGTTCCAGTTGTTTGATATAACTATCATTTTTATATATGCGTGTCAGACAAGCAAATAAAAATAATAGACAAAAAATCGTAAATTAAGGCTTTTCCGCACTAGCCTGCAAAGGCTTTATCGAGCTGATATCAGTACATATGTACAAACAATAAACCAAAGAAATCTATGGCTTACGAAGAAATATGCTCTGCACCATTCAAATTCCTAAGCACAACTGATAAAAATTGAGAAGTCATGATATGTTTAGTATGATTTGTCATAATCAATCCAATCCAGGAATATATGAAATAAAAATTTGACTTGTTTTTATTTCTGAAACTGTGTTATACGAGGTTTTGGTTTATTATACTGTGATATAATATTGTAAGAATGTTCAGTACTTTTATTATTTTATCAACATAACACTATACAGTCCGATTACAGAACGTGTGTGTAATCGCCAGGCCGAACGTCTAAGGCGGGTCACATAACATGTGTGCGATCGTTCCGCCAACGCTTAGTGGCCGACTATACACAGCTTGTGTTATGTTTTTTCAAAGGTTAGTGGCCGATCACACAACATGTGTATTGTTTTTACTTTCGACCACAATTAAAATTTCTTAAACTTTTCAGTGAGGGTCATATTTGATTTTATTTGAACACATAACGATAAAAAATTTAAATGAGCATTTTTTGTAAAAAAATATTAATGTGATATTAGACTTTACCTCGCTTGTTATAACTATTATTTTTAAATTGGAAAAACGTTGATCGTTTTTCTTGATCAATATTTCGATTGTATGCATTTAAATTTTATAATTATGTTTGTTAGCAAAATAAGTACATATTAACCAAAAATATAAACTTTTAAAAAAATATTTTATATTCCCATGCAATATATTTTTGGTTAGAATTCGTTGACGATATACGCTGATGCTTTGTCCGATATTCCCGATGACGCCGAGGAGATCGAAGACAGCGACGATGATGGGGGATGGATATATATAAACAAATAAATATATGCGTTTTTTTTGTAAGCAATTCCTTATATATATAATATATATACAGGCGGACCTCGACTTTCGTACACGATTGGTTCCTGAAAATGTGTACGAAAGTTAAATGTCCGAAAGTAGAGGGATCATCATCATCATCAGCCTGTGTCCGTCCACTGTTGAACGTAGGCCTCCCGCGAGTCTCCATCCTCTTCGATCCCACGCCTTCCGCATTCAGGTCACTCCCGCTATTCTTCTTATATCGTCAGTCCATCTTGTAGGGGGTCGGCCAATGCTTCGTTTTCCAGTTCTTGGGCGCTAGTAAGTAGAGGATGTACAAAAAAAAACTCCAAAAATACTTCAAAATGTTTATTTATCAAAAATTACAAACTAAGTACATATTAAATAAAAATTATATTCTCTTAATAAACTTGTCAAGGGTTAATTGTATTTTACTCCTTTTTTTCTTTTCTTCATAGAGTTTTTGTAACACACAGTACTATTATGGATCGCCCCACGCACTTGAGATATGCGTTCTCCATTGCGATCACATTTTTCCATTATATTAAAAAATGTCTCGAGATGCGTAAAAGCTTCGTTCATGTTTTTTATTGTTAAGGTCTTGATGATTTTTTCTGGTTCTTCTTCCTCACTTTCAATTTGTATACTATTTTCGTTCTCTTGAGATTCAATCATCTCATTAACATCTTCACTGTTAACATCTAGATTTAGTTCGTTCATTAGGTGAACTATTTCAAGTGTGATCTTTTCCGGAGTTTCATCAAAATTTATGAAATCACTCATCATTTGTGGGCATAGTTGCTTCCATGAACCTTTCGTTGTTGACTCTTTTTTCCCTCGTATTTCAGCCCATGCGTCTCCAATATTGTTTATAGCGTTCCATATGTTATAATTCTTCCAGAAATGTTTGAATGTGGGCCCACCTTCCATGTCAGTTGCCTTGATGGCCTGATTCATTATCGACCGCATATAATATCGTTTAAACGTAGCTATCACCGTTTGGTCCATGAATTATATGAGACACGTAGTATTGGGGGGAAGAAACACAACATTGAAGTCTGGGTATAAATTTTGTAGAGATTTTGGGTGTCCTGGAGCATTATCTAAGATTAATAATGATTTAAATGGTAAATTATTTACTTCACAATAATGTTTTACTCCTGGTGCGCAATGTGAAGTGAACCAATCTTTAAATATAAAAACAGTAACCCAGGCTTTTTTATTGGATTTCCATTGGACTGGAAGCAATTTTTTATATTTCCCTTTCAATGCTCTAGGATTTTCTGATTGATAAACTAACATTGGCTTCAATTTTAAATCACCAGCTAAATTTCTACTAAGAAGCAATGTCAATCGGTTTTTAGAAGGTTTATGACCAGGGACAACTGATTCATCCTCCGATAAGAATGTACGATTAGGCATCTTCTTCCAAAATAAACCAGTCTCATCTGCATTAAATATTTGACTAGAGGTATATTCTCCATTTTCAATAATTTTGGACAATGACGAAATAAAGTCTTTTGGAGCATCTTCATCCGCATCAGCTGATTCTCCAGTGAATTTAATATTGTGTAAAGAATACCTTGTTTTAAATTTTGAAAACCAGCCGTTACTTGCATGAAACACCGTGTTAAAATCTTCGTTTAGCCTTCCAATCTTTATGCAAACCAAGTGCCTTAGCTTGAATCATTGAAGTACTCATAGGGATGTTTCTTGATTTTGATTACTTATCCAATCACACAAATATTTCTTCATTTCATCCATCACTATGCCGTGTGTTTTGGAAATATTTTTTGGTGTTATATTTCCATTTTTTTACATATTCTTTAATTTTATCTTTATTCTTTAATATCGAACATATCGTAGACCTTCTTATATCATACGAACGGCCGATTGAAGCATAAGACTTTCCATTTTCAGACCGTTTTATTATATCCATCTTCGTTTCTATTGTACGGTTCTTGATTTTTTTGAGCAATATCTACTTGCAGTTTCTTCGTTTCACACTCATGTTAAACGGGTAGGAAATATTTAAAACAAAACTCGCATAACAATGTAAGGTCTGACCTCGATACGCAAGACTAAACGTATCGAGGCCCGTATGTTAATGCATAAGTGCGAACAGAACGTAACATTTTTCACAGTACGGACCTGGTTCATATTCATTACATAGTGGGACAGGGAAACAACTGCACGAAAACAAAACATTTTTGAACTTTCGCCAAAAAAAATATATTATTTTTCAAAAATGACGAAATAGCGAATTGTACGAAAGTCGAATGTACGAAAGTCGAGGTCCGCCTGTATATGCCGACTGTTTTTTTAAGGAATTGCTTACAAAAAAACGCATATATTTATTATATACATATATATATATATGTACATATATATCTATATATATAAAAGAAAGTCGTGTTAGTGCAGTATCGCATAACTCAAAAACGGCTGAACCGACTTGGCTGAAAATTGATGGAAAGGTAGCTTAGAACCGTAAAAAGCTAAAAGATACTCAAAATTGATTTGATTAAGAAAAAAAAATGAATATTTACGTAAACATGTTTTCATACAAGCTATTGCCCAAGAACTGGCAAACGAAGCATTGGCCGACCCCCTGCAAGATGGACTGACGACATAAGAAGAATAGCGGGAGTGACCTGGATGCGGAAGGCGGAGGATCGAAGAGGATGGAGACTCATGCGGGAGGCCTACGTTCAACAGTGGACGGACACAGGTTGATGATGATGATTGTCATTTGACAGAACGGTCAGTTTGAGATATTGTTGCCATAGCAACGCCATAAGCAAAAATGACGCAAAAGTAGGTATTGTAAGTAGGTACCTACGTAAGGTAGGGAATATTTGAAACAAAAAAAAAACAAATGACAGGAAAAAAAGACAAAAACAAAATAAATATTACTCAAAATATCAGTTTAATCTTTTATTTGTTAAAATGTTAAAACAAAAGGCAACTGGAAAAGAATAACAGAACACATGTGACAGCTATCGTATTTTTTTCTATGGTTTTTTAGATATTTTGTCTATCGGTTGACGTTTTGTTTCGAGAACGTTCGAGTTTCTATTACCTTATTGTGCCGATATTATTATTAATTATGCCGCGACGGAAACGTTCTAATCTTTCACGACAAAGCCGTCATGCAACTAGGAATCAAAACATCGCGAATGAAAGGACTGACGTAGAACAAGAAATAGTGCGTGAACAAATCCACGTTCGAATGGCTCGACTCCGTACTTCACAATCACAAGATCAAAGCGAGGCTGCTCGTGAAACGGCTCGGTTGGCAATGCGAAATCTTCGAGCAAACCTTAGACATGAACAAATTGATAATTTTCGACGTTCAAGAAGAAATTTATCAGAGCAGCGTTTCGATACGATTGCAGCATTGATTACTGCTTGCATACTACCGTTCGCATTGGGCCAATGGACGTTGTTTGCGAGTATTGTGGTGCATTAAAGTTTTCCGGAGCAACACCAAGATTATGTTGCCTAAGTGGGAAAGTGAAATTGACAAAATTAAATTCGCCCCCTGAGCCGTTGCGTTCATTGCTTCGTGGCGAAACACCCGAATCACGTAATTTTTTAGGAAATACTCAAAAATACAATGGTTGTTTCCAAATGACCTTATTTGGAGCAGACATTATCGAAGAACGAGGATTTAATCCAACAGTCAAGGTATTTATTTATTTATTTTTATACTTTAGTACGCACAATACAGTAACATAATAACATACTACACTTATTCCTTTGTATTATGTATGCTAATTCTAAAAAAAGTGTTTATAAATCAGTAACACTGTCTTTGCTTTTGATTTTGTAGATATAAGGACAAATTCACCATCGAATTGGATCATTGTAACCTTTCGAAGATGCACAGCATAAATTTTTACAAATATCTTCATGGGCAACATGGAGGAACAACTTGATCGACGTTATACTTCATGGGCAACATGGAGGAACAACTTAATCGACGTCAAGAGATCAATGCAGCAATGAAAAGACCAATTGTTCAAGATCTGCAGCAACTACTTCATAAACATCATGCGTTGGTCAGGCTTTTCAAGAGTGCTTTGGAGCGCATGCCAAATGATCACTAAAAAGTCGTGATCAGAGTGGATAATCGACCATCTGGAACACACGTCGCGATACGAGGCAACTGCAACAGGTATCTGAAACACGTCGTTCATATGACACGTTGCAATACCCACTGATGTTTTGGCAAGGAGAAGATGGATATTATTTCAATATCAAAATGAAAAATCCATTGAATGGTGAGTAATCAATAACATAGTTTTGATTCCGTCATGACATACATTTTACAGTGCTTAGTTTTGCTTTAGATTTCCAATAAAAGACCAATTACACTGCTTATTACCAGGAAAATAACAGACTTAAATATTAAGATGTTTGCTTAGAGAAAATTGGACAAATAACCGCAAACGATTTAAAATAATTTATCTTCACCCCCTTATAATTATGCTAAAGATATGGATGTTAGCTTTACCTACAAAATAGCAAATCTATTGTCTTAATTTCAGGTGAAGAAACTGCCAAGAAGGTTAGCTCGCCAAATTATTACACATATCGTTTGATTATACGTCGAAATACTGACAACTACTTGCTGAAGTTTCGTCGATTACTGCAATAGAATTCGACCAGACCAAATATATGATATCACATGTGCCGAAAAATGTGAACTTAATAAAATCCAAAATCTGCTCATTTATTACCTTTCAGGCGAAACAAAGTTCACCGGGTCAGCTAGTATATATATATCGCACACATGAGTTAGATTAGGTTCAATTAAATTGGCAAATCGACTAATTTTATATAAATTCTTTCATATATATGTATAAGAATTTATATAAAATTAGTCGATTTGCCAATTTAATTGAACCTAATCTAACTCAACTCAAACAATAAATTTTAGATGAGGAAAATTTAGGTTTACTCTAGGTATTTTGTCTTTGATTTTGTAGTCAAAGTAATTACCTAAAATAATTGAAAAATGCCTTTTTTTAAATAAGAAATAATTAGAATAACGATAAATGCAGCAACGTTGCAAATTCCAAAAATATTATACAAAATAACAACAAAACGAGTAGAGTTATCATTGTCATCCAAAATTTTCAACGATGTTATTGTATAAAGTTTTTTACATTTTTAAAAATATAATTATTTTAGTTTGGATTTAACGTATAATACCATTATAATTATTAACTGCTTACCTTTGTTTTTTTTTGACAATGTTATTTTATTAAATTGAAATACCTATTTTAAGAATGTAGGTATTTCAGTTTACATTGAAATACCTACTTCAAACAGGTATTTCAAGCAATATAAAAAGGGTGCCAAACTGGCGGCCATGTCATATAAAAAATATGGAAAAAATGAAACTAAATAACTGAATTCAACAGAAGATTTACTGATTTTTAATATTTAGAAGATAGGCTTTCTTAATTTTATGCATTTTCTTCAATCACCATAGAACTTGTTCCAGGTAATTTGACGTGAAGATCATTGATATCAAATGTAATAGTCAAATGAGGGCAAAATTTAATGAAGTCGGCGTTGCTGTGTTATATAAATATTTGCCTATTGACTTTACGTGACTTACGAGTATAACAAAATAGCGTATACAATCATTTCAATGTTAGGGAGTATTTATCGATCTAAGCTTTTCTTTTCTTCTAGCTTTCACAGGTTTGACAGAAATAGTAGGAAGTAAAATCACCGATCAGCACCTTGTCGCGGTTTTACAATTTACAACTCCAGACAAGATTTCTTCTAACATTGCAAAAGTAATAAAAGAGTAGAAATGCCAAATATCTGGAAAAAAAACTTTGACTTTTGAAAAAATATATATTTAAATTTAAATGTCATTTTATATTTAATATATAGTTTTTATCTCTACTAATTTGAGCATGTTTTCTTTTTTATATGTATAAAATATTCACTTTATTGTATTCTAGACT
Organism: Glossosoma conforme; assembly: GCA_022606575.1. Lineage (NCBI taxonomy): Eukaryota > Metazoa > Arthropoda > Insecta > Trichoptera > Glossosomatidae > Glossosoma > Glossosoma conforme. The sequence goes on along the minus strand of JAGTXR010000191.1, from coordinate 435,292 downwards.
TTGAAGAGTGAAAAAATAAACAAATAAATTGAATAATTTTATTTTATTGCAGCCCAAATGAGTTTATACCCTTAAAATTTGGCCGACTTTCATTTTAAGTTTGACGCCCTTGCAATAGAAACTACTAAGAACCGGAGTCGGCAGGGAGAGTAAATGTTGTGGGACTGTGGACTTGCAAGCCATCTCACACCTAAGATCTTGCCCCATGTGGCTGATTAGCTCGACACCCCAGGATCTAATGCTGGACATCACACGGGCTATCAATGTTACCAAATATTGGGCAGAAGCAATTTGACGACGTTGACACGAAGAAAAAGAAAACCTAACCAAAAGTATTATTAAAAATGGTTTTATTTTAAAATTGTATAAATTACAGTGGATGAACTGCCCCTTAGGGCCAAATAGTCCAAGCGTCAGAAGTGTCAGACTAATCATCTGATTTGCATAAAAAAATGAATAATAAACGCCCAAACGTGTCTTAGATAATACACATGACTATAAAAATAAACTATTTTGAAATTCTAAGCTTCAGAGATAACATATGACAAGACGAGAACAATGAAAGATGTATATGGCGTCAATTTAGGTTGATTGTATGCTTCAACTAAGGAGTGAATGTTGAAGAAAAAGAACACTTACAGTGTTCGATCTGAACACTTTATACGTGTGAACGATGAATACTTTTATACGTGTCGCGAGTGATTTATGAAAAAAGTGGAATAATTTTATTGAACAAAGTGAATTTAATAACACTTTATAATCGGCAAAAATGTCAATTTATGGAAATGACCATTCATTAGAAACACTTTGTAAACAAGTGTATTCCTTATTCTTCAAGCAATTTTTTTTTCATGTTTAAAATGTCTTAAAAATCACCAAAATTTACCCAAATAAAAAATAACCCTTTTTTTCTACTTCGAAAATTGATATTTTTGGTTTTTGACATATAGAATGGCCACAATCGTGACCACTACAATTTTTTTTTTTTTTAGGAAAATGTGTTGATAAGTTGCCGTATATTGCAGCAGTAAGCGACAATTTCGAGTTACAAAATGTTGAGTGTAAATATTATTCAATATTTACTTAAAATATTCTTAGTTGTACGTTTATATTAAATACTTAAAACACAAAAAAGTAAAAACGAGTACACACGGCATGACCCCTTAATGATGTAAAAGTAAATTCTTGCTTTATAAAATTAATATTTTATTTCTAGGTATCATTTTGACTTTGACACATAGATTCATAGAGGAGAGCCGTATCTTTTGTGTTTATTATCTTTACTGGGCCTGTCATCGTTGTTCTTTCAATAGTCTTTATTTTTCATTTATTTTAACCCGAGAAACTCATTAATTCGATTACCAAGGTATGTATTTAATTAAATTTTCATCTAGAATGATTTACTTAATATTATAAAACTGATCCAGGTGTAGTGATTATTAACTAATTACCAAGTGAATGACATTAGTTTTACGAACCTTGTGAAGGAAATGTGCTAAGGTAGATTGATAATTATTGCACACAATATATACACATAAATAAATATTTCACATTTTAACATTGTTTTACAATGATTTTGTTCTATTTAATCAAAATAAATCAATATATATATTATATTTTCACTTAATGTAACATTACTAAGGATTGACTTGCACATCTGTCCATGACACCATTCTATGTATCTGTCAAAATGGTTTAATGCAGGGGCTATAAACCTTTTTGTAACTTAGAACAGATTTTAAAATATCGGTAGGGCGGTGTGCACCAAATATTTATCAAAGTAGATTTATATTTTGACATTGGTAGTAAATAATACCCAAAGAAATAAAGAAATTGTATAAGTATTAAAATAATTTATATTACTTGTAACAAAATAAAACAAAAATATTAGTGCGGGTTCTTTTTCGTCGTTTGCAACATTTATTGTATTATTCCAACCCAGCGTATTACTGGCTTTTTAAGTTCCATTTAAATAATAAAGTGCGAGAAGATTAGCGGGAGTGACCTGGATGCGGAAGGCGGAGAATCGAAGAGGATGGAGACTCATGCGGAAGACCTACGTTCAACAGTGGACGGATACAGGCTGATGATGAATAAAATGCGAATGAATCAGTTGTTTTTGTTGTGTTCGACTAAGGCACAAGTATGGTCATGAGAGTTGTTTCTCTTCAAACATTGGATCTGCCAATAGCATGCGTACATGTACAAAATAAATTAATTTATGACATTATTATGCTAAATATGAATTCAGAGAAAGGCACCATTGCGTTCTATGCTTTTTTTCTCTACTATTTTGTATATGTTAATATACTTTCCGCATCTAATAGTCACGATAAAATAGTAAAAATACGATTAAAAAACATAATTTTACAAGTAAACTAAGCTAGAACTGTGATTTTTTTTATTTTATGTTTTTACTATTTCTATCGATAAAACATCCATATCTGCTGTAAATATCATATCTACAGTGGAATAATATGTGACACATATTGATGAAATCTGAAATAAAAGCAATTGAGATAATTCACATCATGCCGCAAACAGCGCTATCGAAGATGAGCATACTCTTCCTTTGGCCTTCTACTACTAGGGTTAGGGTAACTAGTGTTCCTTATTAGCATTTTACTGTTAACACATTCGCATCGGATGACATTCGCGCTCGGCTGATACTCTAATACGGGCGATAAATCGATGTCGCGCGTAAAAAATATGTTTCTACATAAACTGCCATAACTTTAAAAATATCCATTATAACTACATATTTTTTTCAATATGATACTCACCAATTATAGCACCACCAGAAAAATTATCGAAAAGTTGTAGAACTTCTTACACTTATTTTTCATTATGTCCACAACTTGAAAATACACATTAAAACATTTAAGGGTACGTTTTTTAGAGTTATAAATATTTTTTTAGATTTAGAGTATGATATTCATGGTAATAATATCCCTTATAAAGCGTATTATCACAAAAAATATACATAAAATACTAGCGGTTATGCAATGAAATTAAAAAGAAGTGTTGATTTTACAAAATAAACAAACATTATTTATTCTAAAAATTGAAACAAATTTTTAGTGACCCTGTATCTTAAATATGCGTTTACTTGTGTAAAACTGATAATGTTGACCCTCATAAGCAAGAAAAAGTCAAATGCTTGTAAAAAAAAGCAAATATAAATACCCTACTCGACTTTAACTATCACAGTACAGAAAGGTAAAAATACCCTTCCCGTAATTAACCGTCAATCAACGTAACGGGTATAAAAATACCTTTCCCGATGCGAATGTAAATGTCGTTTTAATAAATGTCGTTTTTTACTGTTAATAAATGTCGTTTTTTACTCAATCAATAACAATTTTGACTAGGAAATCCAAGGCAAAATACCTTTAAATAGCATGAAATTAATTGTTGAGTTAGATGGGGTTAGATTTATTAAAACTATCATGAAGACTATTTTACTCAATATATTTTGTTTACTTATGTTATTTAATTGGAACATATGATAACTATCGCAGAAAAAAAAAAGATTTTATTGGTGAAATGGTAAATCTAATAATGACGGTTGGGCTATCCACTTTGACACTACAGGTTGTCGTCGACTTACGACCGAGATACGTTCCTGGACTTTGGTCGTAATTCGAATTGGTCGTAAGTCGAATTTCATACAAAATATGTATGTACTTACATATTAAAATAAAACATGTTTATTCATTTATATTTGTTTATTGTTATATTTATACTTATTTATTAATACAAAATAAAATATTAACTACATTAATATTTAAAATCTTTTGTCATCTTTACTTATATAAGTACAATCCATTGGCTCATCAACAGTAATGGAAGAAGATGCAGTGGTAGTCTTTTTAAAAAACATATCCAATTTTAGTTGAGCTGTTTGTTGTTTTTTTCCCTGTATATTTCTTTGTAGAAAGCAAGATCTTCCTGAATACGGCGGTTTATACTCAAAAATCTTTCGTTATCTGAATCCATATTTTTTATAACTTGGTCAATTTGAAGGAACTTTGCTTACATTTCTTTCAACACAATTTTTTTATGGAGATTCCAATATTTTTTAGTCTCTTCTTCAACCCTTAGATTTTCGATGAATAATAATTCTTCATTTGTAAGATCTTCCAAATCATTTTCTTTAAGTTGGTCTACAGGGTTTGTCTGGAATGTTTTAGGACTGATTTTTTTCCGCCTCGACTGTACTTTGGAGTGCGCACACACCGACTGGATTCGGTAGAGAGGTTCTTAGCTTACCAACGAGCGGCTGGTTAGTTGTCTCCGAGCGTCCGGAGAGTCAGGAGAGGCTTTTTCGCGCGAAGTATCTCTGTGAGTGGTGCAAGCCGAAAATGCAGCATTCGTTAGAGCAGAGGTATGCGATTAAATTCTGTGTGAAACTTGGTAAATCTGCGACAGAGACGTTTGATATGATCAAGCAAGTTTACCCAGATGATGCTTTAGGAATAAGTGGTGTGTTTCGGTGGTACAAGGAGGGCCGGGAAGAGGTTACCGATGAAGACTGTGCTGGAAGACCTTCGACTTCGACAAACACCGACAATGTGACTCGTGTGCGCGAAGTTTTGAACTCAGACCGTCGACTTAGTATTCGTTTAATTGCCCAGATGTTAAATTTAAAAAAATCTGTGGTTCATGACATTGTGACGGAGCATTTGAACATGCGCAAGGTGTGCGCGAAGATGGTCTCAACGCCCCGGCTCACACCGCCTTTCTTGTGACCAGCTACCTGACCAAAGCAGGCATCCCAACGCTTCCGCAGCCGGCGTACAGCCCAGATATGGCCCCCCCGGACTTCTTTTTGTTTCCTAGCCTGAAAAGGCCGATGCAAGGCAAGCATTTTGAGATGACAAAGGGTATCCAAACACCGCTGCTCTAAAGGCTATTTCCGGAGAATGCCTTCCGCGACGCCTTCAATGCTTGGAAATCGCGCTGGCAGCGCTGCATCGACGCAGAAGGAGCCTACTTTGAATGTTTTTAAAGAATTGTAACGATTGGCTCAATTTTTTTTTTTAAATCGACTTAGTCCTAAAACTTTCCGGACAAACCCTGTATGTCTTCATGATCAATATTAATATCAAGTTTCTTGCAAAGCCCTACAATGAGATTTGTAATGTGTTCAATTTCAATTTCTTTTTCAAATTGCGACTGAGTTATCTTTTCAAAACGTTAAGTAAGCTTTTTTCACATTCCATACATGCACAATGATGTGACCTCTTGCCATTCCTTTCCAATATTTTTAATTGCTTGATGAATATTAAAATTCTTCCAAAACTCTTTAAACGTTTTTCCCTCGTCAAGCGCTACTATTCCTTGGGCAAATGTAGTTTTTAAATAATAAGCTTTAAATGTGGCAATAGCTCCCTGGTCCATGGGTTGCAAAATACTGGTGGTATTAGAGGGTAAATACACGATTTTAACTTTTTTCTTCCTTATTAACACATTGTTTGCGGGGCAATGTTTTATGCTGATTACCGCCTAGCGCGGGCGATATTTAAGTTCACGCGCGAGATTTTTTTTATTTTTAAAATATATCTTTTGAAATATCTGCGATAATTTAGTGAAATATTAAATGTAACTTACCTTATTGTGCAGCAATGATAAAATGCTGATAAAAAACACATAACAAACAAAAAACATTGTGACAAACGACCGACCGAAGGAAGGACCGAACGTTTACATAAACACAAATATTTTGTAGAAATATGAAACATTGGTACCCTTTCTCTCTTCGCAGATAGAAAGAACCCCATTCTCCGTACAAGTTGAAAACAATTGTTACGCATTGAAGGTTAAAGCATAATAAATACAAATTTGTAAGTGAAATGTGCAGTTTAAAGTAAGATATATGATTTAGCAATAAAATCTGTTAAGACGCAAAACATATTATTACGTTACCCGACTTCCACCACCTGAGAGTGAAAAACGTATTACTACGTTTCCCGCATTCGAGCACCAGACTAAAAAAAACGTATTACTACGTCTCCCGACAACAATGTGTTAATGTAGGTACGCTGAGGCATTTTCTTCCAATAGAGCGCGGTTTCGTCAACATTAAAAATTTGTTCCTTGACGTATCCTTCTTTCCTAGTCATTGTGTTGTATCCAATATTTGGATAAAATCTTCAGCACCCTTGTAATCGGCACTAACTGCCTCTCCACTTATTTTCACATTTTGATAATTCAATTTTTTTTTTTTGAATTTTATAAAAAAATAAATATTTTTTTGGTTGTAAGTGCGAATAGTTGTAAATAGAACCGTTGCAAGTCGAGAACTACCTGTATATATAAAATTATTTTTTGAAAGAATGTGTAATTTTTGTGTACGGGTTGGTGAGAGTTTTTTGTGCTAACCAAGGTTTGAGTGGCTTACAATAAATTATGAACATTGGATTTTTCTTTCTAATTACAACAAATAAATTGAATAATTCAGAATTGCTAAAACATCTTACATTATGGCAACTATTATTTTTGGCAGTAATTAATTAAATTAATGGGCAGTTATTATTTAGCAAATGGTCAGTAATAAATAGCTAAAAAGATAAGTAAAAGGAATCTTTTCAATGTTTTCAGAATTCACTTTGAGATCCATTATAAATTATAAATATTTATTTATTTACCTTGTATTCACATGGATCACATAACAAAAGTTCTCTATTAGGAGACTGCAGTTTCGACTAACGAGTTAGTTCTATTTAATCAAATATAAAATTTCTTCCAGTCCTATGTTCATTAAATCATTAGAATACTAAATATAACATTTAAAAGTGCGATTGAAAAACGAGAAGCAATACAAATAAATATACCTGTGAATTGCTTACCTGCTTTTATGCTACAAATTACCATATGGTTATCGCAATCTGGAATAGATGTTTCATAGTTCATGGCATCTGTTTTGGTGGCAAATAATCCATGTAGGTTTAAACGATATCGGGTGATTAATCAGTTTTTTTTATGTAACATAAAAGTAATGGTTATGTTTGCTTTTTTTCACAGGCATCTTCAATGTTATTTTTTACTTCCTCACCAAATCAAGGAACATGCCCAGTATTGATATCAACCCTTGCAACATGTGAAACATAAAGAACCGGTGGGTATTCATTATTAATTACAATTTAATTTACTTATAAACTTCTAGAGTTAACTAATTAACTGTTTTTTCAATTTTTATTATTCTCAGTACAAATCCATAATTTATAAAGCAATACTTTGACTATCCATAATAGTCAAAGTATTCTATCATGATCCCTTTTACAATTAAGAGCTTTTTCTCAATACAAGCTTGTCAAAGAATTCAGATTTTTATAGTACAATCATTAAAATAAGTTTGGTTTCTAATAAATAAGTTATTTGGGTAAATCAAAAAATCAAACTTATAAAAAAAATAAAAAAGAAACATAAATTTACACAGAAAAATTATGACAATTTGTTTAAATAATATTATATTTCTATGTGATTTTTTTAACCAAAATATAAAAGGGTATAGGATAAAAATATATTTTTTTCTAAACATTTGAAATCAACAACTCCATAAGATATAAAATAAATGTAATTGCAATGTGTTTTAGAAATGGGACAATTATTACATATTTTGCATAAATTGAACATACAATATAGATACAGATAGACAATGATCGCAGGCGTCAAGAGCTGACTTTCAGCTGTAAAGCTACAAGAAAAAATACATTAAAATATAGTATATTATGTTACTTAACACTTTGTTGTCGGGTGTTGGCTCGTAGTGCTAGTTGCCTGGTGCAGGACATGTTAAAACATGTTAAAACAGTTAAAACTGTTGCATTTATATTTTTACATATTAGGAAATGAAAATAGCTTTACCTCTAGAGATTACCTCAAATAAAATGTAATTTAATATTTAAAAAATGCCAAACAAAATAAATAAATGTAGTGGATACATGGACGTGGACAGATTTGTATTTGGTGCAACCTGCATTGATATTGTTTTTTTTTTTTTTCAAATATCAAATTAAATACAAAATTAAATTAAAAATAAGTTGGGAGGAAATGTAATAAATACAAAGAAATATATAAAAATAAAACAGTTCATATCGCATGTAAAAATAATTATAGCAGCACTTGTCTTCAAATGACATAAAAGCACAATAGCTGAGTCCTGACAACAATGTGTTAAGAAAATAACATGATTAACCAAGTATACATGAATATGTGCATCTTTTGCATGTATTTTATATGAACGTTTAAAATAATACCTTTGAAACTGACACCTTGACATCTTTTGCTATAGAAAAACATAGGTATTTGGTAGAAGCATGTTAATAGTTTATTACTATGTAGATAAGGCAAAAAATCACTGAACTTAATTTTACTACAGAATAATATATTCTATATATTATGTTATTGGTTTCATGTACAATTTACACACATGTAATGTGGTTACTGTGGGACATATTATTATATGAATTTAAATATCTGGTTAACTGATTGTAACTGATTTTACTATGAATCAACCATTAGATAAAGCAGTAATATTAATTGTACAACTTGGTATTGGACTTACACCAGCGATAAATTATCTATCATTTTGCAAAATTAATTTTGAATAATATTGTTGTCACATACATTAATAATAACCATTTTGTGGTTATCTAAATCTTATATAATCAAATTTGCAATATGAATCTCGAATATGAAAATTATTTTGCGTTATTTATAAAAATATTTGCTTAGATATGTATATTATTAATAAGTCATATATATATGTATTTTTTTTATCAAAATGACCATTGTCCTTTACCCACTGCTTGACATAAACCTTCCGCAAGAGGTTTCACCTCTCAGTCCTCTGGCCTTGGTATCCAACTTCTTCTCACAGTTGCTGTCATAGACTAGTGGCATTGAAATACATGTTTACCTATTCTTGGTCATAAAATCTATCGTCCTTAAAAAAGCAAAGCCAGAAAACAATGTGTTTACTTAAGTTAGTTTAAGAATGGGTACATCTTGTTGCAGAATTTTCAAGGTAGGTTTTGAATATGTTTGAATACTTTTTTAAATCAAAAGATACTGATGTATTGACAGAAAGTATGAATTAATAAATTGGTGACCATCCATTAATTATGGAAGTATTTTTTAAATATATTTTAAATAAATATTATAAATATTTGAATGTATGTTACATTTCATGTGAAGAAAAATTTAAAAGAATGCCTAAGGCCATGATGTATGTAAGTTTATCACGTTTGGTATTAAATATAGATAGGGGTAAGTGCTTAAGGAGGCTGTGTTGAAACTTTTTTGTGTTTTTTTTAAGAAGACAGAATGATGAAAAGTGATTGAGTTTTTGAGGTCTTTTTGTGTATATTATGAACTACATAATCAAATATCTTAAGAAGTTTTTCTCGATTATTGTCCAAGTTATAACTCAATATACATGGTTTCCTAAATTTAGGTGTACAGTTAGTGTGCATGATAGGGGTCGGAATATTAACCTGGAAGCGATATGAAAATTTGCATTTTTTTTTTCGAGTCAATTCAGGAAAGAAAGTGTGTGCGTTTAAATAATACAAGTTGTGATTCAGTATAAGAATAATAAATTTTTGATGAAAATAGTAAAATAAATTTATGAATTTAATTACATATAAATATATATTTTTAATTACTTAAATATATTATTCAATACTTTCTTTTGCTTATACAAAAATATCTGTAGTTATTGTAAAGCATGTGTGTTGCATAATGTACATTAGAGTAATCAATATTTAAAAAAACAGGTGTAAGTGTTTTGAATTCAATCTACCAATTTAATTTCCATGAAACTTGTTTATTGTTGTCAATATGTACAAAAAGATTTATACTCGTATTAATAACCAATGCTATAAAGTCAATACATCATTTAATTTTTACATACGCTTTTATTTATTAATTACTTAATAAATCTCATTTTTAACATAGAATTTGAACATTTTGTGTTTGACTAAGGAGAAACTTTGTAACGATATCAAGTATTTTAATTTCACCTGACACATGTCGTAAGTCAAGTCAGTAGTGAGTTCTGAAGTAAGTCAAATTTTTAGTAAGTTTTTAATATCCATCTTATCATTTTTTTATGAAACGTATTTCAACTATTTTTCAATGTTTTCAGCATTCACTTTGAGATCCATTATAAATAATAAATGTTTTTTTTAAAATTATTTTTTTAATTTAATCTTACGTGATCCATGTAAAAACCAGGTAAATAAATAAATATTTAGTATTCTATACTTTTCACATCAAAAGACGTGTTATTTCAAAATTAGATCAAATGATTTTGGTAGTATAATAAAATGAAAAAGATAACTCATTTTGCCTGCTTACATTGAATATACATCTATATCTTATTTCACCACAACGTTCTGTAGGATAGAAAGAACTGCGCATGTTTTTTTTTTTAATATTGTTGATGCTCCCAATACCTCAATGAGAATTTCTTTATGAGTATTTCTAAGAAATACTTATGATAGGAAACTGCATTTCAGGAATGCACACGAGTAAGGGATATGAAAGTGATAGATATTTTTCATAAACAATTTTATTGAAATAACAATGAATAAATTCCAAAATAATGAATATAAATTCATATTCAATCCACAGAAAAAATATATACAATTAATAAAAATAATTAATGTTTTAATTACGTGATACTTCATCCCTAGTCATTTCTGTACCCAAAGCTCCATTGTGTGTTAAGTTTCTGATTTTTTACTATCAAATTATAGGTTACAAAATTTTTCTTGATGCTAAATATCTTTTCGTTAGTACTTAAAAGTGGGACAGTTGAGATAAAATAATTTTGCTCACAACGCAACATGTGGAATATTTTTATTTGGCCCGCATAGCACCAATAAAAGATTTTAAAAACCTCTCATAAATAGTTTAATGACCGCTGTCATAAATGTAGGTAAAATAAAAAATAACGAAATATTTATGTGCTTCCACTCAAACTGCTGTCAATATTTTTCGTGTTGCTATAATTTGCTATTACCTTAACTTCAAAAAATTAACCTAAAACTGCACCAAGTCACCTACCGGATTTTAATTAAAACAAAACAACTAGGAGAGCATTAACCAAAAATCCACCATCATTTCATATCTGCTAGCTGATGCATTATGTCAAAAAAACTGCCGCATGTTTTTAAACCAAACATTAAGGTGGGAATTATACTTCAATGGCTTTTGTGGTTACCTATATTAACAATATCACAACATTTATTTTATATATAACAATAATTATTGTAATTATGTAACTTTTTGAAAGTAATCAGATTTTCATTTCACTTTCAGCATTTCCACATTTAAAACATATTTACTAGCAAAAATTGCTACTAAGATTTGTTAGCCTTCAAAACATGCAAAGTTGTAACACAGCATAACAGCTGTTACTTAGGCTGCCATCTTTTTCTTAGAAGATTCCGGAATACGTGTAACAAAACAATTATTTATTTTATTTATCCTAGTTGCTATAGAAATTTAGCTACACTCATAAAATCTTGTAATTATTACCGAGTTTTGTATTGGTATTTTTTTTGATGAGTGTGAAGTACGCGCAGATTGCAGTGCGATAGTGATGCTACTCCCACGTTTATTATTATTATTTCAAACATATACCTATTAATATAATCGCCTTTTAATTTTAATTAGACCATAACATAAACGTTATGAATATTCTTTGTCTTTGCTCGTGTCTTTAAAATGTTTTATTGACATACTAGTGTTATGCCCGCGAAAATTATGCGGGTGTGTACATTAGATAAAATTTTAAATAATCAATTTAATAAAATAATGGCAATTTAGTATTTGATTTAACGCGTCTGGCGTCAGTTTATTGCTTCACCATTGTTTACCACCAAAGAATGTATCTAGTTCATTTTTTGTTTCTACATTGCTGCCTGTATAATTGTTGTCTATAATTTTAATAATTGATTGATTTGTCAATTACATGTTGAGAACGCGCTAAATTGATTTAAAATAATGTGTGATAGCATAAATATTTAATCAATCTAGACATTTTAATATAACATGTTTGTTTTAATTATGTTTACAATAATCCATCATAAAAGTCACTAGTAAGCTTTGGAATGTTTTCACACATCACTGATGCTAACGCGGCCGAGTAATCGTTGGTTGACATGTTATCGAACATTACCATTAGGCGTATTAGTAATATTATCGACTGTTAATTTCATATATCTTACGTCGCAAAACTTTGCGTTAATGCCATTTTGGTCACATAGACAAAGCATGGAACAACTTCCAACAAAATAAATAAATAACTTTCCTATTCTTCCCTGATATTAAGTGTAGACTCAATGCTAAATAGGTTAACTAAGATTATTGATCAGTCACACCGAAAAGGCGATTTTAACATAATTTATTAAATTTATTATTAAAAAGCAAAACTGTGGTGCTTCTTTTTCATACCTCAAAGCACATAATTTATTGGTGCTTTTACTAATTTTGGTTTTATTTCCTGTAAAATAATTAATCTTCCGCTTCTGTTTGAATCCGATTCAATTGTTCCCGTAAATGCAATCCAAATCTGTTTCCTAAGTTATATACAAATTAAAAATAATTAGTTTTGATTCACATTTATTTTTAATACTTGTACTTACCTATATAAACCACTGCCAGTTTATAATTTAACCATTATTGAAGATGATATCCAGGAAGTCCGAAACATGTAATCATTAATGATTGTAAGCGATTCAATCTTAAATGGGACCATTTTTAACAATAAGGTCATCTTTGTCTTTCGTCGCAAAAAAAGAAACTTCATCTCAAAAAAGTATTTTGGTTCCCGAAAAATATTTTGAAAAATATCGAGCGATGGCAACACTGTGAACCACTGCGCAGGCGCCGCGCCTGTGGAAGCTCCCGCCCCCGCGACTCCCCAGGGGATGAATTTTCTCCGCTTTCTGCATAAAGCCGTCTCCTCGCGTGCGGGTCGGTCGGGCTTCATACTTCTGGCTGAGTAGCAATCATAACCTAAAATTAGAAAAAAACAATACGCGAAAATATTGACACATCAAACGTCGCGATGAAAATAAAGCGTTCGCTCGCCGCAGTTAATATGTTTGATTAACATTTCATGATGTAAATGTGACGGTTGCAACTTAAACTATTGTATATAATATATATAGTATTAACGTTCTGTGTATAGGTGTCGTGTTGTGATTCATTGCAAGTGAATTTTTAAATCTTGTTTGATACTATATTCTCTTCGTGAAGAAACAGATGTGTATATAACACATATTCGTACATGCTATATCATATAAATATTAGTAAATTTTTGTGTAATATTTTTTTATTCGTCATATTGTTAAATATTGAGAATCGTGGTTTTATGGAATGTTGTTTGCTTTTATCACTTCTTCTTCGTAGTATCAATCCGGTGGATTGGTTTGCAGCAACAAAATCTTGCATCTCGATATCCACTCCTCTCGATCCTCTGCAATCCTCTTCAGCTCGGCATAAGAGCTACAACTCATGTCCTCAACACTTGCTGCAAATACTCCCGTCTAGGGCGCCCTCTGAAGTTTCTATCCTCAACCATCCCTTCCACAACGTCGTGAAGAAGACCATCGTGCCGTATGATGTGACCTATATGACGATGAGTTGTTTTTATGACGATATATTCTTATTAAATCTGCTTCATATATGTTATTTTTCGTCTTACTCTTCTGATGTTCTGTTTTGGAGGAATACTTATATCCTATCACTTAAGCTGCTGCATTGTTGTAGTTGACAAAATGTAGGACAAATCCTTTGAAAGTATGTATTAAAATATCTCTCAATACAAACCTTTTAAGGGCGTCCAGGTATTAAATTTATTTTTTCACATTTAAAAAAGTTTCGATTCTAATTAGTAATTTATTTACGTAAATACATTTCATGAAACTAACAATAATTTCAACCTAAAACACGTTGTTACAAATTAGTAAAATACTTCAGTTTATTACAGTAAAAAATGTTTGACGAGGAACGTGTTCTAAAACAATCTATACTACGGCATCGCTTTTTGACATTATTTACGTTGTTGCATACAGCTAACATTTGAAATATTTAAGAATTAAATACGACAGCAAGAAAGCATCTACCTGCATGTTTATCTTTAGATTTTGAACATTTTTGAATACTTTTGGACCACCAACTTTTTGATAACACTCTTGACATACCAAATAAATGTATTTTTTATCATAAAATATTGCCATTTCTACGAGTACTCAATATTAAGTATTTATAATGATTTTAAAGTCTTATAGCGATACATTTTTCAGGCCGGAGTAACGAACAACCGCTTGGCAGCTATTGGTTTAATTAGACGCTGCGGAAAAGAGGATTAATCTGCTTCCAATGTTCAACATTCCAAGTATCAACAAGTCATTACATTATATATTTATTGTGGGTGGCTGTCTAGTGGCGGCATTTGTTGATTCTTGGATTTTCTGTTGGTTGATGTTTAGCTCTGCTTAGTGGAAGCAATGTTAACACACGTGTTCAAATCCACGTGGGTGTATACATTTTGCCATGGACAATATATATCCATGTTTTTTTCTTCGTAATATCAATCCGGCGGATTGGCTTACAGCAACAAAATCTTGCATCTCGATCTCCACTCTTCTCGATAGCTTTATTTGTAGTTTAATATACGAGATATACGAACACACTCGTATATCTCTTATATTATATTGGTATGTTGTTACAGGAACATTTCGAATGTACGAATTTTGAATTGAACCGTGAGCAGCAAATAGTTTCCTCGTTTCTTAGTCAGGCTTTAACATCCTTCAGGTAGGTAAGATTACCTTATATGTATAATATTTAAAATTCATATCGAGTAAACGGATTTTTTGTATTGATTCGTTGTGATTATTAATCCTGACATTGTATCTTATTGACGTGTCTATTGAAAATAGACTCGGATGCCTACCGATGTCACAATGCGATCTTTTATATGGAATGAAAAGTTAGGCCGAAGATAATTGGACCTGTGAATAGCGCTCGAACTATTACTAATGCACACCTGCTGGTATCGTAACAATTAATGGATTTGTGACTGAAAGTGATGGTTTTGATTTCGCGCTTAAAGGTAAGAAAATATATCTATTTATAATACCTGCCACAAATTGAAGACATCGGTGACATTGACATTTTCTCTCAGAGCTGCTAATTGATATGAAAGGACTACTCATACAATCTGATACTGCTCTTTGTTCTTTATATTCAATCAACGTATATATTATTTCGGATCGACAAAGATGACAAGAAAAAGACTAATAAGTAATATCATTTTTTAAGTTATTAAAATATACATATACTATACATAAAATTATTTTTTCAACGCGTATATGTATATTTTAAGTAATAAAAAAAAAATCTATCGTCCGGCGCAAACGATTTAACAAAAAATAGTTGTCTCGTATGGCATTCAGGTCATGTAAGATATATACGAAATACACGGGTGTTATGAAGCAGTCGGATTGAGAATAAACATTTTGCTGAACAGCTTGTGAATAATAAAACGGTGAAACGTTTATGTCATGTGAAGTGAGTATTGAATATGGAAAAAATGTGGCGGCGCGTGGGGTTGCACACTTCGCGGAAGAAGAAGCAGAAGCAGAAGCAGAAGCAGGAGGAGCAGGAGACGGGGGCCCAGGCGGCGCTGCCCAGCGCCCCCGAGCAGAGCACGCTGCGGGGCTCGTACATCGTGCGCAGCGGGGACGAGCTGGTGCTGGTGGAGCGGAGGCGCAGGAGGCGGCGCAGGAGTGTTGCCAGAAGGCCCCCGGCGAGGCTGAAGCTCTTTGGTATCGAGTGGCCGTTGCATTCTGGAGAGTGTCGGTGAGTGATCAGACACAGGTTACTTACACAATTTGTATTGTTACGCGACAGCGTTACACCGTCTCACGCACGTTGCGAGTCCCGGGGACAAAACATTTTTTTTATGAAGAATTGTTATATAAATTAATTGCTTACACAGAATTTATTACGCAAAATACCGTGTTTATTATTTTACTTGTTGTTCGCGATTTTTTCATTACAAATTACATTTATATAATATTTTAATAAACTAGAATACAAAGCTTCATATGTAATATTAAATTATCAAAAATAAAATTATACAACAAAAACAAGAAAAAAATAAAAATCACTAAATTTGACTGATTTAGACATCTCATAAAGCTCTTGTAAATTATTTCTTTAGATAATAGTAGGCTAGTATTAAATGCAAAGGCATTAAATAATGTGCAATGGTTACCGATAGAATGGAATCTATTTATTGTTGGGTTCTTTTAATGAATTCGACAATAATAAATTAAACCGATTATACACTTAGGTAAGGGCAGCTTATAAAGAGTGAATTTTATAGTATTTTCTTTTTGGCAACACTGATTTTGACAGCTCACGTACGTTTCGTGTTTTGTGTCACTGTCAAACATCTTCAGTTTGGTCTATAATTTAACCATGAATCGTCTTACAAACGAACAACGCTTGCAAATCATTGAATTTTATTGATCCATATTTTTATCGAAAAATTGTGTTCAGCGACGAAGCTCATTTTTGGCTGAATGGATTCGTAAATAAGCAGAATTGTCGGTTTTGGAGTGAAGATCAGCCAGAAACATTGCAAGAGCTACCAATGCATCCAGAAAGAGTTACTGTTTGGCGCGGATTATGGGCTGATGGCATCATTGGACCGTACTTCTTCAAAGATGATGCGAATCGCAACGTAACTGTGAATGGTGAGCGCTACCGTGAGATGATATCCAATTTTTTTTTGCCCAAAATGGAAGAGCTTGACTTGCATGACATGTGGTTTCAACAAGACGGTGCCACATGCCACACAGCACGCGAAACAATAAACCAATTGAGTGGCAAGTTCGGTGAACACTTTATTTCACGTTTGGGACCGGTCAATTGGCCGCCTAGATCGTGCGATTTAACGCCTTTAGATTATTTTTTGTGGGGGCTATGTTAAGGCTCATATCTATACTGACAAGCTCGCTTCGATTGACGCATTGGAAGACAGCATTGAAGCATTTATTCGTGAGATACCGGCCGCAATGTTGGAAAGTGTATGCCAAAATTGGACTAAGCGTATGGACCATTTGAGGCGCAGCCGCGGTCAACATTTGAATGAAATAATCTTCAAACATTAAATTATATGGACTGTACTATCGATTCAAATAAAGATTTCATGCATTTTTCCTAATTTTATGTCTTTTTTTGGAAAAATTTCCTATAGCTATTAAAAAATCACCCTTTAGTTAATATTACGGAGTAATTTTTATCAAACTCTTACATTATTTATGAATATTTAAATAAGGTTACCAAATGAATGAGTCAGACAAATTATTGAAATTAATAATAGTTTAAGGTAATTGATGTCGGTAAAGTCCTTGGATTTTATTAATATATAGAAATGCTTTTTAATAGCTTTACTACTAATTAATTTATAAATATTTCGGATGTATCTATGAAAGCATACATTGCCGTGTGGCCGCTACACGTCAGACGACTGAGATTGATTAACAACATTAGGGATTGATGTTGTTTAGGGAGTATTGATAATCTCTGCCTTTGATTGACTTGTAGTAAGTCATTATTTTCTTAGTATTTGCATTTATTTTCATTCCACGTCAATTTATTTACCTTACCCGTGTCAACAAGTCAAATTCTACACGTGAATGATTTGCTTCAATGCGCAAACATTCACTGTTATGCCGACGACAGCACTGTCCATGCTCTCATGGACAGTTATACTCTTATAATAACATTATACTCTTAAAATCTTCCATAAACCTCCGAAACATTCGGAACTATCTGCTGCTAGGGAATCTTTGGTGGATTAAGATGAACATGTCTCTTGAAAGGGTTTCACGATGGGATGACATCAACCTCGTCAGTTTCAACATTTCCAAAACCCAATTGTGTACTTTCTCCACCAAGAAGACTGCTATGGATTCTGTATCTTTCAACGGTTGCTCTATTCCAAAAGCAAGCTCCATCAACATGATTGGATTATAAATCTCAAATAATGTCAAATATTACGAGTCAATTAAGTATAAAGCCGGTCTCGCTTCCAAAAAACTAGATGTATTATATATATATAGATCACGTTGGTATTTCAACGATAAACAACTTTTTCTTCTATATAAAGCACAAATCCGACCTATCCTTGAATACGGCAGTCACCTTTGGATTGGAGCCCCAAAATACCTTCCAAACTTAATTGACTCAGTTCAAAGTAGAACAATTCGTTTAATAAACAATGACACTCTTACGTCTAACCCGCAATCAATGGAACACAGGCGTAAGATTGGTTCTCTTAGTCTTTTCTACCGTTATTACCACGGTCGCTGCTCTTCGGAACTTAAAGAACTGATTCCTCCTGCAGCCACCCACAACCGACAAACTCGTCTTACACTTGCTGAACATCCATACACGGTTAATATATGTCGATCAAGAACTGGCAGTTTCCAAAGCTCCTTCCTCAATGCCACCGGTAAGGTATGGAATGATCTTCCAGCGTCTGTGTTTCCTCCTTCCTACAATCTGGATCTCTTCAAGAAACAGATACAAATACACTTGCATTCTCCCCAATCCCCACACAAACACGAACACAACACACGTTTTCCGCATGCAGCGTCCAGCCTCCCTGGCTGAGCGTCATAGAGTGCACTGGTCTTGACCGGCTGTGCTTTCCTGCATGCGTTTACATAAAAAAAAGTTGTTAATGTTATTTCGAATTTATGGAACATGAGTGTCTTTTATTATTATATCTGTATATTTTATATGGTATTTTAAAACGTACCCATTGCTGATCTTCGCGGTTTTCTGATAGAGAGAGTCCTTTGTCTTATGCACCTACCCGGGGCGGGACCGCGTTAGGCGTCGTGGAAATCTTGGACTCGGTGAGTGGCGCATCTTTTATTTATTACAAATACGTGCCGTGAATTATATGCAGAGTACGACCGAACGAAAGGTATGTTAAACATTTATCGTTTTCGCGTATATTCTTATTCGAGATTTGTATTGCTACAGCTTTAGGAAATGTTGTATCCGCGAGATGACAATCACGGGCAGACGTCATGTTACAGAGCATGGGTTCGCGGCGCTGGTTCCACCCGGCCGTGTCGGGCCTGGGCGCCGAGCGGCTGCTGCTGCAGGGCGGCGCCGACGGCTCCTTCCTGGCGCGCCATAGCTGCAGCAGCCCCGGCGACTTCACGCTGTCCGTGCGGCGCGGCGGCCAGGTCACGCACATCAAGATCCAGAACAACGGCGACTTCTTCGACCTGTACGGGGGAGAGAAGTTCGCCACGCTGTCGGAGCTGGTGCAGCACTACATGGAGCACCGGGGGCAGCTGCGTGAGAAGAGCGGCGACGTCATCGAGCTGAGTTATCCGCTGAACTGCGCCGACCCCACCACGGAGCGCTGGTTCCACGGCCACCTCGCGTCCAAGGAAGCCGAGCGCCTGCTGCTGGAGCGCGGCAAGTACGGCTCCTTCCTGGTCAGGGAGTCCCAGAGCAAGCCGGGGGACTTCGTGCTGTCCGTCCGCGCCGAAGACAAAGTCACACACGTCATGATCCGGTGGACGGAGGGCAAATATGACGTGGGAGGCGGGGAAAGGTTTGCTTCTCTCGGGGATCTTATAGAGCATTACAAGAAGAACCCGATGGTCGAAACGTCAGGAAGTGTCGTGCACCTGCGAGCGCCTTTCAATGCGACGCGAATCAATGCAAGCACGATCCACGTGCGGGTGCGACAGTTGCAGAAGGAAAACGGGCACGGCACTGCCGGCGGCACGGCCGGCTTCTGGGAAGAGTTTGAGAGTCTGCAGCAGCAAGAGTGTCGCCATCTGTTCTCTCGCGAAGAGGGCAGCCGTCCTGAGAATAAAGACAAGAACCGTTACAAGAATATCTTACCGTTCGATCACACGCGGGTCAAGCTGGAAGACGTCCCGCCCGGAGCTCCAGTGGGAGCCGAATACATCAACGCCAATTACATCAGGCAGACGGTCATAGACGTGGAGCAGATCATTCAGATGCAAGCCGCGCCCGTCAACGGTGAGCTCGCAAGGGGGGCCAACAATAATGGACCCGTTAGCATCACGGCCGGGATCAACGTCCTCGCTTCGTCTTTAGTGCGTCCGTTAACACTGCACGATTCTAAATTATACATAGCGACACAAGGATGCTTACCGCATACCGTGGCAGATTTTTGGTCCATGATATGGCAGGAGAACACTCGAGTTATCGTTATGACGACAAAAGAGATCGAGCGCGGAAAGACCAAGTGCGCCCGTTACTGGCCTTCAGTCAGCGAAACAGATTCGTACGGCAAGTTTCGAGTGCGGACGGACACGCGCCAGTCTAGCGCCGATTACACCCTCCGCGAGCTGACGGTCTTCCGCCAAGGAGACGAAGGGAAAGAGAGACGCATCTACCACTACCGCTTCCAGGCGTGGCCCGACCACGGGGTGCCCTCGGACCCCGGGTGCGTGTTTGAACTTCTTGCACGACGTAAACCAGAGACAAGAGCGCGCCGCTCTCGAGAGCGAAACCGCCGGCCACCGCAGCGCCGTGTGCGTGCACTGCTCGGCCGGCATCGGCCGCACGGGCACCTTCATAGTCATAGACATGATCCTCGACCAGATCAAACGGCAAGGCCTGGATTGCGAGATAGATATTCAGCGGACGATTCAAATGGTGCGAGCGCAACGTAGCGGAATGGTGCAAACGGAAGCGCAATACAAGTTTGTTTATTTGGCGGTCCAACATTACATCGAGACTGTCGCTCACCGCATGCAAGCGGAGCAGCGGTCCATCCTCGCGGGCAGGGAGTACACCAACATCCGGCACAGCGGCGAGCTCGTGCAGCAGGCGCGGCGCGGCTCGCGCGCGCTGCCGCCCGAGGCGCGCCCGGGCAGTCCCGCCAGCCCCGCCAGCCCCGCCAGCCCCGGCAGCTCCAACAGCCCCACGCTCATCTACGAGAACATGGTCGGCCTTCCCTCCACCCCTCCGGCTCCTTCGCCGCGACAGCTGCACTAGCGCCTCTTATCGCATCCTCTAGCGGAAAAACATCTCTGATGCAAACTGTCAACTATTGACTATGTGACTTGCATAGTCTTTTATGTACTATGGAAAGATACTTAGGATTATATTTATATTTCTTATGTACGAGTATGTGTACCTACTAATGTACAAAAGTCAATCTGTAGGTGCCGACTAAATGATATACTAAAAACACATGATATGTTTTAAAATATATTATGCCTAGGAAGATTATTAGCTGTAAATATTCCTGATGACCGAAAAGTATACAGAATGTTTTTTTTATTAATTACTGACAAGTCAATGGATTTCATGCCGATGGTTTTGGAAGAATAACGCCACAAAATTTCATCACAGGAACAGACGATATCTTCCCTGTTGCTCAAATCCCACATTACACACTAATGTCAGTGTGTGTGCCGTACGAACTAATTGAAAACTAAACGGGTTTGATAAACGATAATACTTTATTTGTTTTATGCTTCACACCTAATCCATTCTCTAAATTTTAACAGGGGTAATCACAAAAATATGTTTTAGATACGTTTACGACACAAAGCCACGAGTTTTGGTGATTTCTATTATTTTGGTGATACAACTCGGAATTCTTCGGCCATTGTTTTTGTTACTTTAAGTTAACTCTTCTTGGACGTTTTTTGTTGTGTTGATATTCTTCCAAAGCATATTCGCAGTTCGTTTAGTGATTTCGCTTAGTAACTTGAGGTTATGAACCATTTGGCATGACGTTGAAAAGAATTAGCCGATTTATTGAAATCCTTCCATATTGTAATCTGAGTGTGAACTGATCATCTCCAAGACGTCCAGTTACACCAGTATTTTAATAGTTATCGTTCGCAATAAATATAAGTTTTTCAATACAATCAATTTTTATATATTTATTACATGTAAACACTTAATACCATGTTGACAAATGGAATGCCTTTATAATTAAATGCTAATTACTGTAGTGTCAATGACTATACACATTGTCAAATTTGAGTACAAAGTTTCATCGAAAAATGTCATTATGTATTGTAGTATAAAAGTGATTAATATTTGTAGAGAGGATGTGGGAGTACCCACAGTTATTATAAGACCGACGGTCCTCTTATTTATTAAGCTTAATATAATATATAAATGCAACACTTTCATGTTCACAATCAAATTGCCCCCTTTTTAGAATTGTATGTGTATAAATATATTTACATATATTTTTTGGTGTATAATACATTTCGATTTTGTAATATTTATAAACCACTGATAATATATACCAATATTCAACAACATATACAAATTCACATCAAAAATCATACGACATTTATCTCATCAACAAATCGAAAAAAAGGCAGTCGCTGGGATTCGAACCACGAAGCATTGCCTCCATGTTCTTTCATTACTCGTTGCTGACTGCTCGGCCATTTACTATGCCCGTTTTGTCGAGAAATTAACACGTATCGTCATGTATTATTGATTATTATTATTAGCGCTTGTTGTAAAGTGTATGTGTATTTATTATGTCATATAAGATG
This sequence comes from Glossosoma conforme, assembly GCA_022606575.1. Taxonomy (NCBI): domain Eukaryota; kingdom Metazoa; phylum Arthropoda; class Insecta; order Trichoptera; family Glossosomatidae; genus Glossosoma; species Glossosoma conforme. The sequence goes on along the minus strand of JAGTXR010000191.1, from coordinate 412,664 downwards.
ATGTTTGCTGTGAATTTGTATGTGTATCATCAGTATATCATTATATATATATTGAATTTATAATATTTGCCTTTTGCCGTACGCGCCCTCCAGTTGGAGCATATGGCATTCTGCATAACTGCCAGCAAGATTTTTTAAAAAATATTGCTCTTTTGGTGTTAAATGTTAAATATATGAATATGATTGAATATCTTGAGCTATTATCAGAACATTTAAGGTTTCCTTAGGAGTGCTGTATTATTGTAGTCGTGTAGTTTTAATCAAAATTCCTTAGGCAGTATTTAAAAAGGTTATGTATGAAAAATGGGGTCAAATAAAATACGGAAAGTATTTAATCTTTTTGTGTAAGTTTTTGTACTCTATATATTAAAAGCGGATTTTTTCGAACATGGTGAAAGTTACGTCACTGTCTATGTCACTGTCTATCGTCAAACTCGTATATTACAAACAAAATATTATATGTATATTTGAAACACACTGTTTTTTTCACATTTCCGTTTAATTTTATTTAGTCTTCAAAAGCATTCGTTTTTTTTTTGTAAGATTAACAATAAATGTGTTTGTTAGAAGGAAACTGCTTTTAAAATACCAGTTAATGTTTTGTTATTTTAATTTTTTTTCTGTTTAATTCTTTATAAGAAAATTATAGTTTTAATTATTGTTGGTTGTGTTTTATTATAGTGAATTGAATTTGTAAAAATGTAAAATCAATAAAAAAATATATATATATATAAAAAAACAAATTTTATAATGTATAGTACATAGTCAGTTCTCGGTTAAGACATTGTACTTTGTATTATATATGTCAATCGCTTATATATATATATATATATACATATACATATTCATATATATTTATAAAATTATTCCTTAGTATTTTCCTCATTTGTGCATAATATTTTTTTAAAATTAATTTATAATTATAATTATGCAGTTTCACCAAGTATTGTCAGTTGATAACCTTCATGTTACTTGTATTCCTTAGTGACTGTGATTGCAGTGATGGGGGTTATTTGGTCTTGCAAACATTCAGATTGTTGTTGTAAAGTTTGATGTTTTCTTTTCTTTATTATTAATTTTCTTTTATATATATTCAAGTATTATAACAAGTGCTTGGTCTAAGAGGCTTCTTCGTCGTTAGTCCGCATGGTCGTAAATTTAATTTAATTCAATAAAATTAATTAACTGACTGCACTCGTAAAATGAACTTAACCGCGTCATCAGACTGTGAAACGTTAGATGTTTTTTCCATGCACATAGTTTGAGCATATCGCCATTATCCTTTGCTTAGATACATCTATCATACACCTATATCAGATTATTTCCTTAGCCCTTTCATTACGGCTCTGTGGAATACAAATTATACTGTCAATTATAAAACTAGTATTTGAAGCATAAATGTACTTATCTGGTCTATTTTCATATATCACATTGGTTCTTGTATCCTTTAGCTATCAGATGATGCATAAAAAACTATTCTAAGAAAGTAGCAAAACGATATATCACGGCTACCGATGTCAACGGTAGGGGAATCTTACACGGCGTATATCGGGTACCGATGCGAACAGGCTAATATTTTGCTGTGTTCCCGAAGTTCCGCCGAGGATAAAATCCGCGTAATTTACACATATAGTGGTCACGATTTAAGGAAATATCTGTTAAATATAACAAAATTTAGCCCCCAAATCGTCTAATTGACGACATAATTAAAATCACGTATCTCAAAAAAAATATGTGTTTTTTGTTATGTTGATACAATTATCTTCTAAATATGTACACATTTTTCAGTGAAAAACTCAAAAATGCGTCTTTTGTTGTTGCTTACTTCAGCCAATGTGCATCGTAAGACAAAGTTGGCAAGTAACAAAAATAACCAATAAAAGATTGCTACAACATAACTCAAAAGTATTATCGCAATAAATACAGCTAGGTACAAACTTGTACTAACAATATGAACTACACTTGTATACACTGTGTGTGGAAATTGATAACCAATGTACCAGTATGTAGTCGAAGGTCGCTCAGGGTCAAGATAATTAACTGTAGTTCGTGCTCTCATCTGAAACTACATCATAGTTCGACCATAAATATGGGAATTACGAACCCATAGTAAATTTTCTAATCATGTTTACGGTGTTCAATACTGTCAGGTGTCACGACCTATCGTTAATAGACAATTCGTTCAGCGACTCATTGGTAACGATGTGGGGCGTACTGGACGTCTGGGGCACGGGACATTTGGCGCGGTTTAACTGTACAAATAGTTTTACAATTAGTTTGCCGGCGGGTATAGCTCAACGGTCAAAGCATTTGCTTTGTAAGCCAAAGGTCGTGGGTTCGATCCCCTATGGAGATAAAAAACACATTTTTAATCGATATCCGAGCTCTAAAATACCCGGTTGGTGTGAATTTGATCCCTCACCCGTAAAATGCCAGTCATAGCCTATTAATTAAAATTGGTCGTAGACGAAAGTCGTCCCGTGAAGACCACCCATTCATAGTAAATTCCTGTAATAATGAAGATGATGCGTGAATGCGGCGGAACCATACTGTCATGGTGGGGAAAAACTAAAACATATATATTTAGGTGCGGTGATTGACCTAATATAATAAATAATAATTAATATATTGATATACATTTATTTTATTACAAGTTTTCAAATCTGATCGCGGCGGTTTTGTTCAAATTACATAATTTAAAAAAATACAATATAATATATACAAATCTATGTAAAGTATGTAACATTAATTTTATTCTATTTATAGTTTTTTTGTTTACTTTTTATTACTTTTCTGATGCTCTGTATTTAGTGCCCATGTTATTATTTGAATAAATATACTGAAAGATAGCTATTAAGAAATATAATAAATTACATTCAAAATGATTATTTTGTTGTTAGATGTTATTCAAACATATGTAATTTATAACTATGTAATGTGTTGATACTATTTATCCATCAAAAATGATTTAATTAATTAAGGCATTGTTATATTGTCCTGATATTTTTTTATAAGAGTATTTAACCATTTAAAATAAATTCACGGAGATATTCTTTTTATTTAAATATACAAATTCCCACAATTTTCTCTAATATAACTCTATTGATTATTTAGATCACACGATCTGCAAGTTTTGGATTTTTATAATTAAAATAATACTGTGAAAACTAAATATATATTAAAAAAAAAACAAAAGAATATATTTCATGCACCACCTGCGCCTTACCTGTATAACAAAACACCATAAACGTACGTTTTATATAATTAACCAATAAAATAATCAAAAAGAGTGTTAAAACGAGTAATATGACTGAATTACATATAAAAAAACCTTGATTTGAAATAATCTTAATGTCTATTTGGGAAGTCGTTTTTTGGAGGACTATCAATAAAAAAATCTATAAAAATATCGGGTTGAACCGCTCGTTAGGAACGTATGTTCCATCCTTGGATACATCGGGCTAACCATCCGATCTCATTTAAGTATCGAATTAAAAAATCACCCAAATAAGCCTGGAAAACTGCAGAGCCGCCGAGTCCTCGGGCTTCGGCCCTGGAGGTTAGCGTGAACCATATATGTTCCCAGGTGGACTTTCGGTTGCAGAGATGTCAAGGGATGAGGCGTAAACAGTGGCAACTGACTAAGTGGCGGAAAACTATAGTGATCATATGTTCCTGATATGGGACATATGATCACTAGCTGGAGCTTGCAATTGCTATAAATTGCTGCCATAAAGTTCTGTGTATTTATGGATATCACATAGGGAAGATTATACCGCCAAGAGTGAGCTGGTTCATCGTTTCCAGCTTGATTAACCGCTCTCCGTTACCATTGGCAGTATCAGTTACAGGGATTATTACCCATGGAATTACCCATGGAAATAAGAATTTCACAAGGTCTTGGAACAGGTCTCAGTAGGTGTTTGGAGATAGCTTACCACCTGAATAGGCAGGAGGTCACTCTTTATGATATCATCAGCGTCACTTCCCGATGAAGGTATTTCTGGCGATCAGAATGGATGAGGAAGGAACCCTCAAAATATCTCCCAGAATCCTTCATTCGAGACACAAAATATCAAATTCTTTGTCCTTCACTATAAGAATCACTCGCACGGCCTTTTCAGTACACACCGAGACATTTCCACAATTCATACATATTGCTTTATTTTTTAATATCTCCATGAATTTGTTATCATTTGAGGTAAAATTTATCTTGTTATTATTAATATTTATTTGTAAATAATTATGCATATTTCCATAAAAAAGAAGGCTTATATTATAAATTTTGATTGTGTTCTCACCACAACAGCCTCAGCAACTTTCTCTGGCTGTCGCAAGAGAATACAAATCAAAACTGCCTTTCGTGCAGTTCCTCAGGTGTTTTTTTTCTGTGTACTAAAATGTTCTATATTGGAGGACCTGGCAGCTTATTTGGTGGCCATATGATCCATTTTGGGAGCAGATATGGAGAGATTGACCGGGGGACCGAGTAGGATCAAACAATTTCATTATCTTTATTTGTGATAAAACTTCACTGTACATGTATTTGAACATTAATTGGGCAGAAACAAGTCTTTGTCGTAGAATTTATTTCTTGTGTACGATTAAAAATAAAGATAAATGATGATACATAATTAAAGAAAAATTAGTAATTGTAAATTTAAAAAAGTGTAATATTGCATATTGATTTCAAGGAAAAGAGTATTTCGTGTTATTCTCAACGTATTTAAATATAATCTTACAGGTAAAATACATGTTACACATTTTATAAGAAGTATTATTTTTTTATATTCCTCACTAATACTTTGACGGAGAGTATTTTTATTTTTTTCCTTAATGCCACCAGTAAGCTATTCAGTACTTTTGCAACATCTGGGTAGTAATATAAATATATATAGTCACGAGTATATATATCTTATAAGAGCTGTACCTATATAATATGTATATCTATAACATAAAATATCTCAAATGCACTTGTAAAAAATATTTCAGATTAATATATATGTATAATATGTTACTATATCTGGACGCTTCACCTATCGCTGCCACGTAACCCAATATTTTTAATAATATATGCACACCGACGATTGCAATTATTGGCTTTAGAACTTTGTGATTTGAAATTATTTGAAATTCTACAAAGGCACCGATGTTACCAGTGAAAAAAAAACAAATTGATAGGTATTTTAACATATTTAATATAAGAAATAAAGTTGTATTGTACATAAAATGTTTTGACATCCCCCCGTCTTTAAAAAAAAGGCGACAAGTCGCGGGTTCGTCACGTGGCCGCGTGGAAGAATGATGCAGGAGCAGGTCGCAAATCAAAGAAATTGTTTTTGAAGTACAATTCGCATTTATTTTTAACAAAAACTTGATTTCCTCGCCCGACCGTTACATGACGTTTCACCGGCCGGACGAGACTGCCGCGCGACACGAGTCGCCAGCAAACCGGGGCACTGTGATATGTGGCGCCACAAAGCTCATCGTGGCCGATTCTCAAATTTAAGATGACATTTGAACCAACATGGAATGGAGCAACTGTCATAACAAATTAAATGGCGTATGCAAACGCCGTGTAATTTTATATAAAATTAAAACTAACATTATTAGATGTGTATGCCGTGCGAGGGAACAAAAATAAGGGACAAAAGAGCGTTTTTCGAGGCTTTTTGGCATCAGCCTAAAAGAGCCATATCAAGCTAATATCAGTTGTAATATATTTCATATTCATAAAACCCCAATCTAACGAATGATTCGACAATGTTAATCGCAAAAAATACATTTCTTACAGTAGGTTTTTGAGTGCGAGTTCAAATTATATTCTTAGACTTTTAAATATTTCCAATAATTCAAGTTCACGATAAAATATTAAATTAATTAATAATAATTATAATATAGTCTACAATAGTTAAGTTAGTCAACAATTAAGGTTTTATTGCCTAAAGTATTTCATTTTCCGTTTGCCCGGTACATCCAGTAAACATGAAATAATTTAGTGTGAACCCAAATACCTGTAAATATTAAGCCCCGAGATTTATGAACATTACAATTAAATACCAGACATTTAGTTTGTAGTGATGCCCGCTAGATGGCACTAATGATCTCGTAGAATCGTATGATATTTTTTCTCTTTACAAAATATTTGAATAAAATGATTTTCAATATTTTTCACACTACAGTAGTTTATTGTGTATTTTTAGGTACGTATTAAAATTGTTTTTAAATGTGTTTCATCAATTCATGTAAACGGTCGGTCGGATTATTGTTTTTTTAACAAACTACTGTATTACATATTTTTAACATCAATGAATAATAAAACTACTTAAAATTTATTACAATATGAAACATACCATTAATTATGTCTCTGGTACAACTACTTTTGTAGTGGAGTTTGTGGTGGATAAATGCAGTGCCGGTTTTAGGGGGTGGTGAAGTAGGACGGTGCCTCAGGGCATCGAATAAGCTAAGGGCGCCGAGGGCAACCAATCATTCTATGATTTAAAAAAATAAAAACAAAATTAAGTGCTAGATAAAAAATGCCCTAAGGCGCCGCAGGGTCTAAAGCCAGTACTGCTAAGCATAGGTAAAAGTTTTTTTCTATCCTTATGGGTGCAATATAAATATTTAGCATTGTTCATTAATGTACTAACTCCTAACTAAAATACAGCTTTATATAATATATATTATACAATTAAGTTTTTAATACTTATAAAAAATTTCGCAGTGAAAAGTATAATGGTTTTTAGAGTTATTAATAAGGCTCAAAAATATTCACAAATCATTCATTTTCCTGCCGCAGCGCCTTCTGTTTAATTAGTCAAGTAAAGTATGGAATTCTGTAATGTTTGGAAGACTTGTAATATAATTTACGCTGTTTTTTTTATATTCATGTAAACATTTGTTTGTTTTAGAGTAAAATAATAATATTTTAAGTTGCATTTCGACCAAGCAAACGAATACAAATTATGCTACATTGTCACATGTTTGCATGATCTAAATGCGATTCAACAACGATTATGCTGTAATAGTAGTAGCTGTAATAGTAGAGTAGCCGTAGTGTATGTACAGCATATTTCCTCAGCTCGAAGAGTAATTTTACTGAAACAAAAAAAATATGGAATTAATAATATTATTGAATTTAGTATTGAAACGTAAAATATTATAATATATAAAATGTAAAATAATATGTCAATTTTATTGCCTTAATATCTATCTAATTGTGAGCGCTCTCATTGAAACTCCATGTTTAACATATTGTTATATTGGTCTTAGACTCACTTACAAGGCAATATGATCATTGAAATTAATACTACTTAGTTTTCTTTATCTATGTAATTTATTATTCACGATAATGTCATCGAATCACTGTCAATCAGTCAAGCGTTGAAAGCATGTTGCATGTCAAAAATGAAATCGTAAATTGAAACATAACACTCGGATGTACTTTTTATACTTTTTTTGTAAATATGGTAGGTTAATCAATAATTATTTTCGGTTAGTAATTTAACAAAAAAAAACGAGTTCACATAGCAAATTATTTATATTTAAGAGGAGAAGTTTTTAAATTAGCGGAAAGGGTAGGTAATTAGTTCGGAAAGGGTAGTTACGATCATTAGTGAAAGAAGTTTTCTATGTTGTCTCGAATTAAGTAATTCATTATTAGTATAAATAAACAGTTTTGTCGCTACCACGTTATTAGTTATTAGTCTTTGAATGTCAACGAAATAGGTAAATATGGAAGAAATTGAAAAATATGGAGAATATCGAATACCACGCTGTTCCTTACCAAGCACGGAACATAAGTTCAAACCATAATGGAAGAGATACCGTCAATTTATGTAGCCTCTTGCCCTGGTAAAACTATAGTTTACTAGTGGCATACTCTGTTTAAACAAAGCAGGCCTTACTTGAGACAATTCACGGCCGGGCGGCCGGTCGAGAATTATTGAAAAAGTAAAAGAAAAAATATCGGATGATGCCCGAATAAAGAAAAAACGGATCGCAGAAATGGCGCGTGAAGTGTTCTCGCGAGTTTGTGGACCTCTGTAGTGAAGACAAGGGTGGAGTATTAACTTGAATTGTTACTGGAGATGAAACTTGGGTTCATTTTATGAATCTGAGTTTGGACAGAACTCTATGCAATGGCACAAAAAGGCACACTGCCATTGTCTACGAAGTTTAAGGTGTCCCAGTCGGCTGCGAAAATCATAACAACAGTCTTTTTAAATTCATAAGGCATACTGTTGATCAATTATAAAAATAGAGGTGTCTACCCGACCGGAGAATACGTCACTTAAATATTAAGCAGTTAAAAGAAGCTATCAGAGGAAAAAAGGTGTCCTTTTGTACGAAAACGCACCTGTACACAAGAGCCGTGTTGCAATGGCTGCCCTGCAGAAGGTGGGCTTTCAATTGTTGGCTCTTCCACTCTATAGTCCTGACCTGGCTTACAGCAAATAATTGTTGGTATAAATTGATGATTGTTTTTTCAAATGTATACACAAGTTAATGGAAAGATCAAAAAAATTATTTAGGGTAGCAGGTAAATATATTGAAAAGTTTTTTTTATTTCCACTTCTTACTCCATATTCCGCGAATATAAATACTTCCAGTCATAATGTTGTTAAATAAAGATGCTACCTTTGATTATTATTTTAGAATAAAAAGATTATTAACTGTCAATTTCGGGTATGATTGTTTTTTTGTGTTTTATAATATAAGTTTATTGCACATTACGTATTATTTTTTACATTATTTGACGCGTTTATTGAACACAATCGTCTCGTACATGTTTGAAATAATATAATTCTAAATTTATATTTACGTTTGTTTTAGAATATTTAACATAAAAAGATATTCCCATTAGGAAGAAACGTGTTCAGTCATAATGATCAATGTAGAATAAAACTGTTTTTTAATGTATCAATAAATTATATTGTAACAGTAAAAAGGGGTCAAATTAGACTAACAATTTTGTGACGTGGTTTATACATAAGAATGTTGTCGTATTTGGACGCTAAAGCTTGTGTTTATGCAATGCTTATTTCTTGTACCTTGCAAATTGTGTTTTAAGCTAAAATTGTAGTTTAATTTGAGAATAGTTATCAATAGAAAAATTTGATAAAACAAAATAACAAAATTTGGAAACATTATTGCTAAAAATTACGTAAAATAGTAATTTTAACCGTAAAATTTTATATAACTGTCTAATCAAATTATGCTGCAGTTGATCACATCCATTGGCAGTCCGTCTCTTGAAACTAATCTAATTGTATTGAATTTGTGCTATGCTATATATATATATATGCGGGCTATGGTCTAATGATGTTGGTGGATCAAAACTTTAGATGGATTTTTTAATAATATTTTTCTTAATTCTGTATTTATTATTTTAGATCCGATAATAATACAGAGCTTTTCGTGAGGAATCTGAAAGTACACGGTAGGGCTGTTAAACAGTCAGTTACAAGCGAAACCTCGTTAACCGGCTTGCATCAGCGCTGCGTGGCTACTAAATTAGCAAGTGTACAACATGAAGGTTACTGGGTTAACTCTAACCTTTTCCACCAGCTGCTACGATTCTTCTACTTTGGTTTAGCCACTTCAACTGTGTTTGACTGCCCCACCCAGATTCCCATAAATCAGATAAAATGAATTTGTGAAAAATAATAAAATATCAAGGGCTGGTCCCTGGTTTGTGTAATTTCTTTAAGTCGTTAGTTATTTGCCTTAAGAATGATTGCATTCAGTCACGTATCTATTCAACAAGATTGGTTCCTCCGTAGATGTACAGAATATGTAATGTATTAATGTGTAGAATACTTGCAGTAGAAACTTAATATATACCCTCTGAGCAGATCAATATTATTTTAAAATGAAATTCAATCATCAAACAACTATTTATAATTATTATTAGGAAATAAAATAGCTGAAATATATGCGTACTTTCATATATATAGTAACAACCCGTGCTATCTATATATTTAACTAGTATAATATTTAAAAAATAATGTATAGAATTTTACCTCATCTCACAGCCTCTGACATTTACCCCGTTGGAATTTTTTGTGTATAGGAAGAACTATATTCTTAAACGCCACTTTTGGAGTGGTTAATGAGATGATTATTTATCCATAGCTTAGGCTTCGCTCTGTAGTGGCTATATGCCGTAAATTGCCACAAAGCGAGATTTATGCAAATTCACGTATATCGTAACTTTTGATAAATCGCTTTTTACAACTTTTAGAGATCTATTGCACGAAGTATAGCGAACAAAAACTACTTAATCGTCGTATAATATAAGAAATATTTTAAATACATAAATTGTTTGGAAATGACTGCGAGCGAGTTGAGTTGCCATATTTTTCAGTTAACAAACAAAATAAATAATATAATAATAACATTAATTCAAAATAATGAAGCAATATGAAATATGACAAAAGAAAAATTTAATACAAAGCTTGAGATTTCTCAATAAATAGTAGAAAATAAAGAATAAAATAAAATAATAAAAATAAAATATATTACTAGTAGATATTGTATTTTTATTAAAAAATTGCTATTTTACAATTTAATATATCAGAATGTATACTTAGAGTTATATATTAAGAATAAGAATATAATGTGCTTTGTATTGTTGTGTAATTTTAGGTCTTGTGTTTACGTGCGATATTGTGATGGCAGCTTAAAGGGACCTGTATAGGTGTGTCTCTCTCCTCCACCTAGAATTTTTACCCTTCATCAATAATAAGATGGTTCAACTAGAGATGATTATCTTTTGCAATTATATACAATCAGAAATTTATATTTTAGAAAATATAATTTTTACAATTATAAATTCGTTCAACGACTCATCGGTAACGACGTGGGGCACACTGGACGTCTGGTGCACGGGAAATTTGGTGCATGGGACAACTGGTGCATTAGCTGCCTTGCTAACCTAACCTAACCGAATCTAAGGATTTTTACAGTGGTCGTAGAGTCCACAGATCCATAGGTCTCGTTAACGAAATAACTTGGGTTAGGTTAAGTAAGGTTAGGTTAGGTTAGCGATCCACGTGCACCAGTTGTCTCGTGCATCGAATGTTCATCATCCAGTGCACCAGTTGTCTCGTGCATCAAATGTTCCCTGCATCAGACGTCCAGTGCGCCCCACATCGTTACCGATGAGTCGTTGAACGAATTGTCTGGGGACGAAATGCGGCGGAGATTAAAAATCACATGAGATGCGATTTTTATGATATTCATTTCACGATTCAGTTAATCATCTGTTTTTTTATTTCATAAATGGAATAATTATGTATTTAAAGTCAATATTATTTAACATTTTATGTTGAGCCGCCCCTTTCGAGAAGGTGCGGACTAATCAACCAATCTGCTTTGAAAAGCTTTAGATTTTTTTTAGAAAATAGTTGAACGTACGAGCAAAAGTTATAAATAATGCCACGGTAATTAAGAAAATAAACATGTCCTAATTATTTTTTGTGTTAATTAAAAATTTCGCATTCATCTCACAAATATAAAATGTGTATCTCTAGTTATGACTCAATGAAGCAGCAGCAATATCGAATGTGAACTCATTTCTTTTGGAAAAAAAACAAAATGTATTTATCACGCAATGTATGGAATGTTTGTATTTTTTATAAATATTTTTTTTACATAATCGAAGCTGAATAAATTTCAATAATTTATATAAAGCATTATAATAATAAAAAAATGTATGTAGAAACAATCGTTTCACTTTTACTATAATAAAAAAGTTTTTTACATATGCTTTCTTTTATTTTCTTCTTCCCTAATACTTATTATCATTCAATGTGTATTTCTAAAGAGTGTTGCTTAGTTGGCAGATTGTTGCCGCTTATGCGGGCAGGATTGGAGTCCGGGAGATCTGAATAAACTATATTCGTCTTAATTTTTGTGGATTGGAAAGATATTTTTCAGCATTACTTCCATTAAACCGGATGATATTCACGTCTTCTTGATGATGGGCCCATTCAGATTGATAGCTGTTTGTGGCTACTGCATAGAAGTACTAAATTTAGGAACAGCTACATAAAATACCTAAGAAAAAAGTAAAAAAAGTACTTTTCCACTAGATATTAATATGGTATATTTATGATATATGATAATATGGTGTGTTTATTTTCGGATTTTGACTCCGATTTTCATTCCATGGACCCCCATTTTCATTTCATAGACCGTCATTTTTTTTCTATTGAAATGGACCCCTTTGCAGATCCTCATTGATGACTTAAGAGTCGATATAGACCACTTTGGAAATCACTGAATGAACACGACAGAAAAATGTGCAAATGTTACGTGATAAAAGCATCTAAGAAAATGTACATTATAATTTAGCATAAATAGGCATAAAATTTATAGTTTGTCATCTAGATTCTAGAGCGAATATATTTTTTTATTTTTTCGATCAATAATTCTAGATGACATCCCATAATACTATGAATAAATTATTTATTTCGTAGCAAAGTGGTCAACGTTAAGTAGAATTAATAAGACATAGGTATATTATCTGCGGTTCGAATCCCACATACACCGTTTATTTCCATATTTTGAATTGATGAAAGAAATATTATGCAATATGTATAATACAGTGAGTGGTACCTTGAGATACGAGTGCCCTGACATACGACCTGTAGATTGGATGATATTTTACTTTGAGATACACTGGTGTGATGTGCAGTTAGAGGTGGGCGTGGTTATCTCTGCAAGTGAGATGGAGATCTTGGGGATGAGGGAGATAGTTTCACAGTTCCCGGAAAAGACTGCAACTGGTCGTGCATCGGAGCTATTTAATGACAATTGCCTAACGCATTCCGCAACATTCTGTAAGGGAGGGAGAAACACCTCCTTTGACGGTTTTTTTTTAATCCGACGAAAATACCAAAGACAAGTGATGAGAAAAATAGTCTCTAAAATTAAGTAAACATTTAAGTTGTTCGTAAGTTGCATTCAAATAACCAAAATACAAATACGTTACATAATATAAGTAAGCTTTTAATTAGAAATTTACCTTTTTTTTTAATATAGGATGAAATGTTTCGGCTACGTCAGGTAGCTATTGTCAAGTCAATTAGGCAAGGAAGCATGCCTGTTATATATATATATATATATAGAGCAAAATGTGAGTGAGTAGGGTGTAGGTTGTGAGGGTTAAGTTTATTTCGCGTAGTGTAAAGGAATTAAACAAATAAAAAAGGAGAAATTAGATGGGAAAAATAAAATAATATGTATTTTATTAAATTAGGCGGCTGGAATGGATTTATAGATTTTCGATTAATTGTAATGAGACGAATTGCTTTGAGATAAGTGAGAGAGAAAACTGACATAAGAGCAAAGTTAAACAACAAACCTAATTCTTATATCGAGGTACCACTGTATTTGCTGCACTATACTTACGAGCTGAAAATATTTATATGTAGTTTCATTTTTGCTGAGATTTTCAGTGTGATATTTTCTTGAAAAGGGTATGGCTTTCACTGGACTGGCCCCAATAAGCGTCGCGGAAAACTCCATGAAATATAAATAAGGCTTCTCTTTCAGCTGAAGGCTGCCGTACATATGCAAGATCCTGAAAACTTCCTTGAAAAATTCTGAAGTCTGCTGACACGAAAAACATTTTTCGCAAGCTTGAGTGCTTACAAAAGTGAGATTTTCTTATTTATTTTGTAAAGTAATGAAAACAGTTTTATATTTTTTATCCGCGTTAATCGAGTGGAATCCGGCAGTATTCCAATGTTGCGAAAATTGAATATTTAGTTTAATACATGGCTGTACATCTGTTAAGCAAATATCAATGAATACTTCTGTTTGCTGAGAAACTGAACTTTCAAATTCCTGTCCACAGTAAAATAAATCGTTTCGTGAACACCATTCATTCGTAGTGAAACATCGTAAGCATGGACCATAAATATAATATTAGGTGATATAATGACGACGGCAACACTCGCGTGCACCGCTTAGACGTCCTCAAAATAACATGCATTTATAGAATCTATAGATGTGATTTCTCCATCACTTATGTCTGTCTATTAATAGTTTTAACCTTTTCATTAAGGCTCGGTTTGAATACAAAATAAACTGTCAATTATAAAACTAGTATTTGAAGCATAAATGTACTTATCTGGTCTATTTTCATATATCACATTGGTTCTTGTATCCTTTAGCTATCAGATGATGCATAAAAAACTATTCTAAGAAAGTAGCAAAACAATATATCACATCAACCGATGTCAACCGGTCGGGAAATCTTATGAAGGCATATGCCGACAACCGATGCGAAAGGGTTAAGAAGTCCCGCTCTAAAGATTTTGATTTTTGATTTATTCTTAATAGAATTCCAAAATTAACATATTTAGGTATGTAATTAATAAAGTATATTCCAAGTAGTGTTCAACATGCTTCTGTAAACACCACCGGTAATCTTTGTAAAGATATTCCATTGTTTCATCTGTGTTTGCTTCTCTATGTAATTTAGATCTCTGTAAGATTTTTTATACACTGGTATTTCCTTAATCCACACACAAATAATACGTTCATTACACATCCTTTCTGAATGAAACTTTTAGTCGTCCAGTTTAAGTGACATCGACCCATATTTGGTGTTCTCCTGCATACATCTAATGAAAAACGTATAAAACTATTTTTAATTCGAATATTCCTCATTGGCGTATTCATGCAAGATTTGTTAAATCTTAACCAATATTATGAACGATAAAAACAATGATTTCGATTTTGCTAAATCAGAAAGTACGTGTAGGCAAAACTTAAGCTTTCACTGAATTTGTTGACCCAAACTGTCTGGCTTATGGGCTATTTCCCTCGGAAAAATATAATGTGTATAACAATACGTGAGTCACTAAGAAATGACGCATTGCAGAAAGATTTTTCAAAGATGCTGGCATTCTATCGCTTATTTTTGTCTGGTCTTTCCCATTTGTAACGAAATCACAATTTTATATTTATTTGTGCGAATTAGATCTATAAGAAACTTATACTAGTGTTATAATATATTAAAAAAAAAAGCGTTGCTTTCAAAGCAAATTATAATTATTTTATGTTAATAACTAAATATACAATTCTTAGCTGTAGTTTTTCTTTATTTCCGTATAATTTATACATACGAGTATTTAACCTATTAATAACAATACTTCATTTAAAAAAAAAAAATAACAAATTTTCAGTTTAAAAACCAATTGGAAAGATTTTAAAATACACGTGAATTTTATGACGTTCAGCCGATTCACCTGAACACCGAGTATGTTTTTTTTCAATTTCCTCTTATATAATTTAAGTCTATACAGGTGTGTCACGGCCTATCGTTTACAGACAATTCGTTTAACGACTCACCGGTAACGACGTGGAGTGAACAGGACGTCTGGTACACGGGGTATTTGGCGCACGGGATAACTGGTGCACTGGATGTCTCGCTAACCTAATCTAAGATATTTCGTCAACGAGACATATGGATCTCTGGACTCTACGATTACTGGAAAAATCATTAGGTTAGGTTAGGTTAGCGAGACATCCAGTGCACTAGTTGTCCCGTGCGCCAAATGTCACGTGCACAAGATGTCTAGTGCGCCCCACGTCGTTACCGATGAGTCGTTAAACGAATTGTCTGTGAACGAAATGCGGCGGTACCCTGTAGAGGTGCTTGGAAATAGTTGTATGCCTGTCGAAGGTGCATGCAAGAAAGATAAATTGAGAAAGTCCTGAAAAGTTGCATCCTACTGTCGCACGTTACGCGTGTCCACAGGTGAGTTCAGAAAAGTGATTATTATAGAAGTACATTTCATACATTGGAAATAAAATGTTATTCTTTCCATATTCGTAGGTAGTTGTATACACTTGGTCCTTTATTATACGTGATTTCGCTTTTACGACATTTATTTGGACGGCACCATTACTTTTGATTTATATTTATCATTAAGAAAGATGCTTTTGTCTGTTGCAGGCCGGGGCCCTTGGCGTTGACCCGTCGGCTATGTCGTCGAAAAGACCGCGGAGACAATGAACTATATCGGTCCAACAGCTTCAAGTTCGAGCGCTTTGAGCATCCCCCTTCTGCACCGCCTCCAGATGAACAGGTCAGCCTTTAATAGATACATTTCTTTTACTTATTAAATATATACAAGCTTAACATCCTCCTTTAAAAGGTAGTTATTAAGTCACGTGGTGGCAAAGTGAGGAGCAGATTAACAACACAAAGACTTTTTTAGAAGCACATATATATTCAGATAACTTTACAAACTTCCGGCCCAAGCGGAATAACATGCCGTCCCGGCCATAATGCGACCTTCTCCTCGGCCGTCATCACACGACTTAGCGCGCTCGTGATGGGCTGTCGCACAGCGCCGTAGTGGCGATCTACGTTACTTGTCCAAAATGCCAATATGGCGACACATACATGTACGACAAGCGAACAGAAATAAGAGACGAAAGATTGTAAATCGAGGTTTTCGGTACCAGTCAGCAAGGGCTATATAATGCTGTTGTCAAATTTAATACCTTGCTTGGAACACATTGAGCACTGTTTCACTTGATGGAATGGATGAATTCCATATAAAACAAGGTATGAAATTCTTCTATTTAATATTCATTTAACATCAAAATGGATATCAAAGTGAACGCTAAAAATATAAATATCATTACTTGTACCATTACGTAGATTCAAATTAGGTTTTGTTGAGATTTGTTTTAATGGCGTTGAGAAGGAAATGTAAAAGTTTTACTTAAATCGGCATCTAAATTCAGTTAAATATGTGATTACTTAGTAACATGTATTTTTTCTTATTAGATTTTTAACACAAAAAATAAGAAAAACATGGTTGTGTCAAGTACGTTGCAAATTACCTTCGAGATTAGACCATAAAAAAGGTAGAAGTTTATTCCAAGATGGCGTCGTTTATCCACGCGTTATATTTTATATCTTATTGGTGATAATTTTATTGAAAAATCAGTTCTATAATAAAGTATCCAGCTATGGGCCCGAGTAGCGACCGTTTGATTATTACTACGACCTGCAATAATGTTTTTTTTGCCGGGTTACCTTGTGTTTTAAATAAAAAAACTTTTCATTATACTTATAAAGTAGAAACGTACATAATATGATGAAGAGCCTTATGTGTGAACCGACACGGTTTGGCTTTTTTGTAAATTTTATGTCGTAACACGTTAAGGTGACTGACAATACTTGGTGAAACTGCATTATTTTAATTTTAAATTAATTTTAATTTAAAAAATAATGAATAAAAATTTTTTAGTTTTTATTCACATTTATTTAAGCTGATTACATGTTTCGGCCTCCCAGGAGACCATCCTCAATAATGATAAAATAAAAACAGGCAGTGGCTTATATAGGTAAGGACAAGTAAAACAATTGAAAAAAAGTTTTTTTTTTTTTTTTTTTTTTTATATATATACACCGTGGACTGGCCGTCGTCTACACCGAAGAATTACAAGGATTTTTTAAAATTGAACTCAGAAATTTATTATCATCTTCTTCGCAGTATGAATCCGGTGGATTGGTTTCCAGCAACAGAATCTTGTATCTCGATCTCCATTCTTCTCGGTCCTGCGTAACCCTCTTTAGCTCAGCATAATAGCTACAAATTCATGTCCTCGAACACTTGCTGCAAATACTCCCGTCTAGGGCGCCCTCTACAGTTTTTACTCTCAACCATCCCCTCCACAATGTCGTGAAGAAGACCATCGTGGCGCATGATGTGACCGATCCATCGGGCTAGCTTCTCTGAGATGGTTCGTATTAGGTGCCTATCTTCCTTGATTATCCTGAGAACCTCATTGTTCGTGACGTGGTCTCTCCAGGAAATTCCGAGAATTCTTCTGTATGACCACATCTCAAAGGCCTCTAGTCTTTTCTTATCACTTTCAGATAAGGACCATGTCTCACAGCCGTACATCAAGATGTTCGAAACAAATGTTTTGGCGAGTTGCTTGCGGAGCCTTAAATTGATATTCTTTGACTCAAGAATTTTCGCTTTTTTATTGAAAGCTAGCCTTACTTGATGTATGCGACTGTTGACTTCTATTTTTATTCTGCCATCACAGTTGATGGTACTTCCGCTTACAAACTCTTTTGCATCTTTTAGGGGTACTCCTAGCATTGATATGTTAATTTTCTGCTGCTCATTGCGGCTTACCTCATGACTTTGGTTTTTGTGCTGTTTATCATCACATTAAAGTTGGAATTAAACATGTTTTCCATGGATGTCAGCGCTTCAGTGAGTTCATCTTCAATTTCAGCAATCATTGCAATTTCGTCAGCGAGCCTTATCATATCAATTTTGTGGTATTAATTTCTTTTATTACATCGAAGAACTTTTCCTAATCTAATTTATCAAATACTTTTTCAATGTCCACGAAGGCAATATCTTGGTTTATTTTTATCCTCTTTTCCAAGACCATACGTAGGGATAAGATTACTTCTCTGGTTCCCATTCTTTTTCTGAATCCAAATTGATCGCTAAGGATTATATAATAGCTCAATACATTAAAATAACAAATATGTACTCAGTAATTTTATAATGTCTTTTTTAAATTGAAAATATTTTTATTATTATTATATATATAATGCCTTATTAGATTAAAAAAAACATATTTTCAATTGTTTTACTTGTCCATACCTATATAAGCCACTGCCGTTTTTATTAGATCATTATTGAAGATGGTCTCCAAGGAGGCCGAAACATGTAATCAGTATAAATAAATGTGAATCAAAACTAAATATTTTTAATTGAATCATTTTAAAATTAAAATAATTTAAAATTATATCGTAACATGTCGAAAATAAAAGTGTGAAGTGATCTTTAAATTATTATTTTATTTAATTATTGATACTTTAAAAGTACAAAGTCACGTATGAAAGAATAAATATCACCATCCTGTGACTACCGACAGACGATGATGATTTTCAGGTGACTTACTAATTAATATAATTCTGCTTCCCGAAGCCAGCAGACATGGTGGTAGATGCTGTTTCGCCAAATTAAACTGAATATTTGTTTCGGCGTATCGTCTAGTTTGCGCAAGTATTTATTGGAGCAAAATGTATTACCAAATATTTAAATGTATTCGTTCTTGATATGGAATTTTTACGGAAAATTTTGGAACAATTTATAATTTTGAAATGATACAAGAGAGGATTGATCAGTGTGAATAACTAAACTATCCAGATATAAATAAAAGATTTTTTAGAATTTATTCCGTTTTTTTTTGACATATATATTGATTACTCACCATTCAATAGATTTTTCATTTTGATATTGAAATAATATCCATCTTCTCATGCCAAGACATCAGTGGGTATTGCAACGTGTCATATGAACGACGTGTTTCAGATATCTGTTGTAGTTGCCCAGTATCACGACGTGTGTACCAGATGGTCGTTTATCCGCTCTGATCACGACTTTGTCCATCAAGTTCTTCCTCCATATTGTCATTGAAGTATATTTGTACAAATTTATGCTTTGCATCTTCGAGAGGTTGGAATGATCCGATTCAATGGTGAATCTGTCATTGTATCTACAGAATCAAAAGCAAAGACAATATTACTGATTTATAAACACTTTTTTTTAGAATTAGCATACATCATTCAAAGTAATAAGTGTAGTATGTTATTGTGTTAATTATTTTGTGTGTAAGTACAAAAATAAATAAATAAATACCTTGAATGTCAGATTAAATCCTCGTTCTTCGATACGTCCAGGTGCAATTGTTCTTCTTCAGTCCTTTAATTTGCAATGATTTGAATCCTAGTATTTTAATGATTCTTTATTGGCCATGTATTTTTGTGCATGGGTTGCACTCTTCAGTGAAGCACCTTGTGATAGACGACATTTTTTGTTTTATTATCAGGCGCAAGAACAAATAACGCAGATTGTCTTCCAACCCATGAACATGCCACATATAATTGACCATGGGAAAAACATGGATTTTCAAGATTCAGACCACAAACTTTCAAGGATTGGCCTTGTGATTTGTTAATGGTCATGGCGAATGCAAGACGGACCGGAAATTGAAGTCGCTTAAACTCAAACGGCATATCGGTTGGGATCATCGGGATCCTCGGAATGAGGACTTCTTCACCTTCGAATTTTCCTTTGAGTATCGTCGCGTAAATCACATTGTTCATCAATTTACTTATCACCAAACGCGTCCCATTGCACAGTTTTGGTTGGTTTATGTTTCGAAGCATGATTACTACGGAGCCAAATTTTAGTCTTAAATTGTGCGGTGGTAAGCCAGGCACATCCAATGAGCTTAAAAATTCAATTGGATAGTTAGTGGCTTCGTCTTCATTCGTTACACAGTCAATAGATTTGTATGAATGCAGTGTACCAATGATATCATTCTGAATTATGTAGTTAAGATCGTCTACATCTTTATTCTTAGCCGCCAAAATTGCTCGCTCACTCAACCATTCATTATTTTTGTGGTTAGTCATGATGTTTGGAAATACTTTGTTGATGAGTTCGTCTTTCGATGAGACAAAGAAACAGAAATTCTGAGGAAATGAAATCAATCCATTCGATATGTCGACAGGTACTCGACCATTACCGATAGTCAGCAATTGCTCAGAGAAATCTTCAGCAGATGTATCATTCATCAATGCAACTCTCATGTTTGTTGTCAGTTGAAGCTTCTTTACATAGCGCCATAGATTCTACGATTTGAGGCAAGCGTTAATTTCGTTGGCAGCAGTTGATTTTGGAATTACTGGCAGTGTTTGACGTAAATCGCCAGACAGTAAAATCATTGCGCCTCTACCACATCTCGAGTCATTGCGTAAATCTTTCAATGATCGGTTAAGTGCTTCCAATGCACGTTTATGCGCCATTGTGCATTTGTCCCAGATGATGATTTTGGATTCTGATAAAACTTTGGCCATTGCGGAGTGTTTTGAAATATTACATGTAGGTTCTTCAATAGTTTGAAGATTTAACGGCAATTTTAATGCTGAATGAGCCGTACGGCATCCTTCTAACAATGTGGCTGCTATTCCAGAAGAAGCAACTGCAACCGCAATGTTGGATCTCGCACGGACAGTGGCTAAAACTACTGACATGAGGAATGTCTTACCAGTTCCACCAGGGGCATCCAGGAAATATAAACCACCATTTCCATCATCAATTGCCTTCATTAATGTATCATAAACTTCCTTTTGTTGAGGATTCAACAGCGGTACATTCGTTTGAACTACTAAATCTAATTCATGGTGATCATATTCACGTTCCCGTTCCAATTCTCGATTAAATGCGTCATTCATTTCACGATTTGGTGCTGGCATTCCTAACCTGACTAATAAACTACCGCACATGAGGTTAACACATGTCTTCGATTAAGAGCAAAGCCTGATTATGTATTTCCTCATTCATCTTAAGATCAGGATTTCTTGATCTAACACGAATTTGATGTAAAATATCTTCTGACATATTATTCTTGTATTTGTGCCACAGGTTAGATGGGTTCGATGGATTGTTCACGCGAGATTTTTTGCTCTTCGTCAGTCCTTTCATTGACAATGTTTCGATTCCTTGTTGCGTGACGGCTTTGTTGTGAAAGATTTGAACGTTTTGGTGTCGGCATTATCAATAATCAATAATAAAATCAGCAAAATGCTGTCGAAACAAAACGTCAACCGATTGACAAAATATCTATCAAACCATAGACAAAAAAAACATAGATGGCACATGTATATATTTATTTATTTATTTATATACAGAATCGAAATTCCATTTTTTTTACAAATATTTAGAAACATAGAGTATACATAAATATACAATAAATAGAGAAAATAATAAAAAATAAAAATAACACAATAGAATAAAAGATGCCTTTCCATTTGCTTTTTGTTATAACATTTTTAACAAATAAAAGATTAAATTGATATTTTCACTAATATTTATTTTGTTTTTGTCTTTTTTCCTGCCTTTTGTTTTTTTTGTTTCAAAATATTCCGTACCTTACGTAAGTACCTACTTACAATACCTACTATTGCGTCATTTTTAGTTATGTTGCTGACTATGGCAACACTTTCTCAACTGACAGCTGTCAAGTTAAAATAGTCTTGTATGAAAACATGTTTACGTAAATGTTCCATATTTTTTCTTGATCAAATCAAT
The DNA here is from genome assembly GCA_022606575.1 of Glossosoma conforme. NCBI lineage: Eukaryota > Metazoa > Arthropoda > Insecta > Trichoptera > Glossosomatidae > Glossosoma > Glossosoma conforme. Next base: position 390,495 of record JAGTXR010000191.1, on the reverse strand, counting down.
TTTGAGTATCCCATGGACGTTTTTGGGTTCTAAGCTACCTTTCCACCAATTTTCAGCCAAGTCGGTTAGGCCGTTCTTGAGTTATAAAAACTAAAATAACCCGACTTTCTTTTATATATATAGATATTTATTTTCCACAGAAAATGCATATAACCATCATAATGAATACATAGATATATACATTAATAGGCTGTATATACGAGTATATTTGCTCACGAGTGCCTTCATAGTGCACCGTGGAAAACTGTCATGCGCCAGCCTCGGGACAAGTTATTACTGAAATGCAATTAGTTCAGGTTTCGGAGAAACCCAGGCGCTGAAGAAAACTCATTTATATTAACTCAAGCAAATAAAATAAAATGTCGACGTGCAACATAATACTAATATAATTACATTATAAATGTTTGTTTTTGTTATAAATTTCCTAAGTTGTCCCTTAAGACAAAATGGTCCAGACCTCGGGAGCGTCCGGCTTATCATCCAATTTACTCAAAAAATCCCATTACAAAATCACTCAAAAATATGCCTCGGAATTTAAAGCAACCTCTTTTTCAAGTATTCGGACTTCTGGTCTGGAGGTTGTCAGGAACCATATATTAGGTGAAACGGAAAGTATTTTTTTCTGGCCCGTCACTTTAAAATCAGTTTGTCAACGGTTGCCGCTAAGTAAGCACGTCGTGGTTGGTATCATTTTGAAGCTCCGTGTGTACTCTTTCAATATTCAACGTTCAACATTTCAACATTTTTATTTGCCGTTGTAGAAAAATGAAGAACCTTGAGATTGAAGAAAAAAATTGCGATATTTTATGCTGTTTTTATTCTGTAATACTTGTATTTTACATTTATTTAATCTGAATGTTTCTCATTGCCTGTGGACCCATCAAAGGACGCTCTTAGAAGCTACTTTGTCAACAAGAGTCTGATGGCCCTCCCATCTCTACAGCGCAGAATTTCATGCTACAAAATACCTCAGCATAGTAGATTTGAAGTTAGTATACTACGTGCCTCGAGTTGCCTTCCCTGGTGATTTTATTGCTCAGCCGGGACTGAATCTTGACCGATGGATGCACAGAATTGCTTAAAGGCTGTATAGTTTGTTTGATAGCAACAAACCTTTCATGGACCACAATGGTGGGACCCTTTTTTTGTTCGTTTGTTTGTTTGTTTTAGAAGAGATTCTTTCTTGTTTTTCTCTACTCTAGAATTCTCCTTATACGATCTCCGTCAATTTAAAAATTTCAATTCGGCCTGGTTTGTAAAAACTGAAAAACAAACATTTACCCCTTTTCTATCAAATTGTTATGAAAATTGGGTGTTGAAAGAAAAACAGATGATAATAATTGATAATAAATTTATTACGATTTAAGGAAGTAATGTTTTGTCGTCAATTGGCGGTTCAGGTTTGGACTTTTCAGGTAAACTTTTCGAATGACGAGTCGCATTACATATTTAAAATATCAGCGAGCCGCAAGTAAAACATGTATTTCAAAAATAACAAAAGTTACTTTTCAAAAATTAAGTATTCTTTTTTTGCTAGCAGATAAAAAAAATTATGATCTCCAACTTTGACCTCCATTTAAAAAAAAATGCTTTTTATCTTCGGCTACACACACACACTCTAGCACTAAGTCGTATAAGTTCAAAGGGCAGTCAGTATCACACTTTGTGGTTGAAGTCGAACAGTCTCCTAGTGAATCGGGTGAATCCTGACACTATGCCCATTCAACGGATTTAGTATTGATCGAGGGATGGGCGGGAGGGGAGGGGTGCCAGAGGGAGAGCGAGGAGGTATTTCCTCTCGTCTCTTTCCCGCAGCCAGCTGTTGATGAGCACGTGCGCCGAGGCCGAGACGAGCAAAGGCGGAAACGACCGAAGGATTCCCAAAAACTACTCTGCCCCAAAGGTTATCGAATGCACTCCCACGGGAGGTTTCCCACACCCCTCCCCCTTAACCCCAACCCACATTACCACACTTCCTCGTTCATCAAGACTGTATATGTATAGAACATTTGAATATTTCACAGACAAACAAAATATATATATACACATTAAATATTCCCAACCCACACACAAACACAACATACGATTCCCGCATGCAACATCCAGCCGTTCTGGCTGAGCGTCATAGAGTACACCACCCTCACGACCGGTCGTGCTCTCTTGCATGCGATTACATAAAACAAGATTTTGATTGTAATAGACTCGACATATACAGAAGCACCAAATTTGTGAAACATTTCAAATATAAATTCTAGGGACGTTGAAATACTGTGTAATAGTAAGTATGCGCGTTCCGTGTCAATAAAATGTAACATAATTTAGTATACAGTATTACAAGCTTTGTTTTCTTTCACTTTCATCTCAATAATATAAATCTGGTTAGAAAAATATATACAGCGTGATTTATATTTCGCAAAAGAGTATACATATAGTCTTTGTATAGTAGGTATATATTTGAAGTAAATATGAGTAATATTATGTATTACAAAGTAACTAGTAATACCTACAACATCTTCACGCTCTAACCAAATTGAGTTACGCGAGATATCGCGGGTTCGAACGTAAAGTAAAGTTTTGTAAAAATAGGCGTCCTCCCGAGGCCTGGACATTTCGTCTTAAGTTAATCCACAAATACGCCTATGGACTCATAAAAGAAAGAAGTAAATAAATTATTTATTGCAATGTAAGTTACTTTTTTTTATCTTACCCGACGGGTATGGTTAAATGATAAAAAAATTCGTTACTAAACCAAACCTCGTAAGTTCGATCCCCAAAGATGATTGAAATAATATATGTTTCTAATTGATTTCTAAGCTCAATGAATACCTTAGTGTGATTTTGATCCCTCACCCGTAAAATGTCAGTCTTCTTTCCATAACTGTTGCACGTATGGAACATATGGTCACCATAAATTGCCACCACTAAGTTCTGTCAGCTGCCATTGACCATTTCTTGTTCTAGGAAATATCTGCACCTGAAGTTCTACTTGGGAACATATGTTTCCCGATAAACTCCAGAGCAGCAGTCCGAGTACTTGAAGAAATAGTGGGTGTAGTATACGATGTGTTTTTTTTATGGAAATCAGGCGATAAGCCCTAAGTTCCTGAGGCCTGGACTATTTTGTCCTAAGGGACGGCTCAACCTAAATGCCACTCATAGCCTATACTTTTTTCTTAGTACTTAATTATAAATTCTACTTGTATTTCAGTAACGCATTAAATTTGTATTAATTTGTAATGTTATTGAAAGAAAAATAAATTGAAATAAATTAAAATATAGAGGTATACGAAAGTCATCCCGTGAACACAACCCATTCGTAGTAAGTCTCGGTAAAATGGATGAATGCGTTGGCAGGTTAACAATCTCTATATCACAGATAAACTCTATGCTGTTTGAGTGAGAAAAACTAAAAAAAATATGTTTTGAATAACTTTATTAAAAAAAAATGTCTAAAACATTGCAATCAACATATAATCCACAGATGAAATTTCCCCATTAACGTCATTCGGTATTTAATTTTTTTTACATAAAAAAGCAATTACTTTAAAGTAATGAAAATCAATGTCTCAGAATGAAAAATAATAATATGAAAATCAAATATGAAAATGGAAAACCAATACAGCGCATCGATTACTTGCAGTCCTCGAGAGGTACAATTTCCGATTGTAATGAAATTCTACACCTTGGGTACACGAGCATTAGCATTCACATAGATAGTCTATAACGCAACGGCTTCCAACTGCGCTTCGCATGGGATTCAATTTCACCAGAAGAGGAGCCTACATTTTCTGATGTACATATATTTTTCATACAATAAATAATATCTCTGAATAAACAATCGTAAAGTAACCATAAAAATACAACATTAATTATTTTCGATATGCGCATTATACCGGCGTTGCTCAGAACAGGAAAGAAAGATTATGATTTTTATCATATTTATATGTCCATTTCTTATCATTAAAATGATTAATAATATAAATTTATTACAACAAAAGATCGTCGTCCTTTATGATAAGACTAAGTATGTATAAACATCCCTTTTACTTAAGGAAAGGGGACTGCACATCGCCGAGATCGCTATTCGAAACACGTGGTGGAGGAATGAGGAGCAGATGAGCAACACAAAGACTTTTTCAAAAGCACATTGACATATATTTAATTACAAGATAAAAAATTACAAGCTTTGGAATTCGGATCAGGTGATTGACAATGAACGATCTACCTCCGTTGAGAGCCGAACCAAACTGAATCGGAGCGCTTCGTAACACCACAGCGGCCTTCTATTACCTGTCGGCCTTTGAGGGATTGTCTTCTGTAAAAACAAACAAAATGGCGACACATGCATGTCCGATGAACGACAAAAAATAAGAGATGAATTATTGTAATATATCGTACATCGAGGTTTTCGGCACGAGCCTGCAAGGACTATATCGAGCTGATATCAGCACATTGAGTATGGCAACTTAAAACAAACGACTGATTTTCGACCCTTAGTACTTGATTTTTTTTATCATAAAATACGCTTAGATCGAGTTGTAAAATGGTTTTAATGATACAGAAACCTTTCCGGATACGTAATTAACATATAATATTTAAAATATTAAGCAATATGGATGGATAAGCAGTAATGGCATCCACAAGTACCAGAGAAATAATATCACAAACATATATTCATTTATATTCACTAAGGCTAAAGTCATGAAGGCTAGGGAACCGAGGTTACTCTAATTAATTTGAAATAAAAGAGTAAAATACAAAAATTATCTTAAAACTACGAGATGAGCGGTCTGAGAGTCCGAAAATTGTTGGAGACACTCTAAAATCGAAGAATAAAGGTTAGGAAACAATAAAACACAACTGAAAAAAACAATGATATTCGAATAACGAAATTAAATTTTTCTTCCAAATTTGTATCTTTATATTAGAATTTTCATAAAGATTTTCGTTCCTGCTGAATATACGCTCTATAATACATATTTACATGTATAACACAATATACATACTAGTATATAAAAATCTTTAAAGTTAAGTATGGTGGAAAATTTTAACGCAGTTTTAGAACACGTTCCCTAGGAACGTGTACTAGCGAAATTTTGAATGAATTTTGAATGTTTGAATTATATATGAGTATTTATTTAACTGATGCCAAAACTCAAAATATTCATCGACACATTTATCATTCTTAGATTCAAATAAAATGGTCACAGTCAATAGGACTTAAGTGGGCGGAAATGCATGTATACTTGTGCCTGCATTGGAAATATAATACCAATATTGAACGTTGCATTTCAAGGAATTCCACTGAGATGAAAGGTTGCCTTGGCAAATAATATCCGCAACCGTCTCTGCTTTACCTGCTCCACAGAAAAGCAATCAGTTCGCGGATATTGCTAGGCAGCCTTTCACAATGAGTCTTCACTTGCAATTCTGCGAATACTGGCTAATATTTTTAAAATTAAGTTTTCTACGTTATTAATCTCTTCTTTCGCCGATGAAATAATTTATTTGTTTTTTACAAGTAAATTACTCTTTAAGGACAAAAAAAAATGTCCAGGCCTCAGGGAGCGTCGGGCTGATCATCCGATCTTCTTAAAAACCCTGATCGTTGAACACCCAAATATTTCTCTGATACTACAGCAGCAGTCTTTACAAGTTCGCGGGCTCTTGGCCTGGAGGCTCCCGTGAACCATCGATGTTCTCATGTGGACCTCCGGCGATACAGATTTTCTGTGACAAGGCATATACAATTTGAGCTTACAGAACTGTAAAACGGAAATTTGTGGTGTGCATATTCTCCAAATATGGAGCGGTAAAAAAAACAATATTTTAATTTTCTTGATTATATGTATTGATAGCATTTCAATTCTGTGCGCAATATCTGGGAATCGCAGCTTTAGTCGATCAAAACAAAGTGCCGTTCATACAGAGTGTGTATCGTCCCCTACGGCTGTGAATCTTGACAATCTTGCACCTGAATCCAATGCAGCTGTATAATGGGTTTTGAAGGTCGATGTCTGAGTAGAATACTGGGAGTACTATGATTTGACTTAGTGAGGAATGGCGAGGTGGGAGAGAGCAGTAGCAGTCTTCCATACTATAATCGGTCAAGAAACGAAGGTGCCGCATGAGAGCATTAACTACAGTTGCATTTTCTTCAAGCCCCCGAGATGACCTGGAAGGCCGTCGGGAACTATACATAGAATATACTCGGTGGAGTTGCGGGGGACAGAGCTGATATAGGATGAGCTGACAAGGATCAAGGCGGGTTTATATGCTCCAGTTAAAGGAGCGGACATGGATTTGATAGTGATGAATAACACTTTTCAATTGCATTTATTAATTAATTGCTCGTAAGTTGACAGATGTGTCGATGGAAAGTGTTTGATTTGATTAAAGCATACTCGCACCATACTCAAATTTAATAATAGAATATTATATGTTTGATAAATTTCAGTAAATTTATTTTTATTAGGTTTTTTTACTATAGTTTAATTAATTTTAAGAGGTCCCTTAACAGACTTCGGACCGGAGTATGCAAGACGAGGACACTAATGAAAGCCTGGCAGTTTTACAGCGGATCGACTGAATGTGACTGCGGCGTGGAGTAGACCCTGTCACACCTTCTAGAGTAGGGGTCGTCAACCTTTTTATGCCTAGCGCCTACTTTTGCTTATTTTTCATGGTAAAAATTCCCTACCACCAATCTCGCTATATTTCAATTCAGTATATGGCTGAAAAAAAATCTAGAAGGAATGTAGGAGATTTGAAAATCTACAGAAATCGCCCACCACGGAAGCCCGTATCGCCCACTAGTGGGCAGTACAGACCAGGCTTACGACCCGTGTTCTAGAGTGTGCGCTGTGTCCGAGTAGCTACACCTGGGAAGACCTGATGATGGACAGGAGTAACGCCATCGACGTCACCCACTTCTGGGCAGACAGAATCTGACCCTGCTGTTTCTTCTATACTTTAGTTTATTGAGCCTACAGCTTACCACAGCGATCATCATGGAATATACTCGTACCATAATATATTTCTCTCAAAATCTTTACAGTTGTTTTTAACATGATTTTATATATTTATTTACTCACTTAATTCAAGTACAGGGTGGCGCGCGGCAGACGCACGGATACATACGTAATTTACGTTAAAATCCATACGTCTGCCGGGCGCCGCCACCCTATACAATAAGACGACATCGTCACCATGTCAGCCCCCTAACTGGAGCATTTGGACATCACGAGCCGCCGCGAAAAAGCATTTTCAACCGTGTTCTCGTCTCATCCGACATCAGCCCTGCCTCCCATCGATGAAAGACGAATTAACTCTTAATACTAACCCCATGTTCTCCAACTTAATATAATATGGGTTTTACTATCTTCTTCGGTAAATTTTTTTTTTTATGTAGAATTATAAAATTTTAATTACTTAATGTATGATAATTAATTCAGAATATATAATACATAATAATATATATGTATTTATATGTAATATATATAATCTTGCTCTTACCATTTTCACTGTTTTGAGATATGATATTATTATCCTTCCAGTAAATGTTGTCTGGGAATGGAGATCGAGATGCAATATTCTGTTGCTGCAAACCAATCCACCGGATTGATACTACGAAGAAGAAATGTTGTCATTGTATAATTTCCGAGAAAGATTATTGAAGCGTATAAAATAACGTTGAAATTAAATTTTGTAATATATTATGACCATCATAAATTTTATTCCGACTATCAATTTGCCGGCGTGTATAGCTCAGTGGTTAAAGCGTTTGCATGACAATCCGAAGGTCGTGAGTTAGATCCCCGATAGAGATTACAAAATCGATATCTAAGTTCTAAAATACCCGGTTGGCGTGAATTTGACTCCTCCCCCGTAAAATGCCAGTCATTAAAACAGTGTATGATGCGATCTTTCTCAGCACCGTGACATATGCGGCGCGGTGCTGGGTTGAGCGCACTCGACTACTCTTCATTAGACGCATTCTCTTGAGCGGTCAAAGAACCCCACTTCTCTCTCTTACTAAAGCCTATCGATCCTCTGCCACCGAGTCATTGATTATCCTTGCGGGGGTGCTGCCGTTGGATCTGCAAGTGCAGGTGAGCGCCGCTATGTCGTTGCTTAGACGTGGCTTCTCTGCGAAGGTCGGGGGCGCTTGTCTCAATCCTCCGCAGGGTAAGATCACGAAAGAAACCGAAAAAGTAAGACTGGCGGCGCTCGCAGCATGGCAGAGCAGATGGTCGACCTCGCTCAAGGGTAGACACACATATTCCTTCTTTCCTTCTGTCCTCGATAGAATAGAGATGCCGTGGCTTATTCCAAACCACTGGACTAGTCAATTCATGACTGGGCACGGAAATTTTAAGGCTAAGCTCTTCAAGTTTAGCATCGTTGATAGTCCAGACTGCCCATGCGGCAGCCCCTTGCAGGACGCTAAACACGTTCTGTGGCATTGTCCAATATTAGATTTAGGGAGGCAAAGGCTCCTTAGCGTAATCCAACAGAAGTCTGGACCGGTTGGATATATCGATCTCATATCTACGGAGCCCAACTACCATGCATTTTCTGTATTCGCGGCGACCTTCGGCGAAGAAGTCTAAAAGTCCAAATTTTAACGTCAACTACTAACTTTTACACCCATGTGTGGTGTTGCTCACCAAAACCCGTTACTTGTATAACGAGAATGTACTCTGAAAATAATGCCTTGGTAAGTGCTCCCAAGGAGCGTAAGTACAAGGCGACCGGCTGGGGGGCCTAAGGCCCCCCGAAAAAAAAAAAAAAAAATTCGTCTTCCATATAAGAAAAAAAATGACAGGTCGCCGGATTTGTTTTTGACCCAGGGGCGTCGCAAGGTCTAAAATCGGCATTGACAAAATCCTAGGATCCGCTATATACTTGGGAAATCATAGCTTGATACGTTTGAAACTTTTATTGTTTCGTTTTAAAGGGATATAGAAAAAATATTTTGATGAAGCTAGGACTATGGCGACTGACAGAGCTTTGTGGCGGGAGTTTGTGACAACTAGTTTGTGGGGAGCGGACATGGTGATGATGATGATGAACGTGATTATAAATATCTGTTCATGCTGTAGTTTTAATTCTAATAATAAGTAGGCAGTTTTGAATGTGGTCCTTTATCGGATAACGAATAAAACATTTATTTAAGGTTATGTAATAATATTTTTCTCCACACTGACGTTTTATTTCATTATTAACATATTACTAATATGTTAATTTAAAGTGGAATTTGAATGTATCTTTAAAAATGTTAATAGTTGATACTAATTTCCATAATATTATTTTCATAGATAAATGCAAAAATAATCAAAAATACGATTGTTAATTTGATTTATGTAGATTTTATTAAGTATATTAAATTTTTCTTGTCAATGCAGTTGAGTTTTGAATATAATTTTTGATTTTTATAATATCTTGGACAACATTTTTTTTATATCTAGTATTTTATTTATATATAGTTTGCAAACTTCGTTTTACTAAGGCCGCATTAGAAAATTTAGAGGGCTCCACAAATAGAATATCCTATGTAATATATGTACATCTAAATTCGGTCCTGGGAGTGTACAATTAAAACTAATTTCAAATTATTACAAAAGATAGATGCTTATAGCAACATCTTTAAATTAAAACTGAAATAAAGTGGATGATCATTGATAATATTAAAAATGATTTTATTTTTCAAAAGATTTTGTTATTTTAAAATTGTTTTACTAAAAAAAGCAGCTCAGTAAATCAAGTTCTTAAATATAAGAATATTATTATTTGTAGTGAAAATTACTCTGGAGATCGTTTGTAAAAGTAATCACAGGCAGAAAACTAATCTTTTGAAAAGAGGAAAAAATTGGTTTGCAACTCGGATAACTTCTGATTTCTGTTAGTAGATGTCTCTGTTTATGAAAAAACGTTTATGTATTGTAATTTTCAAGACCAAAAGTGTTTAAAAATCTCTCAAACTGATTTTAATGCAAATCATATATTATTTTGTGAAATTTCAATAGATAGCAGTGTTAAATAATATTTTTTTTTAGCGTTCCTAATCATTTTAAGGGTTAATATAGTAAATTGTTTGTCATTAATAACTTAATACGAAACAATTTAGCTACGATTCGGTAACAAGTAATTTATTCATATTGTCATTAGTGGACCTATTGGTCGGGTATAATATTAATTGATGATAAAACTATGAATTTCTTGGACCATTTGGTTAAAATGTTTTAATCTTTCTGTTAATATTTTCATGGTTTTAATATTCGATATTATTATTTATCGGGCGCGACTCAACCAAAAATAATAAATACGTATGTATTTTTTTTTACTAAAAACAGGTAACGTAGGTCAAATATGTGGGTATCACGTTAGAGTAAACACGCTGGCGTGACTGCCTAGCTAAATCAATTTAGGCGGGATTATTTAACATTGTTTCTTATGAGTGTTTGCCGGGACCATTAAAATTTTTAAAAAGCCAGAACGAAATAACGGAGTCAGATTGTATTTTACATTTTATGTAATAAAATATTTAATTCGATGAACTAAAGATCATCATCATACAATTTTCGCTCCACTAACTGGAGCATATGGCATTCACGGAATTGCCGCCACAGAGATCTTTCAGCCACCATTTTCTTCGCCTCATCCCAAGTCAGCTCCACATCCCGCAGTTCCACCGAGTCCGAATGTGATGAAACATAGAAAATGTAATTATTAATTAAATGGAAAATAGTTTACGTTTGCATCGGTGATTGCGGTGCCTTGATTATATCCGATTTGAGAAACCGCGGCGCTTCAGCATGTGAATAATTAGTGTTTAGAGTGATCTATATTAAAATAAGGTTAATAAGTATTTATCTACAAGTATATCAGGATTTTATATCTCACGTTGTATATGAAGGGATTTATGGAATGTACAATAGTTAATGTATAATTGAAATAAAACTACAATTTGGACCTTTCGTTTTTGATAAAATAAACCTTCAAGTAACCCTGAGAAATGAATAAGTCATTATTTTATAACTACGCCCTTTGATGTGTTCCCGCGATGGAAAAATTTCCAGACGAGCTGCTAAGTTGCAGTAAACTTGTTTCGGGCAATTTGCAAGTAAAATGCTTATTATGGAAGCTATGCATAAAGCTTACCGCAAGGGTTGTCTAGAATGCCCTATCCAATAATACAAGATAGCAGCAAGGTCGAGTCTTTAAAAAATTGAGCATTTGTTGCTTTATAATTTTATTGTCAGAGATTTAAGATAACTTGTAACAATTGGTTCGTAATTATTTTTGGCGTTACAATTATTTATTTCTTTTGGTTCCATGCGCAATGTTCTCAAATAAAGTGATACGTATTATTTATAGATGCCGCTTGTTGTACACTGTTTTTACTTGTTATGGTCAATTGATAATTAAATTAATTAATTTACAAGAAATATTATTAAAACGATAATATGTTCTGACATCCCCGTTACTAAAGGAAAGGCTTCACGTCGCCGGGACAGGCATTTGAACACGTGGTCGAGGGATGAAGAGTAGATGAGCAACACTTAGAACTTTTTGAGAAGCACATATACTGTATAACTAATTACTTGTTATGTTTTACAATTACATTAAATTGTTTTTTGGTGGATTTTTAAAACGTATTCATTGGACCATTTGGTCATATATTAACGCCACCACAGTTCTGTAACCTTTCCATTTCCTTTCATCGTTCCTAATCGTCTCTAAAGGTGTTACACAGCCGATTGAATATAATGCGTTATTTCCAACGGTCTCCAAGTCCAGAGCTTAAGAGTTTGAAAATATTACGACATTTAAGTCGTATTGCCGGTTTTGTACACTTAAGCGATCGCTGAATATTTGCAAACAAAATATATATGTGTAAATACAAATTAATGTTTTAATTTATGATCAAGACTAAGCGATAAAATTTCAATGTCAATTATAATTAACGGTTTCAGTTCTTCTCCTATTATTATAGAGCTGAAAGTTATAGCAAAGCAAAACATATTTTACCCTCGCCTCTTGGGAATGCTTTCCCGTCAAGTGGAAAAACTCCAGCTGGCGTCGTCAAATACAATTTAGTTTAAAGTCAGCGGAAAAGTTTTCAAAATTTCTGAGCTTTTTCGACCGCAGAAATACTCTTTATTGATATTTTTCCGAGAATTCCCGTCTGGCTTAAAACATCCATTATAAATTTATTTTTTTATAAATTACCGCTAAACATTGTATCGTGATGTGATGCGACAGAATATCATTATGATATGAAAATAAAAAATTGTGAGCATCTGCAGGATAATTCTCTTATCGTCTTCTTCGTGTCAGCGACGTCAAATTATTTCCGCCTAATGCCAACATGGATGGCCCGTGTGTTGCCTAGCATAAGTAAAACATGTAGATAGCTCAACGCTCAATATATTGTCTGTATTCATGCTCCAGTTTTGAGAGTCTTGATGCCTAATAATAAGCCGAAGCAGATGTACAAAAAGCGCTTCTCGAAAAATTGACTGCGTAAAATCAGAGGGTACCAGTTTGAGTTTCATTTGAACGGTGCATGCAATTACGATTTCGAATAAGAGTTATTTTAATTAAAAGATCTACAATACATCACTTTCGTTTAAGTAATTCGAATTTAATTAGTTTCTTAATTAATTTATTTTGGTAATTACAGCAATGTAAATATTTTTTGATATATAAATAACTAGATTACATTATTTACGCTCAAGTTGATATAAATACTAATTGAACATATTTTTTTTATTTTTAATAATAAAAATTTCTCAATTGAAATTTAAGTAAATTGTAAAGAAAATGGTTTCATTAATTAGTAAAAAGTAATACGTAACCAGTAAAAATATTAATTATTTTAATAAAAAACATTAATCACGTTTCACAAACAATGGTCGCCTCGTGATGATTATCAAAGAGTTTTGAATTCAAAATAAATAAAGTTGAAAAGTATTTTCGGTTGAACAATGCATTAACTATGTATACTGTTCACTTCTGCGAACAAGTCCTTTTTCAGGAAAATCGATTTGGAAGGTTGTGCGTCATAGCGGCTGAAAGACAGGGGTTGAGGATAAGTGGCAAGGGGCAAGACAAGTCTATCCAGAAAATTTGGTGTACGAAATGGCTCACTTTAAAGAAAGGAAAAAAAGTGTTTTATGTCGTTATATGTTGGTTGTATGAAAAGAGTGCATTTAAAACCTCAATTTAAAGTATGAGCATTATACAACATTTCACTTAAGACCTATGTTGAATATTGATCTTCTTCCTCTTCGTGTCAATGACATCAAATTATTTCCGCCCAATGACAACATGGATGGCCCGTGTGTTGCCCAGCATTAGGTCTTGAAATGTACAGATAGTTGGGCACATGGAGCAGAATCTAAGGTGTGAGGCGGTCTGCAGGTCTCCACAGTCGCACAACAGTGACTTTTTTGCCGAAGCATTCCCCACCGCTCGAGGTAGTCCTTTGTTTTTCCAACTTCCGTTCTTAAATTCCGGTTGAATATTGATGATGTAATTCGATATAATATTGTTCTTCTTCTCTGTGGCGTTTAAAGTGTTGGTGGATCTTCGCTGTTTCCCATGACGTTTTCTTCTATTGGAGTCCTCCAGCACACATAAAGCACCTTAATCATTAGAGACTATTCAAGCGTCACCTCAAAAACGACCACATGCTCCACTTAAGGGAGCAAATGTGGTATAAAATAATTTTATTTAATATTTTTCTTCCGTAATTTATTTTTAGATGTTTTAATAATTATTTTTCTATTCAACATCGAGACAGATGCGAAAAATTAAGATCATAAAAATCGATCCAGCCGTTCTTGAGTTATAAATGTTAAAACTTACACTACTTTCTTTTATAAACGAGTATATACTCGTAATTCAAGAAAAATAAACAAAATTGAGTTACTTTTATTATTTAATTGTTAATATTTTATGAACTTTCAATAGTACATATCACACGAGATTATGTTTTAAGACGTATTGAAAACTTAAATAAACGTCAGACATCTTTATTAGGTAACATTTTTTTTTAAAATTGCTTGAGCACTTAAAATTCACGTACTGAAAGACCGTAGTTTCGCTTTGAATGAAAATTTTGACAGTTTTTCATACACACTGATGGTTGAAACTAAATAAATAAAAACTTAAATATACTAGAATTAGGAAACGAAGAAGGGGGAATGGGTGGAGCAAGAAGGGGTTTAGACATGTGTAAGTTATCTTCTTGCTCAACGTGATTCATATAAAACATTTTTTATTTTTAATTTAGTATTTGAAACTAGTCTCAAAGTGAATACTAAAAATATAAAGAACATCACACATCCCATGTGTATAGTCACTATTGTTGAGCGTCGTAAAGTCTAATGAATCCAATACACTACTGGTGATTTCCTGCATTCGCTTACTTAAAAATGCTGTTATTCAACATTCAATTTAATAATATATAAAGGCGTCATGCATCCGAGGAATTATTGACTAAAAATAATTCGCGCTATGATAGTTATTACGGTATGATTATCATGGTCGGATTATTTATACGATTAATTTGCAGCGATTGATTTAAGTTCAGTCTAGTCAGGCGTTGTGTTGTTAGTGTAGATCAGTTATCCCTTATCTAATCCATCAATAATAACCTTGGAATACTTCCTTTTTAGTTAGGTAAAAGAATAGGAAAAAAATACTTTTATTGATAAACATATCTTTCTGATTTTTTTAACGATGTCGATTGAGTGTAAAAGGTATTTTGGAGGCTCTAACTGAAAGCATTTTTTTTGCAATAAAGGTAAACCATTCGAGACCAAAGGGATCTATGTTGCTTAGCCAGGACCACGGAACGCTGCTTGCGAGAAATGTGTTTAATATATATTTATGTGCGGTCTTCTTCAGGGTTGAAGAATTTGTGACAAAGTCGTCAATATTTAAAAAGACCCCTGCAACGGAGATCGAATATTGGTACGAGAGAATTCGCCATACACGGCATTACTCAAAAGCCACAATAAAACTCCAAAGCTTACCGGTAGAATTTAGGAATGAATTTCGGGAACTGCGGGAACATGGTCGACATACCGTCAATATATATAATCGTGTCAGAAACAACAGGGTCGGATCCTTTCTGCCCAGATGATGGGCGAGAATTTACGTATTGAGTTCGTAGAAGCAGCAACCACTGCAACGGTCACACAACAGTAGGACATTCTATGCGAATCAACCTTCAGTCGGTCCTTCAAGGATTGGGACTAAAAAGTTTTGCGTTATTTATTTAACACACTGTTATTAGCATATAGTGGATAAGCTCACGGTGCACCGCGGTGCACTGGTGCACCGTGAGCTTGTTGCAGGTGCACCGCGAAAAAAGTGGGTAAAAACGAAAAAATCCCCTAAATAGTGAAAACCGAAAAAGTAGTTGTATCCCGATGGATCCCGTCAAGTTAAATCACTACTTCACTACGAAGCACGCTGATCTTGCATCAAAAGAAAAGATTACTTTGAAAGATTGTTAAGCATGCAAAAAAAATCAAGCGAAATATTTTGAAAAAACTGTTAAAATTTCCCATAAGGCACAACTGGCCTCATACGTGATTGCTGAATTGGTCGCTGTACAATTAAAACCACATACTATAGCAGAGTGTTGATGTGTGTTTGTGTACAAATTATGTTTGTTGATGAAGCAAAAAAGGAATTTATGAAAATTCCCCTTTCAAACGATACAATAAAAAGAAGAATTTTAAATATGTCGGATGATATTGAGAAAACAGCAGACTGCCATTAGCAGTAAGGCACAACAACTAATTAACAAGGATTCAATAAATATATTTGCTTCAAACAACTTACCGAGCATACGACTGGACAAGATATTTTTGATTATTTTTCTTCATATTTAGAACAATTTAAAATATCGTGGGAGTGGTGTGTAGGAATTTGTACGGGATTTGCTTCCCTTGCAAAGAAAAGGAACCCTAATATTATATCTACTCACTGTTTTTTACATAGAGAATCTTTAGTGTCGAAAAAATTACCAGCGGCACTAAAATCTGTACTAAATCAAAATGAAAAAATGGTGAATTCATAAAATCAAGACTTTTAAAAATACGTATATTTAAAAACTTTGCATTTCTATGGAAGCTAAAAATGTCTTTGCTTTTTCACACTGAGGTAAAGTTTTATCTACATTCATAGCACTTAAGAATGATTTATTATTTATATTTATATTTTTTTACCTTTTTTTCTTTACCTTACTTATATATTTATTCGTCGCTCGACACTCAAACCGGGCGGACGTGTCTAACATCCTACCTGAGGATGGCGAACTGTTGCGATGATATCGCGCAAATAAATCGTCGCTTAGACGATCACCGTTTGCTGCTGGAGAGGCTCTTAAAGGCTGTTGGATGCGGGATGGATGATGCTCGACATCCGTTGGTGGACCCTCCACCCAACCCGACAAGTCTGACTTCCCGCAGAAGGCGCTAGCGTAATTCCGGCTACCTACGCTGAAGCTGTTTCCTGTTGATGAACTGTGACAAAGAGACTTTAACCTGAAAAATCCGCTTTCGAACGCCACCGAAGAGGACTCCTCGGAAGATACTATCGAAGGAGCCCCTGTTTTCGAAAGGCTATCCCGTTCTCAGCCGGGACGAATCATCGTTCGAGGAACTGGAGGACCTGAGTGCTTTCTCCGTGGATGTCCTCTCCCTCCCCGAGCAATCTTTCCGGAGAAGTTCAACGTTCTAAGTTGAGTCGCGCCTCTCCGCATGCGGAAAGGCAACAACATTCAGCACGTCTGATGATCCGTGGTTCTGCAGGCCTCAAACGTTAAGAAGATGGCGTATCTTCAAACAACCTTCACCCAGCATACGGCTGAGGACAAGATATTTTTGCTTATTCAATTTCTTGATGACCATCAGGAGGATTATCAGCAGGCGGACGCTGTCAACTACCAAAGTCGGGGTCATCGCGACTTCGCTGGAGTCTCTCATGGAATATGGCCTGAAAGGACCATCTTCAACCCTGGATACGCATAAGACGAAAGAATCGCAGTGAACATGGTTCTACTATTGACATTTTAGTGTTATATTGAAATTCAGTACTTTTTAGGAGGCGAAAAACACGTTTTATTTTGTGACAATAATGCCTTGTTATTTGTGAGTCAATCATGATATACTTATGACAGGGTTTTTGTTGTTACCAAACTGTTTATCTTGAGTCTCCTGACGCTAGTTCTGAGTGTGAGGTCAGTGATACTAAATGTGTCTATAATTTAAGACCTTTAAAATTGTATTTATATTTTAAATATTTTGTATTTATATGGATTGTAAAAAATGTCATTGAATTGATCAAACTTGAATGTTTCTGCAAGGAAAAAAATAAATTCAATAGAATTGAAAATTGAAATTGAATTAATTTTCTTTCGAAATGAAGGTATGGATGATTTTGTTAAATGTCTTCAGAATAATGATTGGTATACTAAAGAAGCATATTTAGCAGATATTTTTAATTACTTAAATAACGTTAACACAAGCGTTCAAAGAAAAAACGAAAATTATTTGTCATCCATTGAAAAATTGTCAGGATTTATGAAAAAAAAATCTTTGGAAAAATCGAATAATAGAAAAAAAACAATATGTTTCCTTCAAAGAAAAGTTCCCGAGGAAATTATTTCCGTGATAACGTATAATTTAACTTTATTAGAAGAAAATATACTACATTATTTTCCTTCTTTAATTATAGAAAATTATGCCTGGATACGAAGTCCATTTGCTATAATTGATACACCGTATTGTGGATTTTCATATGCCGAAGAAGAAGAATTAGTCTCATTGTAAACTGACCGCACTCTAAAAATTTAATTTTCCGAAACGACCATGGAGGACTTTTGGATTTCTGTACAAGATGAATATCCAGTTCTTCAAATGAAGGCACTGAAAATTTTGTTGCAGTTTTCAACATCATATTTATTTGAGCTTGGTTTCTCAACAATAAATAATATGAAAACTAAAAAACGAGAAAGACTTACAAATTTAGATGAAGAATTGAAGCCATATCAAATATTCGACCGAATATTTCTGATATCTGCAAAAACCAACAAGGTCAGGTATCCCATTCATTGATTTATGGTTGATAATATAAATTACATTTTATTAAGCAGGGACATCATTTTCGGTGGATAAGAGGCGGGAGGAAATGATCCCTTTCTAGATTTCCTTCACCTTCAAATAATAATATAAATATTTTTAATAAAACGCGTATAAAGTATAAAATTGTTTGTTAGGAAATATTTACGAACTAAATTTATATCCAATATTAAACATTTTTTTATGTACAACTTAACTTAAAAAGAAAATGTTTCAAAAAAATGTATGTAATTTAGTATCTAAATATTTTTTTTTTAATAAATATGTATCAAAAATTATGTCCACATATTTTTTTGGCCCCTTAATTCTGGTGCACCACCATTTTTTTCCATGATCAAAAGTGCACCGAGACTTCAAGAAGGTTGAGAACCACTGCTATAAAGTATGCCAAATTTTTAGGACGTGATTTCAAGATTACTAATGCTACTAAAATATTGAGAATCTGCAAAAATTATGAATGTTTTTTTTTTATTAGAGCGTTACAAATGAATCAGGGCAACAGCAGGCTGCAGGGGTTCGCAATTACCTCATTTCCATACTAATGCGTACATCTGTCGCCGGATGGGGCTGCAAACAGTTCAGCTGCAATTTTCAATACATAAGTCTGTCATTTTGTCACGTGTAAACACGAGAAGGACTTTCGAAATACATATTCAATGGTATTGAATATTGTAAGAACAGTGATACCATCATGTCGAAACACTGGTTCTCCTTCACATCAAACATAAAACCCATCAATGGGATGGATTGAGCTACCACTTATACCAAATCTTCAAGGCAAAAGTAAGAGTCAGTTTAATGATTCAATCTCCTTAAAGAAACTGATTAACAAACACCTAGTCTTTTCGTTTAGCCCCGTGTTGTCGTTCATCCAGAGACTATGCCTCTTGGGAGAGGGATCAGACTTTTCAACCACATCGCCTCGGATGTCGATATATTTCACGTAAAGGAGGCCCAGTTCAGGCACGAACTCAACGAATTTATTTGCAAGAATAATTTGTTTGAGTCATCTGTTTGGTGAGCATTGGGACCTTCTATTGCTTGTCTTTCTTCTTTTCTATTAATTTAGTACTTAATAATAAGTACCTATATTTAATGCATTGTTTCTTTTACTTTCTTGTACTTCAGAACTTATTTTTTGAGGTCGTTGTTTGTATTGATTTATATAGATTATTTCATTTATTATGAATGCAATAAACTAACGTTTGTAAAGTAAAAATAAATAAATAAATAAAAAAACAGTAATTGGATTGATTTTTTTATGAAATCGCATCGATATTGCGCTTATTCAGATGATTGTCAATGAGGAAATGATGATACAATTGGGAAATATACATAGTATGTATTCAGTGGAACTTTGAGTCTTAAGATGATTCAGAACGAGGCAAGGATAATGGCAACCAACAGATTTATATGCCGATAACTTGTGACGTCTTATATGGTCCGTCTGCAGAAAGGATATGATAAAATAAAATAAATACAATTGTTTACACTACAATAGTTATAATTCCCAAATTGCTCCCTGAAACAAAACAATCATACGAATTAAATTGGTCATTCAGTAAATGGCCGGCTTCTGCCTCGTGTAGTATGCACAATGAAATGAATTAGTTAGCGCCGGTCGATCACTTTGTTCCCGCTCCGATTGACCCGGGGCGACACATGTGCTGAAACCTATTGAAAACTCATTGTCTGCGCTGAAAATGTTAGGGGAAGGAAAACGCTGATGACACTCAACGCGGGAACCCTTTCCAGTGCTGAGCATCACCCTTGAACCAACGTATGGTGTAAGAAAAATGGAATGAAAATGCATTTTTGTCAAGAAAGAACGCAAAATTATTTATAAACTGCTTTAATAACAATTTAAATAAAATTTGCTTTTACGATAATAGGAAATGACCATGTTTCTCAACTTCAATCCTTGAAGTAAATGTGAGTTATCTCGATATCAATGGCAAACTATAGTGGATTCTATGACGATTACCATGTTACATATAGTTGAGCGCTGCATGTGGAGTGTTGATCCGCTAACGTCAAAGACTACAGCCCGATATTCACGCTTCATTCTTATTATTACAGGACTTAACTATCGATGTGTGGTCTTCACGGGACGACTTTCGTCTACCCACAATTTTGATTAATAGGCTATGACTGGCATTTTCCGGGTGAAAGATCAAATCATCAATGTTTGTTGCCAAGTCATCTGTGTTTAGGATTCTCGATCGAGTATATTCTCGAATATTCTCCAAGAAGATCAGAAACAGGGCAGAAACCAGCTGTTATGTTGGAAGGATTGTAATCAACATTTTTAACAAGATCACGGGATTACCCCAACGCTCCAGGAGCCTGGACGGTAAATGTCATTTTTTCTCACATTTTTCACTTATTTTAATTGCGTTTTAAAATAAATCATGTTAATTTAACTCGCTGGGTAATTTTCGTTTCAATTCGCATTAAAAATACTTTTTTTATAATTTATTCAGGCCCGTATTTTTCCGGTCGGAATAAATATTTTAATGGTCAGAATAAAAAATGAAATTATTATACTTTTGAATTATTTAACATTGTAATCATTTCGATTTTTTCGATCGATATTTCTTGGTGGAATTCCATAATATCAGATATAAAATAAAAGATTCTTTAGAATTTATTCCACATATATTTTCACTCCTTTGCTTTATATAGAGCCAAGAAAAATTTAACTAATTTACTTGAAAATGGCCATCCGACCTGGCTGAAACATGTCGTAAAAAATAATAATATGTGGAATAAATTCTAAAGAATCTTTTCATTTTATATCTTCTACATTATAGTTATACTAACCCAACTCAATCTTACCTAACCCAAACTAACTAATCTTATTAGTTATCTTGAGTTAAAAATTATAATTTATTTTGACCAAAAGCTGATTTGAGGCTTGTGACCAAATATTTTTTGCATTACGAATAAAACAATATATTTTTCGAAATGTTATGAGCTATGAAATTTGTCATCATCATTTTGCATATAAAAGAAGTGATGGAAATGACCCACAAGCAGTCGATCTAATCGAGACGTCGGTATTTTCAACGGTCTTCTAACAAATATTCTATAATAGCGATGTTATCCAGTTTGGGATTTGATTTGTGAAAAAAAGATCTTATCGTTTTATTATTTCGTTTTGCGGCGAATATCGTTTTTAATATTAAACGCATAATATACCCAAGAAACAAGCAACATATCAATAACTTCTGTTAAGGTAATATTTTTTATTTATATATTTATTGAAGTTTTACAACAGCCAAAATGTATCATAGCTAATAAATAGGTACTTATATTAGAATAATATTTATCCAATTAAAATAATAAAATTAAAAAAATGAGCAATTAAAAAAGGCACTTAATCGAGGAAAAAGAAAACATGCATCTACACAGATTGGTCTGGCAACAATACAATCCAACATTAGTCCTGAAAGTTCCAATGCTAAAGCTTCTATAATTTCTACTTGCTGTAGAGGTACCATATACTCTAGTTGGAAGAGCGGATATGCTATGATGATGATGATGATGATGACGTAGAGTTAAATGTTTAAAAAATAATACCTAGCTAGCATTGCTCCACTTAAAGAACACGTTATTTTACTGAAAGAAGACTCGATTTTAATATAACAATGAGCTACTGAAAGGTGTGGCAATCCTATAAAAGAATTAACTGATTTTATTGAATTATATAAATCATAAATACTCATACAGTTGATAAACTAGAGAATTTATAAACGTAATTTATTTAATTACCCATATGAAAATATTGAGTTTTTTTCATATTATTTAATATGACTGATTTGCACCCCGAGAAGGAACATTTTCGACTTGTTAATGCACCCTGTAAATATTTGTATTATTGTGTATCAAGCAATCATATATTTTTTAATAAATTTATAGTACCTGTAATTAGTCACAATAAAATTTAAAGTTCATCTAATCAAGAAATGATTTTTTAAAATATCCATAACAAAACTAGTAATGAATTCATTCACTATTTCTGGTTACAAGTAAAGGTCTTTAATTAGTACCATTGGGATGCACTTGTAACTAAATCCCTTTCAATTGGATTCCCTTCTTCCTTTTATGCTATTGTCCTTTGTCGCATTCGTTATAAGGACAACCTTTCAAAGAAGGCATTAGCATTTTAAATTTTCAAATATTTTTTACTGTGTTTTCCAGCATAAAAGATTTTACGCAGTGGTTTTACAAGTATAACATAAATCAATAATGTAGAGCGGTGGTTCTCAACCAGTCCACCGCGGTGCACTGGTGCACCGCGAGCTTGTTGCAGGTGCACCGCGAAAAAATAGTAAAAACGAAAAAATCCGCAAAATAGTGGAAACCGAAAAAGTAGTTGGCAAAATTATGAAAGTCGACAAAAGGGTTAATGTGATTTCCATTTAGTCGAATCTCGACAAGTTAAATCGCCACTTCACTACGAAGCACGCCGATCTCACATCCAAAAGAAAATAATTCTTTGAAAGATTGTTAAGCATGCAGAAAAAAACAAGCGAAATATTTTGAAAAAACTGTTAAAATTTCCGATAAGGCACTACTGGCGTCGTACGTGATGGCTGAATTGATCGTTGTACAATTAAAACCACATACTATAGCAGAGTCTCAAATTTTACCTGCATGTTGCGAAGTAAAATAAAATTATAAAACTCCTTTTTGAAACTTTTTTTTTTAAATTTGTCAGATGATATTGAGAAAACAGTTACCGATAAACTTTCCAAACGAAATTTTGCTTTACAAGTCGACGAATCGACTGACAATAGCAGAAAGGCCCAATTACTAGGGTTCGTTCGTTTCATAAATGAAAATAAAATAGTGAATCAATATCTATGCTGCAAAGAACTTACTAAGAATACGACTGGACAAGATGTTTTTGATTATATTTCTTCATATTTAGGACAATTTAAAATATCGTGGGCGTTATGTGTAGGAATTTGTACAGATGGTGCTCCTTCAATAGTAGGCTCAATTAAAGGATTTGTTACCTTTGAAAAAAAAAAAAACCCTAATATTATATCTACGCACTGTTTTTTACATTCATAAAGAGAATCTTTATTGCCGAAAACATTACCAGCGGCACTAAAACCTGTACTAGATCAAATTGTAAATATGGTGAATTTCATAAAATCAAGACCTCTAAAAACATGCATATTTATAACTTTTCATTTCTATGGAAGCTAAATATTACTCTTTATTTTTTTACACTGAAGTCAGTGGTTAGCTAGGGGTAAAGTTGTATGTGGATTCATAGCACTTAAGAAAGAGTTATTAATCTATTTTCTAAATGAAGGTATGGATGATTTTGTTAAATGTCTTCAGAATAATGATTCCTATAATAAAGTAGCATATTTATCAGATTTTTTTAATAACTTAAATAACGTCAACACAAGAATTCAAGGAAAAAACGAAAATTATTTGTCATCCATTGACAAATTTTCAGGATTAAGGAAAAAATAACTCTTTGGAAAAATCGAATAAAAGAAAAAATAGCTATGTTTCCTTCACTCAACGAAAACATTCCCGAGGAAATTATTTCCGCGATAATAGATCATTTAACTTTATTAGAACAAAATATTGCACATTATTTTCCTTCTTTAAATATAGAAAATTATGACTGGATACGAAATCTATTTGCTACAATTGAAACACCGTATTGTGGATTTTCATACGCCGAAGAAGAATCCTATACTCAAGTGTCATTGTCGACTGACCGCACTCTAAAAATTAAATTTTCCGATATGACCATGGATGACTTTTAGATTTCTGTCCAAGATGAATATCTAGTTCTTCACATGAAGGCACTGAAAATTTTGCTATAGTTTTCAACATCATATTTATGTGAGCTTGGTTTCTCAACAAAAACTAATATGAAAACTAAAAAACGAGAAAGACTTACAAATTTAGACGAAGAACTGAGGGTAGCTATATCAAATATTCGACCGAATATTTCTGATATATTTAAAAACCAACAAGCTCGGGTAACCCATTTATTAATTTTTGAATGATAATGTAAATTATATTTTTTTAAGCGGGGACGTCATTTTGGGATTTATAAGAGGCGGGAGGGAAATGACCCCCTTTCTAGATTTCCTTCACCTTCAAATATTAATACAAATATTTTTAATAAAGTATGTATAAATATAAAATTATTTCTTAGGAAAATTTACGAACTAAATTTATATCCAATATTAAACATTTTTTTATGTACAACTTAACTTAAAAAGAAAATATGTCAAAAAAAATGTGTGTAATATAGTATGCAACAATTTAAAAAAAAATATGGAACATAAATTATGTCCACATATTTTTTGACCTCTTAATTCTGGTGCACCGCCATTTTTTTCCATGATCAAAAGTGCACCGTGACTTCAAAAAGGTTGAGAACCACTGACGTAGAGTATTTTAAATTTATGTCATTAATAAAAACAATTTTAAAAAGCCTTGATCTAAATGAGAATCTATAGATGAATTACGCTGAGAACTTCAGCTAGCGGGTCCTTCATATCATGTATATTTCACGATGGAGAGAGCCCGGGGGCAAGAAAAGAGACATTTTATGTTCCCTTACCGCATCTGCAGGACATATTTCACCCAGATCAACCATTATTTCTTGACAGACTGTACGTGAAAAGGCTGTCATGTTTCATCCCTTACCTCGTAATTCCACACAAAATTATGCCACAGCATTTTTAATATTATCCACGGACACCTGTTCTCTAAACCTATTACGCGGCTGAATTGGCTTTTAACCAGGCTTAACAATTACACAAAAAAATGACACCCGAGCCAAAGTGAGCTCGGGAGCACGCTGTAACACATGCAGCGCCCTACGATCGCCTGTCGGCCCTTTGACGAACCATTTCTACTGTCACATCATGCAAAATGGCGATGCTACGCCATTTTTTTGTACAAACTTATATTTTTATTTATGCGTGTACGAAGAGCTAACAAAATAAGAGATGAAAGGTTTGGATATCGAGGCTTTTCGTTACCAGCCTGCAAGGGCTATATCGAGCTGATTTCACAGTCTATATAAATCGGAAAAAAGACAAAACAGTTTATATAAGCTCGAATAACAGACAGTAAAGTACAATAGAAAAAACAAGAAATATGGTACAAACAGTAGAATACAGAAAACGACAGACACGGAAAAGTAAGTAAAAGATAGTAGAAGTCAAGTAATGTTAGTGGCAAAAGAGGATACAATATTATAAAACAAGATATTTAATATAATATCAGATATAAAATAAAAGATTCTTTAGAATTTATTCCACATATATTTTTTTTGACGACATGTTTCAGCCAGGTCAGACGGCCATTTTCAAGTCTAATTCTATAGAATCTTTTATTTTATATCTGATATTATGGAATTCCACCAAGAAATATCGATCGAAAAAATCGAAATAATTTAATATAAGATTATCTTTGTAAGAAATTTCTTGTAAAAAACAGGAAATATATGTATGCAATTATTTCTATCGATTTATATTGAGTTGAAATGGTTGAGAACGTCAGCTCTAATGCAGCGTACTCCAGTATACAGAACAATGCGCAATCAGCAGAGTGGAGAATCCGCCGCAAGCAGAACTGCGCTAGTGCTACTAGTGCTAGCATTATTTCTATCGGTTACAAGCAGTTTTGTTGGTTCTGAATGCCTATTGCAGGGAAGGCAAGAGTTGTTCAGGCGATATTATACGGGAAGATGTTCTTGCCAGATGAAAATGATAAACTTTAAATAAAGAGCTCGGTTAATACGATAATATCTTATGTAATAAGCTCACAGTTGGTCAGAATTATACAAATTAGTATTTTAGATGAAATCATTGATAAAAAAATTTAAGGTCACTTTAAACGTTATGGACCATTAAAATGGAAGACTGTATTTTCGGTCTCCCTTTTTTCAACCCGAACCAAATCTGGGGATTACCGGTAATCAAGAACATGCATGTAGAGTATTCATACGCTAACGTCATTAAACTACTGCCCGGCATTCACGCATCCGGTTTTAGTCCATTCTTACGAAAACTCACAACGATCATCTGGTGTTCACGGAACGACTTTCGGAAATTTACAGGTGTTGAATTAATTTTCTTCAACATTTTACGAGTATATACATTAGGGTGTCCCAGGATAATTATTTTTTTCGAAATGAAATTGGCTCACCCCCTATTTTTATGTGGTTTGGTCCTAGTAACTCACATAATAAATTTTATTGCTATCGGACAATGTTTTCTGATAGCGACTTGATGTTGAAGTTTTAATATAAATTTTTGTATGAAGGCCAAAAGGAGCTTTTGAAAACTTATTGTTTATTCAGCAAATAAAACGCTGTTTTATCTCTTTCTTACAAATATAAAGTAAATATTGTGTTAATATTATTATCTATTACAGAAAATTAAAAAAAAATATTGCTTTTTATAATCAGGGTTTAGCTTTCGCGCGCCTAAGAATTCTAGTATTGACATATTCCGATGCAAGTCGCTATCTTTTCCCGTGGTTTTAATGGCGTGAAACTTTTTTTACAATTATTTGAACACCATTCACACAAAATGAGGGGGTGAGCCTTGAAAAGACGAATTTTTTTTTTTGGGACACCCTAATATACATACTTCGGTCAAGAGATGAAGGTGGATATAGCTGGGACATGTAGTTCGGATGCCGCAGGAGAGCATATGCTTAAGTTGGCTTTTCTACAAGTCTCCGGGTTCACGCCGTCAAACTAAACATAGAATGTACTCGATGGAGTTTCAGGAGTTAGAGTTTATCATGGGATGAGCGCGGCGGCTAACTGAGCTTTCTAATGGCAGTTTTTAACAACCATATGTTCCAGTTACTGGAATGGATATGGAACTGATGATAACGATGGGATTAGTTTTTATTTATTTACTTAAAGTAATTTTTACTGTAATCTTAGTCGGGGGATTGAATCCGCGACTTCTAATCCAGTTAAGGTCTTTGTCTCGAAGTCACATACGCCAACATAGATATAGTTATTCAATAACTGGTTGCTGGTTTTCAGTTCTATGTTTAATATAAGTATTTCTATGTTTATAAAAAAATACATACATACAGAGGTGCATTTAATTCTAAAATTAGTTTATTTAAAACTGCTCCAAAAGAGAACGCATAAATATAAAATAAATCGCATCACAACCAGAGTTGATTTAATCACGTGACGGCTCTCTGTCTGGCCCATAACTCATGAATGTTTTTGCATTGTCCGGCGGGAGAGGGCGCGTCCCAGGCTCCAGCTCGCGGAACTAAACAGTTTAACGGTCTGCCTACGAGTTATAGTTTTATCCACCTCTTCAGTTTTCCTGCGACCCGGATACACGAAAAATATTAAAAATAGATTTTATTTTAATTTCACAGCAGAAACTTGAAATGCAAAGATCAATTAGCCTACAATTTAAATCTTTATGAGATTTATGGCTACCATTCGCTCTATCTAGGGAGCGGTCTGAAGTCTTCACAGTTTGACATGAGTGACTATTACTGATTAACCATTTCCCGTTCAGGTTATCTAGTTTTCGTCAGATCATTTTAAGTTACGAATATTTGGTCGACATCCATTTGTTTGTCAGCCTTTTGGCCGAATCTCATTTGGCCGAATAGATATTTTTGCTACAATTATTCGGCCGCACTTAAATTTAGTTGAATTAAGCACACCTGATATAAAATCAATATTAACAATAACAACAAAAATTCAATGTTGGCAATATTTATGAATTTTTGGCCATATATTCATTTGAAATTTTTTCCGTATCCCTGCATTTCAGTTCGGCCAAATGTTTGTCTATAATTCACATTTCCGGTAGTCAAGTTAATTTAAGAGATAAACTGTGAGAGGTTGAATAGATTTCAGAAAGCTGCTTTATGACTTTCTGAAATACACAAATTAGTTGTGCAGGTAGCGCGATCGTTCGGTTAATCGCCTTACAATTTTATTTGCTACATGTGATTTTCAATTATATACGATGGTGTGATACCAGCCATGTAGGCCAATTATAAGACGAGCGTTGACCTATGATATTATTTGACGCCTTTCATGCGTTGTTTAAGGTATATTTGCAGTGACATGATCGACCCTAAACTCCTCATCTATTCCCACGTATTTCGTGATTAACAACAGGTTACCAAAGAAGGCAATTCAAGACACGCTGTAGTATACTGATTTCGCAGGCTTAGACTGAGGTCTATTTGACATCTAACTGATGCACCTAGAACCACAGCAAGGCTTTCAGCCACCCTTTAATAAGTAGCTTTTTGCGTGCGTTCAGTAACGGATCCCTATCTGGGTCTCCATAAACAGGACGGGATACGTAGGGTTTTTTACGAAGTAACCTAAAACTAGTGCTTCTTGTTCGGCTGAGAAGAAAAATGCTAGGTTTCAGGACAGGTCAGACAGTAACGCATAAATATACGTTTTTCATTAAATTATCAATATTTTATTTCATAATAACGCTGAAACTGCCTGAAATACATTGTATACTTTGAGTTTTATTTATAACGACTCTCTCATTAAAACTGTGTTGGTTCTAGCTGAAAATGAATCTCCTCGAGCGGAAAAAAATAATTGGTTTCGTATCGAGTTATCATTCATGTGATTGGATTAATTTCTGGAATCGTGTATCACTTTATTAAAAAAAATCATTTTATGGCTATCTTCTTCGTAGTATCAATCCGGTGAATTGGTTTGCAGCAACAGAATCTTGCATCTCGATCTCCATTCCTCTCGGTCCTCCGCAACCCTTTTCAGCTCAGCATAAGCGCTACAGTTCATGTCCTCGAATACTTGCTGCAAATACTCCCGTCTAGGGCGCCGTTCTGCAGTAATGTTTGAACATTCCAGGTGGCATATCTTGTTGGCTGAAGGTTTTTCTTATTTGTCTTGGTTGTTTTGTCTCGAGCAGTCCCCACCCGGAGATCCGATTGGGGACTATTTTATCTCAGGAAAATTTTATTTGAGATGCAATCATTTTTTTGCTGATACGTGGGATGTATGGCTATGTTGTTTCATAATCAATTATTTTTAAGTGCGAATTTATTTTGGATTTAAATTCAAACACTTTTGAAATATTGAAATTATTCAACGTCAAATTTGTTGAATGTTGGTGTAATTTCAATTATTTTAGATTTGAATCAATTGTTATACGGTAGAGTAGAAAAAAAAACAATTAAAGACGTCAAACTAAAATCCTAGACAACATAACCGAGCCCTTAGATTTACTTCTCACTAATTAAAAAATTTAGCATGTATTTTATAAAATACTAGCGTGTACCCGGCATGCGTTGCAATGCCACTTAAAAAAAATAAACAGCGAGTTTTTATGAAGCGCCTCGTCGGGAGCCTCTCGTCTTCCGATTGGATACGTTAGACTTGAGGCGTGACCGGAGCCAATTAGAAACAATCAACTTAGGTTATGTTGTTCTTACCTAAATTTGACAGTGGCGTCCGTATGTGTTTTTATTTATTGGAGTGCTTTTGGATACACAATGTTTTTTTTTTTCAGCCATCATTTACAGCTGCATCGCGTAAATGAATATACCCTTCTTGTATCACCCGATACCAACGTTAATAAAAGTTCGAGTGGTGAATGTAATTCTGGCAATTTCAATTTTCCACTCGTGCAACACATTCCTAGTGTTTCATTTTTTAAATTTAAAGGCACTACAATACACGCATAATTTATCAATTTTTCCAATAACAATACTTGGGTGCAGACTGTATTCATAATTAGGATCGTAATGGAAAGCACTATGATTTAAATCAGCATGCAGAGTACGTCTAGAACGATCTACGCGTACTCGATCTGTTTCCAATCTTGCTTCCCGTTGCTCATCTGTTTCAGATAATCCGGTGTGAGCAGTGTGTACTCTAACTGTTTCCAATCCTGCTTCCCGTTGCTCATCTGTTTCAGATGAACGGGTTTAAGCAGTGTGTACTCTAACTGTTTCCAATCCTGCTTCCCGTTGCTCATCTGTTTCAGATGAACGGGCTTAAGCAGTGTGTACTCTAACTGTTTCCAATCTTGCTTCCCGTTGCTCATCTGTCCAGATGAACGGGTTTGAGCAGCGTGTACTCGATCTGTTTCCAATCTTGCTCTCCTTTGCTCGACTGTTTCTGAAGCTCGAGATGCCCTTTTCATTCGTGCTTGAGTTGTACTCTTGACCTATTGCTTTTCGTTTGGGTGGCATAATTGATATCACAGTGAATGTTACGTTTTGAAATTCAGTTTTGAAAAATAAAAATAAATTGATTGATATAATACTAACATTAACGTTATCAACTGACAATACTTGGTGAACTAATTATAGTTTTAGATATAAAGTTAATTAAAAAAATATAATACCTAGTATTTCATAATATCTTTTTAAATTGAAAGCAAAAAAATTATTATTGTATAATGTCTTAATACATTAAAACTAATCACATACCAATTAATTTAAAAAAATTTAAAACCTGTAAATATCTGTGTACTAATATAGGATATTGTCCATACCTATATAAGCCACGGCCTGTTTTTATTTTTTCATTATTGAAGATGGTCCTTAGGAAGGCCGAAACATGTTAGCATTAAAATAAATTGTGAATCAAAACTAAATATTTTTAATTTATTATATTTTTACTTAAAATTAATTATAAAATTATAATATAATACTATCCGAAGCCGACCAGCAATTGGAATTCCAAAATTAACTCTTTCTACTGTATATCACACACAATTATTACGTTATATTTATTTTAATTCGATAAACAAAAAGTCGTCAAAAATTCAAATATTGAAATAGTTTATTCGAAAATCGAATTTTGTTTCTAAATATTCAGTACCTTACGTTAGTACCTACTTATAATAACTTCAGGTGAGTGAATTGTTGCTTACGGCGTTGCCAAGGAAACACAATGTTCTAAATTGGCCGTTCTGTATTACAATAGTCTTGTATGAAAACATGTTTTACGTAAATATTCAATTAATTTTTGTAATTAAATCAAATTTTGAGTATCCTATCTTTTTCCTTTTAGTATCAGCAATAATTCGACAAAGTATTATCGCAATCGGGTTAATGGTGTCGGAATGCATCAAATACACACAGACAGACAGACAGACATTGATTTTTATACATATAGATAGATAGGTTTGTTTTTTATTATAATAGCACTGGTTTAAAAATAAATAAATTAATATTACATAATCTATTAAACTTGTTTCTGATCAAATACTGATCTGTCAATCTGTAGTATGTTAGTATCTGCTAACATCCCGATAGAGACGCCATCGCAAAGGTTATGACCGCGACGAACAAATTAATTCTCCGTCGAATCACTTGAATAGCGGTGACTGAATAAAAATTAATATAAATTATTTTTCGATGGTATTGAATTCGTATTGATTTAACAGCGTAGGGTGGTGTTAAATGTATTATGTGGATGGTAAAGTATTTTTCCTTTATGTGGGCTAGGGAGGTGGTATAACAGAGTACCAGCGCCTCCATATTGGATGGTCATTAGTCACCAACCTTAGATCATGATTTCCATTCCTCCATATCTACTTTGATAAACCTTGAACATTCATGATGTCACTAGGGTGTCCCAAATTTTTTTTTGTTTTTTTTTAAAGCTCACCCCATCATTTTGTGTGAATGATGTCCAAATAATTGGAAAACAAGTTTCACGTCTTTAAAACCACGGGAAAAGATAGCGACTTGCATCGGAACATGTCGATACTAGAATTCTAAGACGCGCGAAAGCTGACTTAGAATAGGATCTTTAATACTGGTTTGTTTTATGAGGATACGCATTGTTTTCATTCAGTCAACATTTATGTATAGTAATGGAGTTATGAATGGCGAATATTTTAATTTGGGACGTAAAACATTAAATTACCAGGTCAAATCGTCCATCTAATACAGTGGTTCTCAAATGGTGCACCGCGGTGCACTGGTGCACCGCGAGTTTGTTGCAGGTGCACCGCGAGAAAAATGAGTAAAAAAAAAATCAAACGAAATCGTGAATCAGACCAAAATATTAATGACACAGAGAGTACAAGTGGAAGAAGTGGTGAAGATGTTACAAGACATCATACGTCTCATACAAAAGAAAATATAACCAGTAAAATCAGAAAAATTAATCGACAGTATTCTGAAGAATATTTACGTTTCGGTTTTACTAGCATCAATGAGGAAGGATATCACATTACACTATGTGTCGTATGAGGAGAAAAACTGTCCAATATCGCGATGTATCTCGACAAGTTAAAAAGCCACTTCATTACGAAGCACGCCGATCTTACATCCAAAAGTAAAGATTACTTTGAAGATTGTTAAGCATGCAAAAAAAACAAGCGAAATATTTTGAGAAAACTGTTAAAATTTCCGATAAGGTACTACTGGTGTCATACGTGATTACTGAATTGATCGCTTTACAATTAAAACAACACACTATAGCACAGTCTCTAATTTTACCTGCATGTTGTGAAGTAGAAAAATTATGTTTGGTGATGAAACAAAAAAAAGTTTATGAAAATTTCTGTTTCAAACGATACAATAAAAAGAAGAATTTTAAATATGTCGGATGATATTGGAAAAACAGTTACTGATAAACTTTTCAAACGACATTTTGCTTTACAAGTCGACGAATCGACTGAAATTAGCAGTAAGGCACAATTACTAGTGTTCGTTCGTTTCATAATCGAAAATAAAATAGTGAATTAATATCTAAACTGCAAAGAACTTACCGAACATACGACTGAACAATATGTTTTTGATTATATTTCTTTATATTTAGAACAACTTAAAATATCGTGGGAGTCGTGTGTAGGAATTTGTACAGATGATGCTCCTTCAATGATAGGCTCAATTAAAAGGATTTGTTACCCTTGCAAAGAAAAGAAACCCTCATATTATATCTACGCACTGTTTCTTACATAGAGAATCTTTAGTGTCGAAAACATTACCAGCGGCACTAAAACCTGTACTAGATCAAATTGTAAATATGGTGAATTTCATAAGATTTAAAAACACACATATTTAAAAAACTTTGCATTTCTATGGGAGCTTAATATGAGTCT
Organism: Glossosoma conforme; assembly: GCA_022606575.1. Taxonomy (NCBI): domain Eukaryota; kingdom Metazoa; phylum Arthropoda; class Insecta; order Trichoptera; family Glossosomatidae; genus Glossosoma; species Glossosoma conforme. Next base: position 357,224 of record JAGTXR010000191.1, on the reverse strand, counting down.
TTGCTTTTTCACACTGAAGTCAGGTAGTTTTCTAGGGGTGAAGTTATTTCTAGATTCATAGCACTTAAGAATGAGTTATTAATCGTTGTTTGAAATGAAGGTATGGATGATTTTGTTAAATGTCTTCAGTATAATGATTGGTATACTAAAGTAGCATATTTAGCAGATATTTTAAATTACTTAAATAACGTTAACACAACCATTCAAGGAAAAAACGAAAATTATTTTGTCATCCATTGACGAATTGTCAGGGCTTAGGAAAAAATAACTCTGTGGAAAAATCTAATAAAAGAAAAAAAATAGATATGTTTCCTTCACTCAACGAAAACATACCCGAAGAAATTATTTCCGCGATAATAGATCATTTAACTTTATTAGAACAAAATATCACACATTGTTTTCCTTCTTTAAATATAGAAAATTATGACTGGATACGAAATTTATTTGCTACAATTGATACACCGTATTGTGGATTTTCATACGATTTCTGTCCAAGATGAACATCCAGTTCTTCACATGAAAGCACTGAAAATTTTGCTACAATTTTTAACATCATATTTATGTTAGCTTGGTTTCTCAACAAAACTATTATAAAAAATATAAAACGACAAAGACTTACAAATTTAGACGATGAATTGAGGGTAGCTATATCAAATATTCGAGCAAATATTTCTGATATATGCATAAACCAACAAGCTCAGGTATCCCATTGATTGATTTTTGATTGATATTATAAATTAAATTTTATTAAGCATGGACGTCATTTTGGGTGGATAAGAGCCGGGAGAGAAAAGACCGCCTTTCTAGATTACATTCACCTTCAAATGTTAATACAAATAATTTTAATAAAACATGTATAAATATAAAAATAAATCTAAAGAAAAATTTACGAAGTATTTTTTTTTTTTTTTTTTTTGTAGGGGAGGGGGTGGGGTTGTGTCTACTCTTAGACACCCCCACCCCCCTCCCCACAAAAATGTGTTACACCACTTATAAGTACTATAAAACGCAGCTCAGTTATCTCTTAACTAGAGAAGGATTGAGAAAGACTACGAGTTAGTCGAAACTGCAGTCTCCTAATAGAGAACTTTTGTTACGTGATCCATGTGAAAACAAGGTAAATAAATAAATAAATATTTATAATTTATTATGGATCTCAAAGTGAATGCTCAAAACATTGAAAATACAATATTTTAATATCGCTGATCTCTTTTATTTCCCGAGGAAGATTGTTAAAATTAACTATTCCGTTATATTTGTAACCATTTTTTGCATGTTGTGTGTTAAATTTTGGTATTAATAAGTTGTACATATACCTAGCAGAATGACAAGTGTACCAGTTTTCAATTCTCCTTTCTTTAATAGTCTGTAAGATAGTGTATTTTTGGTATAGTGTATCTACCGTTGGCACTTTGAATTTATTGTATAGGCTTTCTGTTGGGTAGGTGGGAGGCCTTTTCAATATCACTTTGATGATAAGTTTTTGTACAGTTCTAATGGGGTTGGTAGTATTTAGGTATGTTCCTCCCCAACCAACAATACCATATTGCAGTTGAGATTGGAAAATGGAGTAGTATACCATTTTTAGATCTGCTTTAGTTAAGATGTTTCTGAGTCTGATAAATATATAGATGCATTTGCGTATACGTTTTACTAATTCAGCTGTGTGTGGTTTCCATTTTAAGTTACTGTCAATAATTATACCCAGGTATTTTATTTTATCAGTAGCTTTGATCAATGAGCAGGTTTTTTCGCAGTTGGTATTATTACATCCAGGGTAATGAATAAATAATTTAGGTATGGGAGTTGTCGTTATTTTTTTGTTAAAGGAGAATGGGATTAGATATGTCTTTTCTGCGTTTAATGTAAGTAGATTAACGTCAAACCATCGTTTAAGACTGTTAATGTCATAATTTGCTAGTTTTATTGTATCATTACAGTTATTGCTCTCAATTATTATTGCTGTATCGTCAGCATAAGATATTATTTTACCGTTCAGATTCTGTTTGAATATATCGTTTACGTAGATAATAAATAATAGTGGTCCCAATACTGTTCCTTGCGGTATTCCAAATTCACTTGTTTCTTTTTGACTCGGTACATTATTAATTTTGACTAATTGTGGTCGTTGATAAAGATAACTTTTCATCCATTCCAGTGCGCTATTACTTATTCCAATGTGATTTAATTTCGATATTAGTTTTGCATGAGAGATGCTGTCAAATGCCTTTTTCAAGTCTATAAATATACCTAAACATTTATGATTATTGTCAAGTGAGCCTAGTATATAATTTGATAGTTTAGCAATGGCGTCTTGTGTGTTTCGGTTTTCCATAAATCCGAATTGGTTTTCATTTATTAGTTTATTAGTTTTAATAAATTAATTTATTCTTTTTTTTACTATTTTTTCGAATATTTTTGCTATTATTGTATTTTGGAATTTTGTAATTTTTTGTTCAAAGTTATCGTTAGTGATGTAATTCGTACTAGTATTTTTGGGGTCAATGAGTTGTGCAAGTTGTTTTCCTACGTTCACAAAGTAATTATTAAATACTGATGCGGCCCTAGAAGGGTTTGTTTTGCAGCAGATTAATTGGTTTTCGTGTTTTATTTGGTTAATTGGATTAGTTTTATGTTTATTTTTGTCTATTATTTCATTGATTACATTTCAAACCTCTTTGCCGTTTTTATCAGCGATGTTTAGTTTTTGTTTATACTAAGATTCTTTTGTTTTCTTTATTAAGAAGGTGAGTTTATTTTTATATGTTTTATATTGTTTGCAGAATTTGACGTTATTTGGTCGTTTAGTCGTAAGTTTATAAAGCTTATCTTTATGGCGTATTGATATTATTAGTCCGTCAGTAATCCATGGCTTGATAGGTCTGAATTTAGAGAGTTGTGGTTTCGTTCGACTTCTTGATGATAAACTTAATATTTCAATGATTTTATTGTTAAATATTTCACCACATTCGTTTGCATCATTACAATTATATAGATTTTTCCAGTATTCGTTCTTTAGTTTGTCTTTAAAAGTATGTAGGTGTATGTATTTTATATTATTGTTACATTTTAATATTTCAGTATTTTTGGTTGTTTGTAATTTGTATTGTAGGTAGCATGAATAATGATCAGTGATCTTAGTGTGAACGACGGAAGATGTTAAGTTGTTGATATCAGTTAAATTTGTAAATATATGATCAGTGCAAGTTGGTGTTTGACCCTGTATATTTCTCGTGATATTATTTATACACTGTAAGTAGTTTAATTCAGCTGACATATTTAGGTATATATCTTTTTCAGTTGTGTTAGAATCACTTAAAATATTTAAATTCATGTCCCCAACAATAATATTTTTTTGTTTTTTTATTTTTAATAGAGTATTTTTGAGTTCTTCGATGAATCTAATTACATTAGATGCGTGGGTGCGATATATAGCCATTATATTAAATAATTGTTTTTTTAATTTAATTTCAACATTTAATATGTTGGTTTTATTAATATCTTTTATCTCGTCAATTTTTACTATTTCCAGTCGTTTTGAGATGAACATCGATATTCCACTGTTTTTGTTGATTTTAGTGGTTGTTGAACAATAATTGTATCCGGGCAACTGATATGTTTTTTCTCCGTGGGAGTGTGATTCCGTCAAAACTATACAGTCAGGTAAAAATTTTAGTGATGCCAAAGAAATTGTTAATTCGTCTAAGTTTTTTTCAATGCTTCTAATATTCATGTGGTAAGTTGTAAGTGAGAATTCATTATTATGTACCAACTGGTTGAGGTTTTCTATCGAGTCATGTATAAGTTCTTTTATTTGAATTTTATCATTAATATTGTTGCATGTAAAGTCATTCATTTTTATTTAGTTTTTGATTTAAATTCAGTAGTTTGTAAGTATTTATATTGAAATGATATAAAATGTATATCATTTATATTAAACATTTTTTTCTATAACTTAAATTAAAACGAAAATATGTCAAATAAATTTTATGTAATCTAGTATGTAACTATTGTTTTAAAATAAGTATGTAACAAAAATGATTTCCATATATTTTTTTGATCTCTTGATTCTGATGCACCGCCATTTTTTTCCACGATCAAAAGTGCACCGTGACTTCAAAAAGGGTGAGAACCACTGTTCTAATAGAATGGCTCTAGAAGTACAATTTTAGAGCAAATCTTAATATTCGTGTTTGCATTATTTTTTGGGAAAAAGTACATCTACCGACTATATTTTTACAAAAATTTATTAGACAACTACATACTTTATATTTTTAATAAGTTTTTTGACCGGATATTATACCTGAAGTGGGCAAAGAAATGACCAAAAGGAGGAAAATACGCACCTTAGAAAAAATGAGGATCAAAACTGGCATGCAAAATATTTTTCATCCTCAACTCTTTTTACATCATATTATATTTCACCACTTCTAGAAACATAGTAATCTGTTTTCAATTTATAAGAAAACTTGCCCTTCTTAACTGATATCACACTGACCGATATTACGAGCAATAAAACATCTATGAAGAAAATTTATATTACTCCAAAATTAGTGTCGCTGGTAGGTATCACTTAAGTATGCGCAATTTTGTATTTATTATACAAAAACTGTTTAGGCACACGGACATAGCACTGCACATATATTTTTACCAAAATCTCCATTTGAAGGATTCGTACGGAAAAGTCCCCGCAGAAACTATAAAAGTCAATTTTCAAAACGATGTACCCGATATTGTAGGTGTCTATTGGATTGGAAAAGTGTTGACGGCTTTATATACATACACGCAAATTTAATAAATAATAATGGTAACATATAGTTTCGTACGAAAATCAGAACTCTTTAGTAAATCAGCAGATACAGGCACTTTGGAACGTTATTATTGGCTGAAATCTTGAAGATAAAGTGCAATTTTTGTGTTTTGGTACTATTGCTTCAAATACAGATCATATTAATGGTATCTGTGTGATTGAACAGAAACTGAATAGATTATTATTAGATTCTTATTTGTGTTTTATGTCATAACTTCTAAAAATTGGTATGAATGGGCGTGTTTGAGGCAAAAGTTACTCAAATACCTGTAAACCCTGATATTTCACTGTTCAAAAAGTTCCAAGAAAACTGAAAAAATGTGGGTTCTGGGATAAAACAGAGCCATATATAAAAGCGGGCATGTCTAAATGTTGCAAAAATTGACAAATTGCTATGATTTTAGTGAACTGAATCGACTTAAGGGAGCAAATTAATCAATAAAATTATCCTTACTTATTTCTTCAGTCAGAATTTCAAACAAGGCCGTTGTTTCAATCGAAAGCAAGTTTTTGTTCCATCGACTCAAAATTGATGACAGTTTTCTGAACGACTGACATCTTTTATGGTTAAACAATGTTTGATTTTGTTACACCTAAACATAGATGTTGACACAAAGAACAGTTAACGATTAGATGTTAACTGAATACTTTCATCATGAAACAGTATTTCAGTAAAGTTGTATGAAATACTGCTGAAGAGGAACAAAACTTCCAAACTACGTACAAAACAAAAACAGATGAACCTTGATTATTAAAAGCAAAAATTAAGATTTTCTGTATACCATAATTATATATTTATAATAGATAATAAACATATGTAAAATAGAGATGAAACAGCGTTTTATTTTCTGAATAAACATTACGTTTTCAAAAGCTTCTTTTGGCCTTCATACAAAAAATTATATTAAAACGTCAACATCAAGTCGCTATCAGAAAAAATTGTCCGATAGCAATAAAATTTATTATGTGAGTTATTAGGATCAAATCACATAAAAATAGAGGTGAGCCGATTTCATTTCGAAAAAAAATATATTTCCACACATAGCCTGGGACACGCTGGTGGTCACCAATACTTGTACGTCTCATAAAATATATAAATAAACTCAAAGGTTGTTGAAGTGTTTGCCCACTATTGAAAATGATTCCATTTGAAAGCGAAAAGCGTACAATTTTTAAAATAAATTACGATAATAGTTATTATTTCGCATTTGTCGCAAAATGTATAATATGTGATTTTATAATACGTCAAACTCTTTTTGAATAGAAGCCCCTTATTACAGATGACTTTCGATCGCTTAAATAAAATAAATAGCAGTGCGCTTGATATGCGTATTTTCCCTGTCAAAATAAATGTATACATATTTTATATAAGTTTTGACTACAGACTGGGAAGAGATTTTTTATATTTCAAAAATCAATGATATGCATTCCGAAAATCATTTATTCTAAAGGTTTCGTTTCACTAAACCACACTCGAAGTTTCATCCGTTCAGTCGCGCAGCATCACTTACACGCCTCGATCATAATTCATCGCCCTTTTTTCCCACTTGCTAATGTGATTTTTGCATGGCAGCTTTTAGTGGAAGTGCGTTTCACCCGGTTTTCTCTTTCAGCGATCGCAGTCAAGTTGTGAACAAACTGGGGGTCTATACCCTCAGTTTGTTCTTATATCTGTGAAATAGTGTTAACTACGTATACGATCGACAGCCAAGTGTGAAGGCTAGAGTTGGACTACTGGTGATGTATTTTATTATTACTGATACTTTTACTTGATTTCTATTTCGTAGCCATATTTTAGATTTTCACATAATTACTTATATAAAAAACACACTCCTTCATATTCGTGTTTTTGAGCGTAATTTTACAATGATTAAAAACATCTAAATATACGTGCTTACTCTAAATTTGTTTAACCATCTTAAAAAGCTTGTGTTGCGCATCCCTACAATAAGATTTTTCATTCTTAGTGGTGTTTGTCTGCGTGCATTAAAGTAAAAATGACAGCTTTTAGCAAAATAATTTTTCTGCCAGCCACTAACTTCTTTCTAATCTCCGCAGAAAGCTCAGGTGCGTCGTGAATGAGAAGCCACAAAATATGTTCAAAATCGTGCCGTACATATTTTGCGACCCCTCATATTTTTCATGTGTTCTGAATAACTCATTCATTTTTTTTTCAGTGCGTTTGTGCAATGAATAATGTCTTGTGTGACGAGCAGGGAAGTTGGAATATTTTGCAATCCATAAAGAGCCTCTCTCGGCGACGAAAGCCATGATCGAAGTTTTTGAACTAAACATATATACGTCAAATATAATATGCGATAAGCAACTATAAAAGTCATAGGATTTACATTTTTATGTTGCCAACATTTTAACGAAATTCGTAACGCCGTATTAATTTTTGGGAAAATCATAAGCGATTGTAATTTTACAAAAAGTAAACATCTAATAAGTTTTATTAATTATTCAATTCCCTAGCAAAATAAAATTTTATGTAAACACACTTAAGAGAATATTGGACTTAATGGGACCAAGAATAATAATGATTGTAACAACAATTCTCTTTTTGTTCTGCCATCCCAGGTGATCGTACTTCCTAGAACAAAAAGAGAAGTCAACAGTCGCATAAATCAAGCAAGGCTAGCTTTCAATAAAAAAGCAAAAATTCTTGAGTCAAAGAATATTACTTTAAGGCTCCGCTAGTAACTTGCCAAAACATTTGTTTGGAGCATCTTAATGTACGGCTGTGAGACATGGTGCTTATCTGAAAGTGATAAAAAAAGACTAGAGCCTTTGAGATGTGGTCATACAGAAGAATTCTCGGTATTTCCTGGAGAAACCACGTCACGAACAATGAGGTTCTGAGGATAATCAAGGAAGATAGGCACCTAATAAGAACCATCCCAGAGAGGCGAGCCCGATAAATCGGTCACATCATGCGCCACGATGGTCTTCTTCACGATATTGTGGAGGGGATGGTTGAGTGTAGAAACTGTAGAGGGCGCCCTAGATGGGAGTATTTGCAGCAAGTATTCGAGGACATGAATTGTAGCGCTTATGCTCAGCTGAAAAGGGTTGCGGAGGACCGAGAGGAATGGAGATCGAGATGCAAGATTCTGTTGCTGCAAACCAATCCACCGGATTGATACTACGAAGAAGAAGAACAATTGTTTTAAATAGTACCATTGGATCCTAGACGCGTTCAATCATTTAGGTTAAATAATGATAAATATAACTATTTTTAATAAAATAAAATAATAATTATTATTTGGTAGCTGAACCATGAATTTTCAATCAATAACCTCGATCTACTCGTATATGGTCATATTATACAAATATCGCTTTAAGAGGTCCACAATATTTCAATTAAATAAAACCGTCGTAGCTCGCAAAGCTATACCAGGATTTAGAAATGGGCAGTATCAATCATAAAATTTATAAATCTATATATATATTTAAATATATGTCGTGTTTTTACACTATATATAACTTTAAGACGGCTGAGCTCATTTTTATGACCTTTGATTTTAGGCTTTTATTTTGTTCCAGAAAAGAGAAATAATAATTTTTTTTGAACAAAAAAAACTCTTAAAAAATATAAAATAAATTAATTTTTCAATACATCTTGCATGAAAAACCTTTTTGGATTTGTACTGTTTCCTTTCATTCATTATTAGAACAACTTTTTGGATGATATTTAAAATACCGATTGGCTGATTTCTATGCTTATTTTTGGAAGATTTTTTAATGACGTTGTATGCATTGAAGAAGTAGAAGAATAATATGAAGATGAGGTTGAGGGTGAAGGTGATTTATTACGATATGATTTAAATAATTCTCATTTTTTTTCATATTATTCAACTTTGAGTATTCATTTGAACTTATAAATAAATTACTTTATACGTTAACACAATATTTATTGATACTGAGGCGGGATAAATTTCGCCAAATTAGCTAGTACGCGTATTATATAAATTACAAAAAAATAAAAATAAGGAGAAAAATGTGCAGTCTGTAGAAAACTTTGGTAATTTTTTCGTTTTTGTTGGGCGCGGTGAGAGATAATACTTATGAGGTGAATTATTAAGGGCTCCTCGATATTACGCCGGGAGAATTCATTGCAATCAGGTGTGGGAGCTTGCACCTGTGGGCTAATGTCTAGGCATGTTTCCCTACACACTGTACATTACAGGTATGAGTTGTGGCTGCAGTAAGACATTAGCAACCTCTCGCTGTAGATCAAAATCCAGGTAATCTGAAGATGTAATCTTCTACCGTGATATGGTGTTCCTAAATATTATTTTTCATAACATAATATCACTATCCATAAAGTTTCTTCATATTATTTTCACTTTTTAATACTTAAAATTAGGAAAGCAATTGTAGATACCCTTTCATATGCTATTTCACACGTGTATGAATGTTTTGGTTTTGAAATGTCTGCGTTAATGAATTTAAAAAATAAGTCTAGCCACACTTTCAGCAATATATTTTTCCTTAAAATTTTCTATAGATACGAATTCACGTAAATGAATAATGTTTTTTTTACATTTTAATAATATGAAAGATTTCTTTATACAAATATTTAATGTTAAATATTATAAAAATGAAAAATTGTTCAGTCAGTCAAAATATTTTAACTATTTTTTCGGACACCTTGAAAAACACCCATTTTATATACACACACGGTATACAGGTCAGTATGAATAAACAAAAATTGTCAGTTTCCAAAATTACTTTATAATACCACCTCTATGCTCTTGAATATTCTTCCAGTATCTGTGTATATTTCCACCTTCACGCAATAGGGATATCTTTAAGAAACATATTAATGTGTACTTGCAATCTTCCCAACCCACATGTTTCCCATACGCAGCCGTTTTGACTGACAGTCACTGGTTTCTACCGATTATGTTCTTCTGTATGCATGTCCTTAAAAAACGGGCAGCATCTAGTCAAAAGTAGTTTATTATTATAGATTTGGTATCTTCTCTGAACGTAGAAACTTAAACATATATACACATAACTTTTACTAATACATTATCTAGATACTTTTTGCCGGTAGTTTAAATTTATTCGAGTACACGTAATAAAAATGTTGGTTTGACTTAAAACTTATCAATTTACTTATTTTTCCACTTGCAAATATAAGATTGAAAAAATCACAGCAAATTGAAAATATTAATTTTGATATTTCTAAAACCTATGTTAAACGATTGCTTTTTAAATTGGTTTTGAAAGACGAGAGGAAGTGAAATGAAACATCAACAAATAATATTTTTATTTTCAAAAAGCTTTGAAAGCTCGCAGCTGTACTTTCAATGCTTCAGTATTTCAGTACTTTTAGAGTTTTTAGTCTGCGTTTTTATCCGGGTTTTTTCATTACCATAAAAAAGTCGTCGAGTTGCCTCCTTGAGTACTGAAAATAGTTTTCCCTCTGCGCTTAAATCATTTTTGTGTCGCACCGAGTACTGACGGAGTGAGAGAACATAAAGAAAATTAAAATGGCAGTCAGATGCTTTGATTTACAGGATGCAAAGTATCAAAAGTTATGTTTACTATACTTTGATTTAAAATCCGCAGAGTGGCGTTATGTAGTGAATTACGTATTTGTTTATGAAGCGATATACTCTATGTTTGAACTGACGAAGCTAAAATAATCTTCATATAATGTTATTATTATTAATATAAATACTGTCGAAAGCCTAAAAATAGTTATCAACCATTACTATGTTAAGGTTAAGTAGTTTTGAAAAGAAGACTGGTATAGTATCCGAAGCGCATTTGATTTTCTTTTGAAATTCAGCAAGCACTAATATTAGCTCAACGTTCCCGGACGATGTTATTTTTTTTTATCCATGATATATGAGTTATATTATTCTTACCAATATTGTTATATTTTTCTTAATTTGTGTTGTCTGGACGAAAAATATGACCGCCTTTTAATGCTTTACAAATAATAGGTTAAAAGAGAAGGCAGCTGCACCTGAAGCATATTTAGATGTTTAATAATCATCATTTTTAAGGAAATCGAATTGTTAACCCGACGCTCCCTAAGCCTGGACTAATAATTCTATAGGGTGGCTCAACCCAAGCAGTGATACGTAATCTTTAGCTTTCACCATTCGTCCGACTCATAATGCTGTATAATTTCGGTGATCGAACGATAACCAGTTTTACAATACGATATATTCGCCGATTGACTTCAAAATATAATAATATATTTATTATTATATTTCTTAGAACACAAGCGTAAGGTTGGTTCACTAAGTCTTTTTTAACATTTTAACCACGACTGCTGATCCTCTGAACATAAATAATCAATTCCTCCTGCACTCACCCATAACTGAAAGACTTGTCTTATACTTGCTGAATTATATGACAACCAAGAACTGGCAGCTATCATAAGAACTTCATTTAAAAACGACCGTCATGTTCTAATATGATTACCCAGTATTTGTGTTTTCTCATTCATAAAATGTGGATATTTTCAAGAAATAGATCATTATAAGCTTGCACTCTCCCCAACTCAAATACAAATACAATGCATGCTTCCCGCATGCAGCGCTTAGTCGTCCTAAGTGAGCGCTGTAGAGCCCACTGTTCTCAACTAGCTGTGCTCTCCTGCATGAGTTTTCATAAAAATATATATAAATGTTATCAAAGAGCAATAATTAATACATAAATAAATTGTTAGTGAGCTTAAATGGAGGATCTCAAGAAGTAATTAAAAACGAGTCTTTTATTGGATTCCAAATTCATTAATTTCTCTTCCGCGGTTCAGATAAAAGAATAATTAAGTTTGCTTCATGAACAAAATGCAGTCGAGTGAAAATAGGAAGCTTTCAATTCACGGGAAGACCAACTTATACCAGCGAGAGCACCGCTTTTGCTAGATTTAAATACAAATCAGGTATAAAATTATCCGTTTGTCCTTTGCCGAAGTGGTTTTATCATAATTTTTTTTTGTACGTACTGAATTTTCGTTGTTACAGAAGCCGAGGGGCTACAGCCATGGTGAATTGTACGTGTGTTGAATGTTTGATTTAATGCCATCGAATTTTTATGCAAGCGTATGCAGGGATAAAGTTTTCATAGCTTACCCCCATTGCAATGCTTTAGAAACCTTAACAGCATCAAAAGATGAAGTATTTTTTTGTATGCGATTTAATGGTTTTGTGTGTGTAATAATATCTTATATGAATGTTGTTAGTGTAATGCTATATGTCATAGTTTTTAAATTTATTTACGAGAGTAAAAAAAGTAATTTTTGGATATGGAACGTTTGTAAAACCATTTTATCGTGGATTTCTTAATCGGTTTTTAAACCATTTTAAAAATAGACTGTCAAATATTTCTAGTAAACAAAAATATCAGTTATTGCATACAAATTTCGACTAATATTCAATACATTATATGTTCACTAACACATATATCTTATTTTAAAATTATTATTAAACTTATTTTTAAAACTAAAAAAGGGTCATTTCTATGGTCACTATTTTCAATATATGGCTTAAAGATAAAAAAGTGCAATTCCGGCACAATAGTTGCAAGCTAGAAGTTTATAAATTAAGCTCAGTGATGTGTCATCGTATTATTTCTGATAAATATTCCTACTTTTCTGGCTACAAGAATATCGAACCACACAAGTTTTTGCTTTTCGTTTTTCTTCCATCGAATAAAACGCCACAGTATAAGGGATTTTGTGTTTTTTGCATCATTTTTATTTTTCAAACTTTTATTAATACTCGTTTTATTATCAACTTAGTATGAAATATTCTGAAACATGTTCTTTTAAAATTATATATGAGTATATTCGTAAAATGTAAAAATAAAATAATTTTGTCAAAAATAATATTTTATATGACTGCTTTCTAAGTTGTGCTCCAAACAATATATATTTAATGTATATTCATCATTTATCACTGTAGGTAATTCGTCTTATAAAAGTATTTCATTCAATCATATGAAACGGTAAATATAAAAATTGTAGCAGTTATACAATATCAAAATGAAAAATCATAGATTTGATTTCTATTTGGAAACTCTCGTTAAATAAAAAGGAGGGTTATCCACTGCAGTGTGCCGGCGGGAAAGACATTTCATTGAATATTTAAAAGAAAGTTTTAATTACTTGAAGTGGCCGTTATTGGGGGAGAACTTGTGGGGTGGGAGATGTGAACGGAATCTCAACAGTGCCACTCCGCCAAGAGCTTTTCACAATAAACGCGTCTTACAAGAACAAATAAAAACCAATGCAATTAAAATAATAATCAAAACATGATTAAGACTTTCGCTATAAAAATCATTACATTTGAGCTTGTTGTTAATTATTAGACTAATATTTTAATACATTTATTTTTAATGGCGTTGATAAAAGACCAACGATAATAGCAATTTTTGAAGTGGCCGAAGTTATTAATAGTATTTTCGTACAGCTGATACTCTTTAAATAAAACTAACAAATAAGAGGGGCAAAATAATATGTCATACTTCATATGAAATTTCTTTTCAATGCATAGAAAAAGTATTTCTTCTCGAATCATTAGTGCTGGAAATGAGCCGTATAAAATTTATTTCCTTAGAGAATTCAATAAAATGGCAATTGATCGCTTCTTTCATGGCTCGTGGAGTATTTATAAATACAGGCACATCTCGATAACTCACCCTTCTGTATTATTGTGCTGGATCTTTCTTTAGAGTACCTGAAAAATACCTCTACCAAATATTAATGTAAAAAACTTTGGAGGCCAAGAAATATAAACGAAACTGAATCGAATTGCGAATATTAAAATATAACTCAATTATTGTTTCACTTGACGGTTTCAACTTTTTAAATAAATTTGTGCTTTTTGGATAGTGATTTAATGTTTGGAAATGACGATCATTTGTATGTCATAGTAGTAAAAGCCACATTTTATTTCACATATAGAAAAATGTGCAGAATTTCAACCCTTTTTTCAGTTTTATTATATTTATCAACCTAATAATACTATGTTTATAGTATATAGTAAATAAAATCGTTATTTTTTGTCCCGCGCATTATATCAATGAGCGTACGTGTCAACTATTCTAAAACTGCTCTAATCTCTTAGGTCCTAAACTATTTGTGTTTCTCCAATATAAGGCACTATAGAGCGTACAATTTTGAAAAAAATAATAGGAAATATACTTTAATTTTAGCATTTAAAACATAAATAACAACATTTAAGAGAAACATGACTTACTATGAAAATAAAATTACTGGAGATTTATGACTGAACTTTTCAAATTTGAAACAAAATATTGATTAATTGATATCGGAGCATCAGGTTTAACCTTTACTAACAATATTTATTAATAAATGGAAAAATATTATTATGTTTCATTCCACATCTAAAATTTGACCCATCTTTTTTTAACGGGATAAATTGGTTCCGAAATATTCAACATTCATATACAAAATATTGAGCTTGGGGGATCACGGTGAAAATAAATTTTTAAACCTATGTCTTAATCCAGTGATTCCCAAAGTCGTCTATAAAGACCCCCAGGAGTCAGGAACAGGAAAAAAATTAAAGGTCTATGACCTTACTTTAAGTACTATAAAACTCAATATCCAGTTTTTTGATATACACGGCGTGTTTATTTTTTATAGCCACTTTAAATATTAAGAGGTTATTGGTCCACCCCCTAAAAATGTTACAGTGATTCCTAAGTTTTTTGATGCGGACCGCCGGCGTACTCAAAATACCTTATGCGGTCAAGATGCCTTTTGAGTTTCACACCACTGAACTATTGTTTTTTAAAAAAAAAAGGTTTTACAATGAGTAGGAGGGGGTCTACTGAAAACCGAAAATCATGGTAAGGGGTCTACGAGTGAAATAAGCTTGGGAACCTGGGATGTTCTAGTCTATCTATCATATCAACAGCTGAGCTTGTTTCCAAGATTTTCCATACTGCAATTAAATAAACCATTTTTTTGTATAAACATGCCTCTCCTAGCAAATGCATATCGACTCGATAACAAATTCAGACGTTTAATTTTCGTAAAGACGTAATAACTTAAGTATTGTGAAAATGCTACAAGGTCAAAAAAGTTTGAGAATTGTTGTTGTAAAATCAACAAAATTATCATAATTAGTTCTGATTTTTCATTATATTTAAACACAGAATTAATTAAATCAGAAAGAGTACGTAATTATTCGTATATCTTCATGTTTGATTATGTTTATAATATTTTACTTGAGTTTAATATATTATTAATATATTTAATATAAAATATAATATTTAATACATAATAATGTTTTATGTTCTTTTTTTTCAGGTAAGTTTCTTCTGATGAGATATTACTATTGCTGAATTTACGTAAGTGTACACTTCAAATATACTTTTAATGAGGTTTATAAGAGTTACCACGAAGACCAAGATAATATTTTTATTTAGATGTATTATCATACATCTAAAATAAAAAAATCTTATAAGTATATATTTATAGTATTTATATGAGCATAATTATACAATTGCATACTCATAAAAGTTAACTGGATATCATAATAACAATCAATTTTACTTGTCGTAAATTCAACTATTCTAACCTCAATAAAACTTGATATCACGATAACAGAACATGCTTAAGACGGATAGACGCGTGCTGTGCACTCCAGGTAACTTTAGAACCATTGGAAGAGTAATTTAAAGTGCACCCCAATCGTATAATTTATGTGATCCTATTACTTCATATTTCGATAAGTATAGCCCCTTTAAATACAGACAATAGAAGTTGAATGAGTGACAAAAAAAACAAAACAAAATGTTATCCACATTAGTACCGCAGATTTGTGATAAGTGACCATATACATGCTCAAATAAATATTTCACTTAAGATATATTTACTTCTAATCAATATAATTAAATATAATACATAAAATATATTTTTATACGGAATATTCAGCAGATATTCGGGATGCTGGTTTAAATTAGAAAAAAAATCCTTTGTTATATGCCCTATGCATGTTTAGAGTATATGCTTAAACAATAAAGTTTAAAAGGAATAATGTTTGTTCAATAGCAGGCTGATATAAAATGTTTAAGATGCAATGGTGATGTTTAATAAATTAAATAGCTTTAGTATAAATCTTCGGGAGCGTCGGACAAACTATCTGACCTTAAAAAATCTGATTAACAAATCACCCAAATCATGCCTCGGATATTACAGCAGCCGTCTCTTCCCCTGGCTTCTACTTTAGGGGTCGTCATAAACCATAAATGCTTACAGGTGGACTTTCAAGCGCAAAGATGTGTGATTGAAACATGGACAGTGGACACTGACAATAGAATGGCGGAAATTTGTGGTTTTAGATATGGAATGGATATGTGGAAGAAAGTGTAAATTTTGGATGCTGAGAAGTGAACGGTCACCATTTGTGCTGGACAAATGTTACTCTTACAAAAACACAGTCAAAAATATTTAGATAATGTTTCCACTATCTTACTAAATATCACGGCTTTGTGATATCCTTAGACGCCAAAACTGAATCTGACGCGGAGAATAGAATAAACACAGGATGGCCGAAATGGAGGTCTCTCTCTGAGGTTGTGTGTGACAGCAAGATTCCAGTTAGGATCAAAGGTAAAATCTACGAAACGGCTGTAAGGATGTTATGTTAACTATGCTCTATGGATCGGAGTGTTGGACCCCGCTGAAACGTGACTTGGATAGGATTCATGTGGCAGAGATGAAGATGCTAAGGGGGGCGGGCGGTGTGACTAGAGTGGACAGAGTTCGAAATGAGCATATTCGGGGTTCATTTTGGGTGGCCCCCATACCTGAAAAGATAAGGGAAAACCCCCTAAGATGGTATGGGCATGTGACACGGAGAGATGAGGACCACATGGTGAAGAGAGCCCTCAACATACCCACGCTAAGAAGAAGACCTGGGGGACCACAGGCAACCTGGACTGCAACTATAAACAACGATCTAAAAACCCTGGATTTGACCGAGAATGCAACGCAGGACGTCTGTCTAAAGACACTAAAGCACGTTTCTTTAGTTTTTGATCCTTTAACATCCTAAATGAATATATAATGTTATCGTTGGATCTTAAATTTGTTAACTAACTTGTAGTTAAGATGCAATATAAAGGTAGGTAGTATCTTTATGATGATGGACTATTGTGGCCATATGTTCCAAGCAGGAAAAGATAGTGGGATTGCGGGCGAGCGAGCTTCTTTGCTCGGTATTAGGCTAGCAGAAAATGATTAAGGTGGCACTCTAGTAGGTAACTTTAGACTGTTTGTGAAAGCAATTTAATACCGGATAGTACCGGAGGGTGGATCTCAATGGCGTAATTTATGTGATCCTATTACCCATTGTAGCGGGAGTATTGCAGATGCGAGGTGACGCGCTAGGAATTTGTAGTATGCTCTTTGTTGGGAATCTTCTATTAAATTGTTAACAAATTGCGAACATTTGTAAGCATGATTTTTAGTGAAAAAAGAGGAATGTTGTTTATATTGTGAGTATTCACTTTGAAATCCGTGTCAATATTTTATACCTGTAGATAATTATTGAGCATAAATATCTCCTTAAAAATACCCTCATAATTGAACTCCCAATTTTTTTTTTCTGGTACTACAGCCGCAGTCTATGCAAGTTTTTGAGGTCTTGCCTAAGAAGCTTCCGGGAGCCATACATGTTCCCATGTAGGCCTACGGGATACAGGTGTTTTGCCACAAGGCCACGATATGAGCTTACAGAACTGTAAAACGGCATTTGTAATATCCATGTGGTCCAAATATGGAACGAATATATATATTTTTTTAGTTTTTAAGTACGAATAATCAATACAAATTAATAATTCTAGCAACTATCCCACTGACAATTTGTCGATCTAATGTATGTCAATTTGTAATTGTTTATTTATAAAAAAACTATATTTAAGATGTGTATTACAATTTAATATGTTTAATTGGAGTAAAGCACGGTGTTCTAATAGAGCAATAGATTTACATATTAATTTAATTACTCATCTACGTAATTCTCACGGGTCGCTAATGGACTGAAAATATTTTGTTTTTCAGATAGTATATAATACAAAATATTATATATTATGCTAATCTCTAAGACGGATGCATAGTTGTCACCACCAGCAGAAAGAATCATGCCGACAGCACAAATCCCGCATAAAGGGATTTAAGGAGTTCTCTTTCCTGAAATAACATCTTGCAAAAATATTCGCCGACCCTTTCTGCAAATAATTTTACATACAGGGGTTGGTGAGTCTTTTAATATGAGCATTTTCAGTGTTTCACTTGATCTAAAAACGGCTATTTTCGTTGCTCGTTAGGACACTCACTGGTCAGTAAATAAATATTATTACAACTTTGAAATTATAATCCAGCCTCTTTGAAAGAAAACAACATTTTTTAACAGTATTTAAAACTACCAGTTTATCAATTACATAACGTATTCGTTGAAACATTAGTATGAGAAGTTGACTTAAAATTACGCTCCTGGCGGATGTTTCTAGTAGAATTGTATGGAGTGCATTTGATCCAAATTGGTAGTAGGTTCATGCGAAAATACATAAGAATTCGAATAACTGTTTGCTTTGATTTAATCTACTAACATAACCTTTACTTAAGGAAGAACGACTTCACGTCTCCGAGATCGTTATTAGGATACTTGGTGGACGTATGAGGAGCAGATGAACAGCACACATACTTTTTACAAGCACATTGAGATATATTCAAGTTAAAAATTGACAAACTTTGGTATTCGGCTTAGGCCAAGAACAATCAACGATACATCCGTTGAGAGGCGAGCCTAACTGAGACGGCGCGCTTTGTAACACCGCAGCGCTTTTCTATCACCTGACGGCCCTTTAACTAATTATCTTCTGTTAAAACAACCAAAATGCCGACACATGTCCGACGAGCGAACAAAAATAAGAGACGAAAGATTGTATATCGAGGTTTTCGGCATCAGTCTGCAATGGCTATATCGAACTGATATCACTACCATTTATGTTTTTCAGAAATATATATGGGATTTAAAAAAAAATGTTTAAAAAAAATCTTTTTGACTTTTTGACTTTAGCTGCCTAGCCCCAGACATAATAAATATTACACGGCTTGCTTTGTAATTTCACTGCATATAACATGTTGATGTATTCATGAAATGTACCTTAAATACGTACATACTAGGATGATAGGCAATCATTTAACTTATAACATGTTAGGAGATTTTTGCATCTTTCATAAATTCTAAATTCGCCTTTGCAGCTTACGACATTATACCAGAGTAGTATTGCTGGCTATTCAGTGCCTGTAGTGTCCCTATTCTTTAGAAAAAATAATTTAAACGCATGTAATAAAGTAATTAATACGTTTGTTGTGACCGCTGCGCTGGAGAAAAAAATTAATACTTTATAAGAGACCGAGTGATTAGCTTCATCATCATCATCATCAGCCTGTGTCCGTCCACTGTTGAACGTAGGCCTCCCGCATGAGTCTCCATCCTCTTCGCCTTCCGCATCCAGGTCACTCCCGCTATTCTTCTTATATCGTCAGTCCATCTTAATGCTTCGTTTGCCAGTTCTTGGGCGCCATTCCAATACTTTTCTTCCCCATCGACCGTCGTCTCTTCGACAGATATGACCTGCCCATTGCCACTTGAGTGTGCCTATTCGTTGGGTAGCATCCACTACTTGAGTTCTTCTGCGTATTTCCTCGTTTCGGATTCTATCTTTTAGGAGAGCAAAATAGCACGCTGGGTGACTTTTATTTTATTGGTAAGACTTGCTGTCAGATTCCACGTCTCTGCGCCATAAGTTAATACAGGGAGGACGCATTTCTGTTCCTCCAATGGAAATAGGATCAAAGGTCTGTGAAATATGACTAGCTTGATTAGCTTGACGCTCATTAATTTAGGATCAGAATCCGATAATACTCGCATGACAGGCTTGCACTCTGACTTCTAAGAAAACTGTGCACATAGTTATATCAAGGATATATAACATAAATGTTACACTAGGATGGCGACCAGCGGCTGGCTTTATTATCCTCAAGAATAAAACGACAAAAAAATAGAACGAACTCTTCATCTTTGTGTCTTCACTGATGTAGTTACTATTGTACACTTAAGTTATTTTATAAATAAGTAAATAAGTATAATCACCTAATTTCATATGAAAAATGATTTTTCAGTAAGTAATTCACATAAAATATTAATATTTTTCGTTGTAATCTTCGGGGAAATGACAAAAAATTTTTAGGGAGCGTGAAGCTTTCTTATTCTTCTTCACAAATTTGACAATAATTGGCTTGCTTTTATGTGCGTGACAATAAAAAATTCAATGAATTAATTGAATGAATACTTCGAAATATTCCAAAAAATTATATTCATACGACATGTTTCGCGAGGCCTTGTCGAGAAGCCATTTTTAGTGAATTCGATGTGAAATGAACGAGCTTATACAATGAAAGGTGTGAGGGAGTAGGTGAATATTTGGTGTGAGATAACTATCTGAACTAAAAGTGTGTTATCGTGAATTATGTGCATACATACATATATCTTGCCACAAATGAATGATAAATTAATTAGTTAATTAATAAAGAGTGTAAATACACTATTTTAAATACTATATTCAATTTAAGAGTTTCACACAAGTGTAAAAAAGGAAAAGAGTTATTTCTGAGCCACGTTGACTGAGAGATTTATGTTTCCTATCGAATTTTTAAAGCAAAACTCATACAAGACACGAATAAAAAGTAGTTATTTTACATATTGCGAAGCAGACATCCTCCCAAGGGGCAGTTCTTCTGCTTGTTTTGTGCTACAACTTCTGTGAGTGCTTGAGAGACTTGAATTTTTATGTGGATTCAATGTCGATTGTTATTTGAATAAGAGAAAGAGAAAAAGGCAGAGGACCGACAATTATAGATATAATATACAGAATAGGTATAGCTCCGGAAGGAAAAACTGATATGGCATGAGACGAGGCCGTAGCGGTCGACTACTGTTTGTGACGACCATATGATTTGGATATGAAGCGAATGTTGTATGGTAGTTTGAAGCTTTTAGCATAGAAAATTGTGGTGTCGGATGCATATTAGATCGTTTGTTGATCATATTTTTAAAAGATATAACGTGATAAGCCGGAATTTCCCGAGGCCCTGAAACATTTAGTGTCGGATGATGGTTCAACCCAAGTATTATTTATAATTTATGCTATATAAATGAATAAATAATAACTGAGTTTGTAATTTAACTCGTAGGACAAACCGTTAATTATTTTCACAGTACTTCCAAACAATTTGTATAAATAATGGAACCCCTTTCATCTCATAATGGAAGCAATGCTCTATAAATAGCCACTTTGCTTCTGCCCCATAAAGGCTTGGGTTGCCGGCTCGTTTAGCAATGTTGCAAGTGTTCACTGGCCTATATCACTAGAGACTACAAAGTACACGTAAAGGTATTTTTGGAAAAATAATATATTATTCAACGAAGATAAAACATCTTTTAAAAAAACATAAAAATATTTTCAATTATGTAAATAATATATGTTGTGGCTTATGGGTTGAGCCGTGTATGGTGAACTTTTTTCAACCCATATTTCGACTGCCATTGCAGGGGTCTTCTTCAGGATTAATAATTAATTTGTCCAACTCAAAACTAAATAAATTATTAATCCTGAAGAAGACCCCTGCAATGGCGGTCGAAATATTGGTTGAAAAAAGTTCACCACACACGGCTCAACCCATAAGCCACAACATCAAATCTGGCCGTGAAAACGTAAGAAGTTAGTTAATAATATATGTTTTGTCTTCTTTAAGAAGGCGTAAATGGCTGGAACATAAGCTGAAACATGATAGGAGTATATGTTTTTCAAGTTGTGGTTGCTAAATGGTTCAAATTGATACAACAGAGCGGTTAGTTTACGAGTACATACAGCAAAGACGCTTTTACATTAAGCCATCGAGCGCATTGTTAAATGGCCTATAGTGCATAGATTATCAACTTTAGGATGTGATGTCGAATCTCGTATATGTGCTATTGCTAGAGTGCTGGAGACGCACCAGAAAAGATATTACAGCAGCACGTGTGGATTACTTTCGTGCAAACTATGTCAGATTTAAAAAAGGAAAGCACACACTTCTGTCATGATCTGCTGAAGAGGAACTCTCTGTTTACTCCTGCTGCTTCATGTGACGACTCCACGCACGCCACTGCATACATAATCATCATTAACTACCGGTC
This sequence comes from Glossosoma conforme, assembly GCA_022606575.1. Taxonomy (NCBI): domain Eukaryota; kingdom Metazoa; phylum Arthropoda; class Insecta; order Trichoptera; family Glossosomatidae; genus Glossosoma; species Glossosoma conforme. The sequence goes on along the minus strand of JAGTXR010000191.1, from coordinate 335,168 downwards.
TCGTATCATTTAAAATCAGGTATCTGAGCGATCAAATTGCACGCTATTACAATTAATAATATTTATCTAAGCTGTCGGATATTCCGAGTGGAGCTGGCTAGCGAGACGGAATCCACAATTTTCGCTTGTATATATATATTTATATGAGCACACGCAGAAGAGTATCAAGATAAGGTTATTGGGCATTCACTTTTAGTGGACTCTATGACGTTTGATCGAGTAGAGTACTGCGTGTGGTGGATGCCTTTATGTGCACGTAAGGATGAAGAGTTTTTTAGTTTGCCTACTGAAAAGAATGACAATGAATAAGTGAGGAAAAGCACATTACTTATGTTGAAAGATTTAATATACAATAGTGTTACAATAGGTATATATATAGATTAGCCAGGACAGCCGAACGATGCGTGCGAAGAAATATGTATCGTGTTTGTGTGTTGGCACATTTACTAATCTTAAAATATAATTACTTTTAAAAAATCTATGAAGATTATATATATATAGAAAAATATTGTTTTTAAATTTTATTTTGAGTAATCAAAAAAAGTACTTTTTAAAAATGAAATTATTTATCAAAATGGTTGTCAGTCATAATTTTTCGATAAATCAATGCTTTATTAAATGACCTTTAATAATAATTTGATATTTTTTACTTTTATTAAAGTATGGTTTCATTTGCGAATTGATTTAGGATCAAATGTTCTGACCCTTAGGAGCGTTGACCTAAAAATGGATCTCCTAAAATAATCATAAAAACGACCAAAGCTTCTTTTCTTAAAACTTCTGGCCCTCGTCCTGTAGAACCGTTGATAACTATACATATCAATGTACTATACATAGTTTCAGACTATACTAATGAACTATGCTCTATTTTCTTAGATATGTAAAAAAACGACAAGACCGCTCCATAAAGAGGACTGTTATGTACAAAACTAACATTGATAACCACCATTATTGTTCCGGAACCGAGGTCGCGGTCCCAAAATTACAGCGTCAGCTTATATGGTGATGCTGGAATACCAAGTATCTGGCCCTGAGGATAAGACCAAAGACCGGAGATGAGTTGATACTAATTTATTTGAAACGAGACCCCTTTTTATACCCTATTTTACAACATGAGTAAGCATTTTTAAAAGTAATATTAATACATTGAATGTCATACACCGCACATTCCTCGATACCGTTTTTGGACTTCGATCCCCTCAATTTATATAGAGTGGCAAAAATGCCCTGTTTCGTACTTGACTGAATGATTCTAAGATAAAGAGTTGATTATAACAATTACTTTAAAGACTTCTGGATGTTTAATACAACACAGTAATGTTCATAATAACGATTAAAACAATCATCAATATGTAATAAATGAGAAAAATAGGAAATATATATCATATGTTTGTATAGAAATGTTTTTTTTTCTGAATTACAATTTTTATTGATTTTCGTATTTACTAAAATTAATTCTCCATTAAAATGCTCAAAGTATCAATGTAAGAATGTAAAGTACAATTAATTCCCAGCAAAGAAAATAATATTGCATGCTACACGTTACAGTCCAAAGATATGACGGCGATTGTCCATCGTTTAACTTGTGTTTTTGGTAGAGTTGAAGTACGAGTATGTATGTATTCAAGTATTTTATTTTAATATTTTATGTAAATACCATGTATGATAAATGATAGCTGACATTGTATACTTGCAACACTAGCATACCGTTGGGCATATTATAAATTATCTTGTAAAATAAAATTTTCCGTGACTTAATGGAATGCAAATATATTTGGAATGCAAACATTCTTCGAGGAATGTCTAGCTGTAAATAAATCTGTTACTACGAGTATATGAAATCATATATTTTTATATTAATTAATAAATATTATTTTCATAATTTGTACAATATTACGAGTATTTTTAATTTAGTGGTTGGAGAGGCTTTCAATCATCATTGGATATAAAACGGTATTTGATAAATAATGGATAAAACAAATAGTTTATATTAGTAGAATATTTACAATATATTAGTATATATTATTGGTGTCATAGAGTTCAGTCACATGCTGCATATCTTCTTCTTCGTAGTATCAATCTAGTGCATTGGTATTCAGCAACAAAATCTTGCTTCTCGATTTCCATTCTTCTCGATCTTATGCAACGCTCTTTAGATCAGCATAAGAACTGCAACTCATATCCTTAAACACTTGCTGCAAATACTCCCGTATAGGGCGCTCTCAGTTGATTCTACCCACAACCATCCCTTCCACAATGTCGTGAAGAAGATCATCGTGGCGCATCATGTGACCGATCCATCCGGCTCGCCTCTCTGAGATGGTTCTTACTAGGTGCCTATCTTCCTTGATTATGCTCAGAACATTGTTTGTGACGTATTCTCTCCAGCAAATTCTGAGAATTATACTGATACTAGTACATGGGATGTCATTTGGACCTTTAATATGGTATTTTCCCTTTTATTTTCACATCTTAATGCCGTTGATCATAATGCTGCATATCATTTAAGTTATTACTCAATTTAAATAATTAATGTTGATGGGTATTTCGAAACAATTTATGGCATTGATAATAAATAAAAATCTTAGTGTAAAACATAATTTATTTATTTGAATTATGGATACCAATTATACAACTACTTAAAAAACTAATTTGTATACATTATATTATATCTATAATAAATACTTAATAGCTAACTATAAATGCTTTCAGAATGTTATTTGTAATATAAAGCTAAATGATTATTACATATAAATATTATAATTTGCTTTTCATTTAAGTAAATAGGTGTTTTGTTTTCATACTTTTACCATGATTACGTTTTTGGTGTAAATTTTTTAAAATAAAATATACTTCAATTTATTTTTTTTACATCCTGAATTTTGAGCACATTGCTTATATTAAGCCATTAACTATATCAGCTGTATCGTTACACAAGTCAAAAAATACGTAGCTCGTAATTTGATTTCTACATTGACGTAAATTGACAATTGGTTCAATTTTAAATTGTGTTATACAAGCTTCGAAATTTTGATAAATTACGATTTATCCAATGCAGGAGACTTGGTGCAATTGAGTGCATGTGTAAAGTCTTTAATATTATCTAAAAAAATGTATTTGATTATGGCAATTTTATTAAAATTCAAAAGTTTGAGGATACGCTTGAAAGCTCCTCTCTCTGACGCCTTCCGGGGTTTGAAGGAAGTTAGGTTGTACGCTGATGGGCTGCGGATATTGGTTCAGAGGCTGGAATTCTTGCTGGGCTGCTCTTCCTGCTTCTTCAGCAGCAATGTTGAAGTCTATAGATCTGGAGTAAAAAGCATTTTACAGCCATTAAACTAAAAGTCATAGTCAATGCATTGCACGACAGATTAAATTCATTAATTTTAATTTCGAGCCCTAGTTTATACCATAGACGTAAATTAAATGAATGAATTAATGAATATATAGAGAAATTCTAAAAATAGTACGATGGTGATAGTATTCTAATAGCATGTTTTTTCTTACCTCTGGATGACCTCTGGTATAGGCGGTGGTGTCGGTAGATGATCTCCTGTAGCTCTGAAGCCTCGTCCATCAGCCACGTAGTTCACAGTGTATGTCTTCCCATCGTCTCCCACGTAGGAGTAAGAACCTTGCATCACCTGCTCCTCGTGGTCCGTGCCAGGGTTCTCGATGTGACCGTGCTGTGACACGTGGATCTGGTCCGCAGTGAGACTCCTGTGAATAACAGACGATGCATTCTTTATAAGACATCTGGAGACTGTAGACCCTGGAACTCAGCCAAGACTTTATTCATGAGCTTCTGTCGAACCGGCTACAAATGTTAGCTTATTTATGCTGTGTTGAAGTAAAGAAAGCTATTATTTCTTTGAGTAATATTGATAAATGAAAGCATTCTTATTAGACTCTCAATAAATTCAGACAGACATTTATAAAATGTAGAATATATTGAATTTGACAGACATAATATTATTTGATTTTGTTGTCCTTTATCACAAAATCCAACATTTTATTTAAAACTAGTAAGTTTAGACGTTACCTTAAATAATTTACCCTATAGGTTCTCGTGACCATTTGGCTATTCATTCGATCTCTTTAAAAAAAACCTGATTATTGAACACCCAAATATTTTTTTAGTCTATGGAAGTTCGCAGGCTCTTGCCCTGGAGGCTCCCGGGTATCATCTATGATCCCATTTTTTTATTTTTTTTATTTAATCAAATATAAAAAGATACATTTTTTACACAGTAATTTACATTCCATCTTCTTTTTTTTTCTTTTTTTTTAAATTCGCTTACCACACCACTTAAAGATAAGATCTTGTGTGTGGCGTGGGATTCATCTATGTTATTTTACAGTTATATATTTGTACAGAATTTTACATATACACATTTATACATTGTCATAATTTTGATATGATACTAACATTATATAATTAAAATTTTAAGATACTATATATAGAATTAAATCTAAAGTATATATAAATTATATGGACCTACTATCTCTGGGCCAATATTAACTTCTCAGATCCCATCAGAGCATCCAGAGTGCCCACTTTAGAAACCTTTGATTAATACATTTATTAAACCAAAGTGAAGTAGATGTCGTCTAATTAATTATAGTAAATGCAATTTATCGTTTATAAATAAAACTTAAATGCACATGAAAATTAATTAAATGTTAACTTACTCATAGCTGAAGCTCCCATCGATTCCCATTTCGTTTGACTGCCTCAAGATGGGTATGCCCTCCGTGGTTGGTCCGGGGATGTAAGGAACAATCTGTTGAGGGAACGGTCTCGAGAATGCTTGAGGTTCGGGCAGAAACTGGTTAGGAAACTGAAGATCCTGCGGCGGAAGACTCTTGTAGAGATGCAAACTTGTTGCGTCTTGTTTGTTTAATGGATCAGACGGAGCAGCATCGTTTTTGATCAAGTCTGAAGGCGTCAGCTGTCCAGATGATCTTGATGCAGCATAAGCAATCTGAGGAAACTGTTGATGCTTTGTTCCAAATATTGAAGATTCTCTTGATTGCGCAAATTGATTTGCTTTAGGATCATGTTGATTATTGCTATACCCTAAGGCGTTTTTCCATTTTATTAAAGTAGTCTTTACATCATCATCTTTTTGGTGTTGGGATTGTTTTGCTGGTGGATAAGTCTGCTCGTAGGTAGTTGTTTTGATGTTGGAATTTATATTCTTGTCATTCGTTTGTATTGGATTGTTCGTATAAGTGTAGGAAGACACCATTGACATGTTGCCGTTTTCTGTGCTTTTGTACGGAAAATTGTTTTGGATGGAAAAATCGTATCTCCGAGAAGCTGACTGAGAATTCTCTGGATGATATTCTACATTTGATGGATTTTCGTTAGAATGCATTGACGTAACCTGCTTTGTAGGGGATTGCGTATAAGTAAATTCTGTAGAATTATGATCATATACTTGCCCATTGTATTGGTTGAAATGAAATTGATTAAACGGAGAAATAATCTGCATATTTTTAGCATTTCCAAGTTGATTATTTTGATTGGGAATCAAATGTTGATTTTCATCCATAAGAAATTGGTCGACGTACGGAGGTAATAATTCAGTATGAGGAGGAATTATTTGATTTGTAACTGCTTCCAAAGATCTTTCATTTGCATTATCGATTTGAGATAAATTATTTGTAGATTTAATTGACTCTTGATTCATGTAACCGATTGGTTCCACGGGGGGATTAATCGTGGCTGTATTGAGATTATTTTGTACCGGAAAAGAATCGGAAACATTTTGAACAATCGGATCGTCTTGGCTCAAAGGAGCATTAACAAAATAATTAGATTGGAATTTATTATTGTCTGATGAATTTGAATACATTTGCGCACTTTGCTGAGAGTATATTGACTGAATGCGTTCATTTGTTGACGATTGTATGGGTTGAATATATTTATTGGAACTCGTATCTAATGGTGTTGAAACAAATTGGTTATTTTGCTCTTGATAGGTCGGTGTATTTTTATTTAATAATTTATTATCATTTTGGAAATTAATATTATATTTGTTTTGCAGAGGATTTTCAATAATTGGTAATGGATTTTGATTGAGTCTTTGATTTAAGTTTTGCAAATAAAAGTATTCATTTTTGAGTTGTTCATTCTCAACATAAATTGGTGATGTGTTTTGATTTGATCTTTTGTTAGCATTTAGATGAGGATCATATTGGTTGTTTGTTTGATTTTTGACTGTAAAAATATCATGATTTGTCAATTTAATATTAGAATTTTGTGCGTATAAATATTGATTTTCATCAATTTGTGATACATTTTTGGTTAAAAATTTATCATTGGATTTTAGAGGAGAAATATATTGACTATTAAACTGTTGATTTTCATAACTTTGTAATAAGTTTTGATTGACTTGATTGTTATAACGACTCACAGGAGTAACATATTGATATTTTTGTTTGGGAATTTCTGGTGTAATTGCATAATGATTGTGAGCATTTATTTTTTTGGAATCAAATGAAATTAATGGGAAATTGTTGTTGTCGAGTTTGGTTTCTATCGTTTCAGATGAAGAGTTGAAAGGATATTCACGTTTGATGTATTTTATGGGTTCCGGAGTTCTGTGGTGTGTTACGAAAAGTATTTGGTTCTGCGGTGAAGCTGAATTAAATTGGTTTGTGTTCTGTTTCAAATCAATAACCGGTGACACGTTTGTGTTCGATAACTTATTAATAAAAAGCGGTGACACGTGATGGTTTTGTTGCTGGTTAAGATTTTGAAAGACATTTATTTTTGAGTTATTGGAATCAAAATATGCTGGATATTTTTCGTAATATTGTTGATTTTCAACTTCTAAAGGAGATGAATTATTTTGATTTGTTTGAGAGACTATTCTGGATTCATTATGTACTGAACTGTACGGATTATTGTACTGTTTGGTTTCATAAATAGGAGCAACGTTTCGAATTGGTTGTTTGTTAGTTAATTGAGGTTGTGCATAATGGTTTAATAGTTGACTTTGTTGATCGGATTGCTGGGAATATTCAGGTAATTGCGAAGCTTCTAATTGTTGGTAATTTAAATATCTAATATCGAATGTATTTGGGTATTTGATGTTCGTTTGTTTTGTATCAACTGTTGAATGTGTAGAGTTAAGCATGGGTGTATTTTCGAATGCTTTGGAAGGAGCTGAATAATTATATATTTTTTCGTACTTGTGATTTGGTTCATGTTGAACGGAAGCTACATTTATATGTTTTTTGTTCGGTTTGATTTCAACTGCAGATGGTGTTGTATTTGTTTGGAACATTTTGTTAAAATATTGTGGTGCTGTAACTTGATTGTTGCGATGAGAATATTCCTGATGAGGCAAAATATTTAGGTTTGATTTTTTAAAATCATTAATTTCATTTATTTTTTTGTAAACATGCTTGGTTTCAGTTTTTGGAGACGTAGAGTTAAATGTGCTTTCATATAACGAAGGATTTGTAGAAAATTGATTTACACCCCGGAATACAGTGGACTGTGTTTCCTTTTTTGATAGATGATTGTTGTCAAAACTTGATGGGTAATTGCTGTAATTGATCAATTGTTTCGGAGCAACATTTTGAGATGAATAATTTTCGATTGTATTTCGATTTATCGGAGGATATGTTGTAGACGTGTATTGAAAATTATTTTGGTTATATTGTATCAATGGTTGATACTGTCTTGTATCTTGTTTGAGATAACCATTTTGATAATACAAATCTGCAGTTTGTTTGACATCGACATCGCGGGGTAAATTGTTTTGCGAAGTAATGTTTTTACCGTATGAAGGTGTCATCATCGAAAACTGATTCTGTTTTTGTGTATTATAAGGAAGATACTGGTTCGCGATTTCTTTTCTATGAGAGTATTTTGTGTCTTTGGCGTTCTCTGGAATCACATACTCGTTAAATCCTTGTGATTTTTTCTGCGCATGTTCGTACTGATTTGAAACTCTTCTCATTTCCTGGGAGGAAACGTAGGTTTTTTGCGTCCGTCGTACATTTCCTTGCGATGGATATTCTCTTCCATTCTTCACGGAGGTTGGATCTCTGTCGCCAAACGTATTTGATGTAGTAGAACTTTGGTGACTAGAAGACTGGTGGGCCGCTTGACATGTAGCAGCCAGTAAGATTAACGGTATCTGGTATCAAGAAAATAACAATCAATATTATTTAATGAAGTTACTCCAAAGTTAATAATAAATGATATATATTATCAAAAGCAATAAAATCACTTGATTATTTTTCTACCACATAATAATTTTTTTAAACAGTTTTAAACATTTTATTTTATTTTATTATTTTGTAATAAATGAAAAATTGAATGAATGGACCGAAGAATATAAATACTTCCATCTCAATGCGTAATTTTTACTATAAGTGAATAGGTAGCATGTTGTGCATATAAGCGTTAACGCTATGACGGAAAAGTGATTTCTACATGAAAAGTAAGCCATTTCACTTTTTTTTATTTCTGAGAATTCTTTAACATCTATTTGAGGATCTCCCACAGACACTTCCCGGTGCACGGTCCAGTGAATAACGGTCGTCTGTCATGCGAGTAGTCTTAGAAAATATCGTTTTTTAAAACTTATGAATACAGGGAGTGTATCAGTATAGGGCTTTAGTTCGTCAGGCACTCTCTTGGCAGCAATAACTATTTTTTTGAGATTGGCTCTACCAGGAGCCATTAGTACGCAGTTTGCAATCGCTTCCAGTTATAGAATTCACGTGAGCTCATCAGGGTTTTGAACACGTAAACTATAACGAGGTTGAAGTTAAAAATAATCCCACCTTGAAATTATCAAGTGACAAGTTTATTTTATAACATAAGATTTTTTCTGACATTTTGAAGTTAAGTATGTTTTCATGAATCTTCATAAAAATGGATTTGTGCATATTGGAGCAAATCATGAATGTGCGTGATAAAGAATATGGGTGACATCATTGAATCCTGTGGAACACCTGATTTAATCTTGCGGATAAAAATAGAGCACTCATCTACTACAGTAATAATGCTCCGATCACTCAAGAAGTTCCCTATGCAAGAGCACTGAAATGTGTAGAATTCTAAGTGGGGAACTTGTTCACCAGGCACCTCAAGGGTTTATCGAATGCCTAAGAGATGTACCCAAACAATTTCATAAGGTCAGTGCATGATTGATTAAATCGCAAGCAGTGGATCACCCCAAAATAGATAAATACGATTATTAAAAGTAATAAACAAAGTATTTCTCGAATAAAAAATATTTAAGGGATATTCTTTCAGAGAAGAAAGCTTTATTTTTTACACAGTATATAAACGGCAGTGTGTAGTAGACGGCAGTTAAATGAATTAAGTGGCTTAAAACTCTACATACTGTGTCGTATTGATTGCAGCAGAGCATCAAAGTCTTCAGAAAATGTGATTTGGAAGGAATGTATAGTTGTGTCTCCTACCATTGAGCACAATTGTAGACTTTTTTCACCACGTTTCTGTACCCTTTGCTATATGCATTACAAAGAAAACATGAGCTAGTTGTGCATTTCGTTACAGTTGATGATTCTCACCAGGAATCTCATGATGGTGATGCTCCACTGCCCACTTGTGATGCTGTGCTCTCGATGTCGAGAAGAAGATTGCTGAGGAGATGTCACCTGCACTACTGGCTCCATGTGACTGATGATAATCAGATTCTCAGCTACCGTATTTATACCAAGAGAAAGTGGACATATTGAACGGACATCGGTATTAGAGATGTCCAGAATAAATTTTAGAATACATCGCACAACATTGTCATTATTCATGTATATCAAAGGCATTTGATTCGTAATTTTAATGTATCAACATATGCATTTGGTCGGAAACGTATTTGCAATTATAGAATTATCTAATTATTTTTTGTTTATATCTCTATTTTTTTTATCATTTATTGTTAATTTCACGAGTCTCAACAGGTGATACAAAGTTTTAAGGATTCGAAAAAAAATATGATATCCGTTTTTCTATGCATCTTGGCAATTGCATTCATTTTGTTTATCCTTCATGTTTGCCGTATTTTATAGATATAAGTAAAATTTTATATGAAACGCTGATGCATGAAAAACTATTCTAATTTGGAATATAATTTCGTTTTCAACGGAAAAAATAACAAACGTTTTTTCGAAAAATTGAATATCTGCTATCTTTGAGTTTGTTATTCCTGAGCTGGAATTTTTAAAATTATAATTGTATTTTTAGCCGTATCTCAATTGGCTTTCCAGTACGTGGTGAACCTTCAACAAAAAATATCGAAACGAAGTTATGCAAATTAGTTTTTGGCACTAGCGTTGTCAACTATATGCTTCATATGAAATCAGTTTTTTTTCATGAATAATATTACCTGATCTACCCGAACGAAATTACTTTCCGAACAACGTAATCTTCTAATGTCTAAATTAAATAAAGCTTAGTTGACTGATGCTGTATCACTGTATGCTTATAACACACAAACACACATATATATATATATATGTGTGTGTGTACACATATACACATATACTTATATATATATATATATAAGAACCATAGAGTATACATAAATATACAATACATAGAAAAGATAATATAAAGTGAAAATAACATAAAAGAAGAAGGAGATAACACGTGTCAAAGATCATTCAATTGTATATATAATATTCACCCTTAGTTCTAGAGCAGCGGTCGGGGAACTTTTTTAACCATTACCCCAAAATATTTTTTCGTCAGTCGATATTACCCCAAAATTACCCCGGTATTACCCCGATATTACCCCAGAGACCTGCAGACCGCATCACACCTAAGATGCTGGTCCATGTGCCCAACAAGCTGCACATCTCAGGACCTAATGCTGGGCAACACACGAGCTATCGATGTTGCCAGATACTGGGAAAAAATAATTTGACGAAGAAGAAGATCCCAAAATATTTTTGCGTCAGTCGATATTACCCCAAAATATTTTTGCTTAAGTCGATATTACCCCTTCCCCCCATTTTGAAAAGAAGACAATCAATGTATATTTAAATAAACATTATTTATTGAATTAATTTACACGGAAAATAACTAAAAAGTAACATGAAAATAGTAAGTTTTATGAAATAGCAAACAAGAAAAATTTCCTTATTACCCCAAAGAACATATTTTTACCCCATTTGGGGTAATTTACCCCGGTTTCCCGACCGCTATTCTAGAGCATATGGACCAAAGTGTGTTGGAAGAATTGCATACAATCCAGGCGCATTTGATAGTTACTTATTACAACAGTTTGAGTGACGAGGAATTTTCTTTTATCTCCACAATTCAATTGTAGTACTTAACTGAAAATAAACAACTTAACACAAAGTAATTTAAAAAATAATAATCATACTATGTTATTGTGTAAATAATTAAAAAAGGACAATATGATCAACAATAGTACACTGTACGCACGGTTCTCGTTAGATCACCGAAGTTAAATTTAAATTTGAAGTAGACTAAACATGGAGAGAAGCAAGATTGTACTAAAATATTTGTAATTTTAACACACAAGTATAAATTTCTTGTTTAGATATTTGATTTTAAGGAATATACAAGTTTGAAAATAAACAAACTAAGTAATCGGGGAAATGTTTAATGGATATTTTACGAGAAAAGAATATGTTGCATGAGATTAGATAGTAAAAGTACTGCAGCAAGAATGAGTACTTAATCGAAAGCGTTTTACAAAATTACACTTTTATGCTCGGTGCAAAAACGAATAAAGGCGAATATCATGCCAATAAGCCATCAATGTCATCTGATAGTTATTTGTCATTGGTAAATATATCTCTGGGTGGCTGTAAGAGTCCCACATTTTATTGAGCAACCTTTAATAGGAACATTACTGTTAGGATACTCGTACATTTTATATCAATAAAGAGATTGTCTCGAGTTTATTTTTATTTTTTATTTAATGTTTTTATTTTTAAAAATTTAGAAAAAATATATAGTTGCGTGTTGATTGACCCGGGGCGACACATGTGCTGAAACTCTTTGTCTGCGCTGAAAATGTTAGGGGAAGGAAAATGCTGATGACACTCAACGCGGGCACCCTTTCCAGTGCTGAAAATCACCCTTGAACAAACGTCGTATTTTTGTCAAGAAAAAAGACGTTCCGATAAAAATAAATAAATTATAAGCTGCTTTAATAACAATTTAATTAAAAAAATCTTTAAAGATAATAGAAAATTAAATTGTTTCTTAACTCCAATCTTTGAAGTAAATGTGAATTATCTCGATGTCAATAGAAAACTATAGTGGATTCTATGACGCTTACCATGTTACATATAGTTGAGCGCTGCATGTGAAGTGTTGATCCGCCAACGTCATAAGCTACAGCCCGACATTCATGCCTCATTCTTATCATTACAGGAATTTAATATGAATGTGTGGTCTTCGCGGGACAACTTTCATCTACCAATAATTTGAATTAATAGGCTATGATTGACATTTTTCGGGTGAGGGATCAAATCATCAATGTTTGTTGCCAAGTCATCTCTGTTTCCGATTCTCCATCGAGTATATTCTCGAATATTCTCCAAGAAGATGAGAAACAGGGCAGAAACCATGTTATGTTGGAAGGCTTGTAATCAACATTTTTAATAAGATCATAGTATTATCCCAACGCTCCAAAAGCCTGAACGGTAAAAATAGATTTTTCTTCACTTATTTAAATTGCCTTTTTAATTAAATCTTGACAATTTAACTCGTAGGGTAATTTTCGTTAAAATTTGTGTCGGAAAAATAAACAAATTTTTGTAATTTATTCAGGCTTAATGCGCATTCTTGGATATTTACTTTTTTGAGGTGGCACTTAAGATTTTTGAAGTCAAAAAACACTGGCGATTACAAGGATAACCCGAAAGCACCAAAATCAATATGGTTTAAATTAATCGTATTGTAAACGAAAAATGCATGGCTGGTATTTCGAACAAGTAAAACGCCAATTATCTGTTTTATACATATTTTTTGCATGTAAATGTTAAAGAAACGGTATTTCAAACAAGATAAAATATTATATTTATTCTTAGTACTATTATCTTACACATTCAATTAGTCTTTTCTACCGTTGTAATTCCTCCTGTCATCATCAGCATGTGTCCGTCCACTGTTGAACGTAGGCCTCCCGCATGAGTCTCCATCCTCTTTGATCCTCCGCCTTCCGCATCCAGGTCACTCCCGCTATTCTTCTTATATCGTCAGTCCATCTTGTAGGGGGTCGGCCAATGCTTCGTTTGTCAGTTCTTGGGCGCCATTCCAATACTTTTCTTCCCCATCGACCGTCGTCTCTTCGACAGATATGACCTGCCCATTGCCACTTGAGTGTGCCTATTCGTTGGGTAGCATCCACTACTTGAGTTCTTCTGCGTATTTCCTCGTTTCGGATTCTATCTTTTAGCGACACTCCGAGCATGGATCTCTCCATAGCACGCTGGGTGACTTTTATTTTATGGGTAAGACTTGCTGTCAGATTCCACGTCTCTGCGCCATAAGTTAATACAGGGAGGACGCATTGGTTAAACGCCTTAGTTTTAAGGCATTGCGGAATTTTCGCTTTAAAAATGTACTTTAGTTTTCCAAATGCTGCCCATCCCAGTTGTATGCGCCTGTTGATTTCTTTTGAGAATTTATTTCGACCTAGTTGTATTACTTGTCACAGATAGGTATAGTCGTTTACAACCTCTATTTCTGTTCCTCCAATGGAAATAGGATCAAAGGTCTGTGAAATATGACTATTAATCATGGCTTTTGTTTTATCCATGTTCATTTTCAGACCAATTTTGTTCGACGCTTCATTGAGGTCGTAGAGCATGTCTTGGTCTTGCAAATTCCTCCTGTATCCACTCACAATTGATAGATCCATCTCATACTGAACATCAATACATGGTTAAATTGGTAGTTACCAAAATTTTTGCCTCAGGTAAGCTCTCTAAATGCCGCAGGTGTGTATGTGTTTCCTTTTTCATACAATGTGGATCTCTTTAAGAAACAGATCAATATAAACTTGCAATATCTTCAACCCGCATCCAAAACACACCAAATGTTTCCTGCAGCGTCCAGTAATCATAGCTTTGCGTCATAGAGCCCACTGATTTCCACTGAGTTTGCTCTTCAGTATATAAATACGTAAGAAAGTTTTTTTGTTTTGTAGCGATTCGTAGACCACGTACAACATTCTCACGAAGCACTACGGTTCGCGATCCACCGGTTAAGTACCACTGATAAAAAATGTTTGATGGAATCTTAAGGACCAAAGCTCGAGGCCATTTGTATGATGGTCGAGATAATTATACGATATCTTTAAAAAAAATTCAAAAGTCCTGAATATTTCTAGAATAAATTCATTTTATTTTTTAAATTAATTTGTATAAAAAAATATTTAATTTTTTTAATGTACTGTTTTCAATATTGAAAAAAAGCGATCTCCATGGAAAATATTTATTGCTTAAATACAAAGCTTCGTAAAGGTATTTTCAGAAAGCGAAGGCCGTGGATTCAATCTCCGATGTAGATTAAAGTAAAAATAATGTTTGATGGAATCTTAAGCTCTATAAATAACCTCCATTTGTATGAATTTGATCTCTAACTCATAAAATGTTTGTCTTAACCTATTAATTAAAATTGATGGTAGATGAAAGTCGTTCTGTTAACACCATCTTTAATAGTGAATTCCGGTTAAGAATAGAAGATGTGCGAATTCCAGGTTGTAATGTATGTCGTTGGTGTATCAATATTACACATGCAGCGTTTAGCTTATAAAATAAAGTTATAGAATCCACAGATGAGATTTCGCCAACACCATCTGTCGGACATGTATGTGTTTACATAAAAAAATCAAGAAGCGCTTCGCGGAGCAAATACAACATTCTCGCGGAGCACTAGTGATCCGCGGCTTAGCGGCTGTGGACAATTGGCATAGGTTATATAAATCAAGAAGCGCTTCGCGGAGCAAATACAACATTCTCGCGGAGCACTAGCGATCCGCGGCTTAGCGGCTGTGGACAATTGCCATAGGTTATATAAATGGTTCTTATCGAGAAAACCACGTAAAATGAAACAATGATAAATATACATTGTCGATTTATTCAGTTGAAAAAAAAAAGACGAACAAGTCGAAATAGCAAACTTTATATGTAATTTTGTTCACATTTAGCCATGCTGCAAATGAGGTATTAAATTCGAATGTCTTTGCATAGATGTAATGAATTCCCTCTTGTGTAATGTTTGCTCCATGAATGTATTGTTGTACACGTAGAATTGAGAAAAGAGGGTTAAATAGAACAGTAAAAGTAACAAATCAATCAACAAATACGCGATTAGAATTTATTGAAGATATTAAAAATATGTAAACGTTGAAATTTTATATAAAAAAAATGATAACAAAATGTTCTTGAATTTTTATAAACTTCATGTTGACGCAGGTTTGGAATGTTATCATTGTCATGTCCGCTTTCCTAAATGGAGAGTTCAGTCGTCACAAACTGCCACCGTAAATCTCTGTCAGCCGCTATGATACTCGCCTCATCACATGCCAGCTCTGCCTCCCAGAATCCTCCCGACGTTCTATACATAGTTCCCGACGGCCTTCTTGGACGGCGCGTGGGTCACCTTCGTCTTTTGACCGACTGTATTATGAAAGGCTGCTTTGTCCGTTCCCGCATCTCGTCATTCATAACAAAGTCAAACCATCGTACCCCCAGTATTTTACTCATGCACCTGATTTCAAAATCAATTATACGGCTGCATTGGTTATTGGTGAGATGCCATTGAAGATTCACAGTCGTAAAGAAGAAAGGGGACGATACAGCCGCTTAATAGCCGTTTTTTTTTGATCGCGTAATGCTGCGAATTCTCCTTATTTCGAGCTATTTCTGCAGACCACCATTCTCAGTAATTTTTATGTCGAGATATCTGAAACTCTCACCTTTCTCAATGTTTTGATCCACACTGGTGAGTGCTCGATCTGCAACTCGGCAGGTCAATGCGCAGTCGCAGACAGTTTGCTTGTAACGTTTTGATAAGTCAAGAATTATATGATGCAGAGGGTCATCAGCGTACACAAGGTCGCAAAAGAAGAAAAACTTTTAACATTAAAAAAAAAAAACAATTTTCAAGCGCATCTTAATTTGACAAATACATATAAAATGATACTAAAGATACAAAAACACAGTACTAACTTATGAAACTCATTTATAAAAAAAAAAAAAGTGAATAGTACCACTTTTGATTGAAAACGCTATAATACTGATTGCTAAAGCGCAGTTCCTTTCTCGACCGAGGCGCTGTAGGTTAGATTTTCGTTCGCGTTAGATCAGATGTTGGATGCCCGCTCGACGCCAAGCGAGGTGTTATTATCAATAAATCTTGTTTACAATTTATTACATCGATTAATAATTTAAAAATAGATGAGAGTGTACTTCTCTTAAACCCAATGAACTGAACAACGATTGTCTGTTAAGAGCGGGACTCATGTGAGTGGCCCATAAACTGTACAGACAAATGCTGCTGCTGATGATGATATCTGTCCATTGTGCCCTCATCTCCTCGTGCATAATCTTCTCTTGTTATTGTGAGGTGTTTTATGATGGATCTTTTACGAGCGTTTCTTCACTTTCGACTGCCACATTCGCGCTCCAAAGATCACGGCAGATAGAGATCATCAGCAAAGAGACTTCTCTTTCCACTAGTTTGATGTTTGTTTATGTTATGTAAACACATCCAGAAGAATGCAGACAGACGGTAATGGAGTATGGCTAAAGGCTGCATGTGGATTTTTTGACTATTTGGACAAGGTGCGGATTAATCCAATAATTTTTAGTCATTTTAATTGAACGTGTCACAAAAACTTACGTTAAATTACGTTAACATATATGTACATGAGTATTTTTAGTAGATCTTATGTTGTGATGGAAAAAGGCTTTTACATCAAACATTGCAAAATGAGTGTGAATTTTTTATAATCTACAAAAACAAATCAAATACATGGGATGCTGCGAAATGCATATTCTAGTTGCATATCATTAAAACGCATGACATTTCAAAACATTAACGGCTCATTCAATGTGAGATCTTAAAAGTAGTCTATCAATTACGCTCCGTGGGCAAAATCTACTCCAGCGGTACTGTATGCATGGTGCACGAACAAATAAATAAAAGTCATATATACTCGTATATATATTTTTTAAATATCCGAAGAATATATAATATCCGAACATTTATTGTAGTAGTGTGCGCCGCTCAAGATTGACTTGTTTATATAGATGTTGTGCAATCATCCCACGATCGTCAATAGTGTATAACGGATGCAGTGGCTAAGACCCAACGGATTACTCTATGACGCCCATCCGACTCGATCTGTATTGGATCACAATTCATAGATGAATCGCAAAACGGTAGCATATTTAAAAAATATCTAAATTGTATCTCCACCTCCTTTTAGCTTATAATCTCTTTCGCACTTCTGTAAGTGGCCACAATTAGTATTAGTTCTTTAAGTTTCGAAGAGGAGCAACCGTGGTAATAACGATAGAAAAGACTAAGTGAACCAATCTCATGCCTGTGTTCCATTGATGGCAGGTAAGCTGTAAGAGTGTTATTTTTATCAAACAAATTTCTCTTATATGAATTTTTTAATTTTTATTAGAATATTATTTTATTATTTCAATATTCTAATCTACTTTTATAGAATATTATTATTACTTAAATATACATATACTATCCATAAAATTCTTTTTTCAACGCGTCAATCCAAGCACAAAAATAACGGCAGAAGCGGGATGCGATGATGATATTTTTGTGCTTGGATTGACGCGTTGAAAAAAGAATTTTATGTATAGTATATGTATATATAAGTAATACAAATTTCTCTTCTTTAAACTGAGTCAAATAAATTTAGAAGGTATTTTGGGGCTTCAATCCAAAAGTGACTGTTGTCGTATTCTAGGAAAGTGCGGATTTATCCTTTGCTTAGAACAGGGGTCTCCAAACTTTCCAGCCTCAGGGCCATACTGATTACTCCAGTAAGTTCCGAGGGCCAATACCATATTATCATTGTTGCCGGGGGTAAGAAGTGAAATAGTCCACTGATGAAAAATAAAGTCGGAAGTCAATTACACAAATCTCATTAGTATTTCATATGTCATTATGCTTGTTATAAGTTATGTTTTTATTTAAAATGTTGGTTGGATTCATTTCAATATTTTGTTAGTTATTATATACTGAAGTTAAATTTTCTGCATATTATACATGTCTTTACTCATTACAATTCTGTGTTTCTTTATCCAACTTATCACAAAAACAAAAACAATAAGCCTACAACAATGTTATGAGTAGTTAGCCCATGACCATATCAATGTAGATGTCATATAAATAATTATTCAACATAAAATTAGAATACTTCAGTAAACTAAATTTAAATTGCTATAAAAAATATGTTCTCTAAAAGGAGTTTTCAAGTATGCTAGCTCTCCGCGGGCCGGACAAAATCTGTCCGCGGGCCGGATGTGGCCCTCGGGCCGTAGTTTGGAGACCCCTGGTTTAGAAGAATAAGTTGTTTGTCGGTGAAAAAAAATCTTTACAACATTATTTAATAATCCAAGGATGTTGATGGAGCTTGTTCTATCTTCGGTATCGTTAGCAAACGTTTCAATAAATATTTATTTATTTATTTTGTGTTTACATGTATCACGTTTGGTCTCTGTTTAGGAGACTAGAGTTTTGACGCTTAGCCTTCCTCAATCCGTCACTGGCAAGAGACAACTAAACTGGTCGAAAGGAGGGTGTGTCTATCAGGGAATAATAAGAGAGGGAGATAGATAGTGTTGTAAGGATGAAGATGAGAATGATTTAGGTATTAAAAAAAATAGTGATTGCTGAAACAATTTAAAAAAAGAAAACGTTTTGTTTAAAATTCATAAAATGAAATGCTTAAAAAAATGATCTTGCATAAAAAATAGTTTGCCGAACATGCCCTAAAGTATTTCGAAAAAAAAACGGCCGTGCAGGTTATTTATAACACAATGAATTGTGAATGATCCCAACAATGAAGGATGTGGAGCAATCATAATTCTAAAGCAACGCCTAATATGTACGAACCCATCCTGCAGACATTATTACTTCAATCAACATTTCACTTCAGCCTTCCATCTCGCTCGTTGCAAATGTGCCTATTATTCTCGCGGTCTCTGCATCTAGATCAGTTTCAAAACGAGCGAAACATGAAATTTCCGATTCGACACAATTGTAATAATGACTACATTTTAATTGCGACTCGGTATGCAAAATAAACCTTTTATTTAACCAAATCGGTAAACTGTGGTAACCATTTTACGTGTGAGGTAATCAGACCAATACGAGTAAAAGACAGGAATTTTGATAACTTATTAAATTTGGATAACTTATCAGCTGCTGAGTGTGAGCAAAAATGAATGCAAATTTATATTATTAAAAGTACAAGAACAGGATGGTTTCTGTCGTTCTATTTATATAACATTACTGCTTCTTCAGTTCACAAACACAACCCGTAATGATTATAAAATCGATCAACATAATCGATTCATCAAATTATGATGGTCAGGTGGTGCTCTTAGCAACATCCGCATGGCGGGGAAAATAATTGCAGAATCATTTTATAATCGATGGCGTAACGCAATCACTTCCAGTGAAGCAATTTGTTTCCTATGCAGACATAAGACTACAAAAGTGAGGCTTTTGGAAGACCGATGAAGATGCTAGGCGTGATTTGAAGGTCTGGCTTGTCTCGATCAGATGTATCCAATGCTACTTTCTGAACACCAGAACATAATTCTCTGGCGTAATGAAATCCTCTGACAGGACTTGCTCCCAGATCCGAAGCCTCTCAGTTTCAGGTCAGGAAAAATATAGATCAGAAGGCTCTACTGGTGGTTAGTGGGGGCTATATGCTACAAACAGAGATCAAAAATTTCATATAAAGAGAGGATTATGAGACGATTTGAGTTTTGGATTGTGACCGAGATTAATGATTGAAATAATTTAAAATATTTTATTGTAAAACTACATTAACTATTGTACATAAAACTACATAAAATAAACATTCAATTGAAATTGACAATAATGAATTTCCTTGATAGCAAAATGCTCGGTCAAAAATAATGAGCTAAAAACATTTCTTCTTTTATTGTACTGTATTGTATTAGAATATGTGTGATATAATATGAGTGTCTTTAAACTAAAATGATATGATAGAAAAATGATACATATATATTTATAAATATTCACTTAAGATCTATATTACATAGTAAATGTTATTTACCTTGTTCAATGATTTCTTGCACACTGCGCACTTCCTCGATTATTTAGTCGTAAACAACAATTCTGCGGGCCGCAGTTTGGCCTCCCTGTTTGTATTAAATTTGTCGAGTCATCTCAGAAAACGAGTACCGAAGAAATGCTGTAAAAAGAGCATTCACATTTCAAGTTCAGTGTAATAATAACTCTGAACATTCTTTCTTTTTGTGGCAATTTCAAACATTTGGTCCGCCATGTAATAGTGATTATTGTACGTATTTTTTTTTAGGTAAACACATAAAGAAGAATACAGAATTATGACAGAGTATATGTCGCTTGCTATTGATTTACTAAACGCATTATATCGAGCTTGAAATTTTTAAGTGGATTAAGGGAAAGAGTTTTATCAAACGTCGATCTACATTATTGGAATAGAAGAATATTATCACAAGCCGGGGTTTTTTTTATATTAATCATCATCATCATACCACGTTCCAATCCAACAGAAGCCTAGACCGGTTGGATATGTCGACCTCGTCACTATGGAGTCCAACTACCATGCCTTTTCTGTAAACGCGTCCAAATTTTAACGTCTGCACTAAGAACTTTTACACCCACGTTTGGTGTTACTCACCAAAACCCGTTACTTGTATAACGAGAAAGTGCTCTGAAAACAATTACTTGCAGTTAGTCCGATGGTTTGTCTTTAATTTTGAGTTGGACCTACTGTTGATTTTTATGCAATTCAAGCACTTGTTCTCCCCTTTGTTCTCTTGCAGCTTGCATTCTTCTATCGACTGTTCTCCTGCGCAATGCAGACATCTCTGCTTTTCTGTGTATTTGGATGCAAAGTGCCCAAAACCGAGGCACTTGTAGCACTGTACAAGTAGTGAGCAGTCCTCTACATGTACTCTCAGGAAGCCAACATTGACGCGACCGAGTTTGAGGAGGGCATTACTAATGATAGGCTTGACTGAGATGATCATATTTTTCAGTCTTTCGTTTTTGTTCCTGATCGTTCGCACCATTTTGAACTCCTACTTTAGTTCTTGGTTATCAACCTAAAGTTACAGGGACGAGACTGTTGAGTATTCTTATTCGCAACTGTTATTTCAAAAGCATGTGAAATTTTATTCGATTTGAGAAAATTGATCAATATTTTTTCAATATTTCACTTTAGTTTAGAGGAGCACGTGGAACGTCTTCGCGGAGCATCAGTGCCCGGCGTGGCACCGGTTAACTATCATTGACCTAGGTATACCTGTAACTAGACGTAATTATAAATTTTAATGTACAAAAATGTCGATACAACACAGTTGTAAATATTATTCGAAATGATATAAATCTCTCCTTGAAAATAAACGATGTCATTTACTTTAAACCAAGGATAAATAAAACCATTTTGATCAAGGTAATTACTTTACTCAACGAAGCTGCCATTAAAATAATATTTTTAAGTCATCAATATAGCTATTGAAATATTTTATTTTATGTCATCTTCCATGTTTATATCCATAGAAAATTCTAATACACCTTACAAAAAAATGGTTAGAAATAATTTAATATTATTATATATAAATATTTTATATTATAATACCTACACCCACCATCTCACTCACACCTTCCATTATATTTATAAACGCGCTCACTTCCTTCCCTAATTGACTCGAAAATTGATACCCATTGTAGCCGAAACATGTAGTTTTTAAAAGATCTCTAAGCATCTATATTCCTAATTAAGTGCCCTAAAACCCTTTTATAATGATCTAATATGTGTGTTTAAAAAACATGAAATCCACGAACCACAAATAACTCAAACAACAAATATATTGCAATAATTTATGATATCCTTAACATATTAAATGCGCCAATACGCAGATGTGAAATAACCAGATCTGATTATATTTTTTCCGCATGTTATCATTCACCTACATGGTCTTACGCAAAAATACAATGTAGCCTACAAAAATAAACATGTATGAATAAATCAGCAATTATTTATCGAAAACACAATACATTTAATTTTATTTTTGTAGTGCAAAACGTTATTTTTAAGCGGCTCAATGCCGAATCTCTATGTTCGGAAGATATATGAATAAACTTAGACTTCTTTAGTCGAGCATTATCGTAAAGTCACCACAATAGACCGGTGTGGGAATATTTTAATTGGTACATTGAGCCGTCGCTGTGGAAGCATTTGAATATTTTCACGGTCAATGATTTCTTCTAACAATGTGTGTCATCAAAACATATAAGCTAACCTTCGCTTTCTATAAAATGCAAGTCTTTTTTATGTAGTCTACAATATGCGTTTTGTTCTTTCACTACTAATAAGGCATTCCACGATGAAAAGTTTTGGAGTGAATTCAGGTTATTTATCGCCCCGTCCTCGAATACGCAGTCAGCTTTGAATTGGAGCCCCAAAACACTTTCTAGGTTTGATCGACTCTGTTCAATACAGAGCAGATTGCTAAATAAATTATGATGTATTGCTTCCAATTTTTGAAACACACAAGTTACGTTTTTTTACATCCTTAGACATGAAATATGTACCAGACTTTTAGTGTTCTATGCCAAAAATAGCCTCAAACATTAAGAAGGAATAATAGTTGACCTTTGTTTATATAAGGACTACTCATTCAGTTAGTCTTGACCTTTGATTTTGGCAGATAACTATTCAGTACAGAGCAAAGCCACTGAAAGGGTTAAGTATACTTCTTATGTCTGAACTTTCAATGAGGTTAAAATTGAAGTATTGAAATTGCCGTGATCAGCCATAAATTCTTTGATCGAATGATTTGTAACACGTCATGTCACCTTTATTCTACTATCGATACTAAAATACTTTTAAGATTACTAAGTTTTTTTACAGTACGTTTTGTTTTCCTATATATATATATTGTTAAGAAAAAAATATTTTTTAATGTTTACTTTGAGGTTATATTAATGTTTTGATTTTTCTATGTTTTTAATTATGGTTACCAGAACGTTGTTATTTTAATGTTATTTTCATAAAAATGTCTGGTCACAAAAGGGTTAAGTATTATATCTAAAAGAGTATTAACCCTATTACATTTAACTCACTTCTCACAGCTACGAGAGAAAAATAGCAAGAGTGAGTTAATGTTAATGCGGACATACCGGTGCTGTTAGTTGTAATTGATAGGTCCATTCATACACTCAACAGGTTATGATATCAGCACACAAAACTGTTCCCATGTCAATAATGTTTTAACCTCAATTCGAGCACACATTTAAGTTATATTAACTCACACAGTAAAACCTATATTCAAACGCCATTTATTATTATATTATATAAACAAAACTGAATTAAGCATTTGCTAAAAAATAAATCATTATGATTCACTAGAAGCGATGATGATCTAAAAAAAAATTCTTAATAAAATTTGCCAACTTATTATTTTGTCAGTAATTATTCAATAAATGAGTAGTTATTACTTATGAAATGTTCAGATATAAAAACATTAAAAATAATCAATTGGCATCACAAAGATATAAATTGGCAGTAGAAAAATAATAAATTGGCAGTAAATATTTAATAAATGTTAATCAATAATAGGTTACGTTAGGTAAGGTTTGTTTTATATTTTATTTGCTAATTTTTCATTAATATTACATAAATTACTGGCAGTACTGAATATATTACTGCCATCATAATTTTATAACTGATCATACTGACAAGGTAAATACTTTGTCAGTATGAATATTAATTTACAGCCAATTGATTTAATTTATTGCCTAAACCTTAAATTAATTACTGAAAAAAATACAGGTCATAAACTTTCATAAGGTGTTTCTCGTAAGGTCAACAATTTTGCATTTGAAAATTTACAGGAATAAATTAAGTAATATTCAATTGATTTATTTAATAATTTTACAACAATATCAAAGGCATAATATATCTCAACACCTCAAAGGTATTGTCATTCATTTTATTAAACTCAAAACGCCATTTGTCAGCTGGTAGAGCAAGATGACTGAAGAATTATTTAAGAATAAGGAGGCATAGATTGTTTGTTCTTCCTAGAAGTAATATTAACTTACCAGAGACTATGCCTCTTGGGAGAATGTACAGACTGTTCAACCATATCGCCTCGAATATTGATATATTTCATTTGAGAGACGCCCAGTTTCGACACGAGCTCTATGAATTTACTTATCAAAGTAATTTCGTGGAGTCTTCTGTTTAGCGAGCTTGGGGACTTTTAATAATTGTTGTTAATATTCATAAATATCTATATTTATAAAACGTTTGTCTCATATCTTATTTCAGGATCGTATTAAATAAAATTTGTAATGTTTCTGAAAGAAATAAAAATAAATAAAATTTAAAAATATAATAATGTAGAAAATCTTCCGAAAATAATATTCTACTTGGAGTTTGTTCTTGAAATTAACAAGATATAATATTATTTCTCAACTATATAATATAGGAATATAACATATGTGTGTAACAATACCTAGTTATACCACTAAAAATCAATATATATACAGGTATTTTGAATTTTATTTTATTTTCCACTTAAAAACATACATTTATAACATACATTTACAAATATTTTGTTTTTAAAATGTGGTATATATATTCTTAAAATTGAAAATTTAATTTTGTTCAGCAATTTACGAAAACAAAATATTCACAAATATATATTGTACAGAAAGTTGCAAAGCTTGCTAAAAGACAACTACCTGTATATTATTCTCCAAATAGATTCGTGGGTCTCGTGTCTGAACTGGGTCTCCCTTGCGCGAAACATAAATATTCGATATGTTTGAACAGTTTGATCCCTTAGTATGAGAAACATGATATCAGGTGGAAGTCTAATAGAGTTGTATCAATTATACGAGTATGACAAGTGTATTACGTAATAAGGTTCGTTTATTATCCGTACATCGATACCCTTCGTGTTAACAAGAAGGCAGTAATGCAACGTACAGGTATTGTATGAATTTTTCATACGGCTTTATTAATTGCAATGTAACTCCATAAGCGGCCGAAGACACTGCAACTCGGCAAAAACGTGTATTATGATTTTTTAGCTCTGGTGTTTGCTATTGTTTTGTGTCTGGTGCTAGAACGAGAAGCGGCCACGCATCGGTTGATACCTTCTACAAGGACGTAACTAAACAACATATAATATGTATGTCCATTATTCAATAGTCAACCATCACTTAAAATTGCATAATCATAATAAAATAATATCACATTTCCTTTCCTGAAAGAAACATTTTCAATAGTGGTAAAAAAAGCAATAACAATAGTATCCGACGGCTTTCCAGGACACTCACTCGTAAATGTTTACAGTGACATCCAAAGAACACTTCTGATACGTTATCATTTTTATTATATCAATTCATTTTTAATATTTTATTTTTATTTTATGTAACCACATACAGAATAATACCGACAGATGGAGATATTGATGGCCACGGTGCACATGGCTTAGCGTTGTATGTGGAGTGTTGATCCGCCAATGTCATAGACTACAGCCCGAGTTTCATGCATCATCCTTATTATTACAGGAATTTACTATGAATGGGTGGTCTTCATGGGACGACTTCCGTCTACCACCGATTTTGATTAATAGGCAATGACTGGCATTTTACGGGTGAGGGATCAAATTCACACCAACCGGTGTATTTTAGAGCTCAGAAATCGATTAAGAATCAATTTTTTTTAATCTACGTCGGGGATCGAACCCACGATCTTTAGCTTGTAGGGCAAACGCTTTGACCATTGAGCTATACGTGCCGGCAAATTGATTTGCCAATTATGATTTACTGAAATTAGTTGATTGTTGTGTGGAAGGCTGCAATGTAAGTTTAATAATTTGTCATTCCGCACGAAGTTATACCATCGTATCCTTAGAATCCTACGCTGGCACTGCCTTCAAAACCTATTATAGGGCTGTATTAGCATTAAGTGAGATGCCAAGATTCACAGTCGCAAAGAAGATATGGCTTAATGCAGTGGTTAAAGCGTTTGTTTGTCATTCAGATGCTGTCGGTTCAAAACCCAATCAAGCTTGATTTTTAATGTTTTATTTAATCAAATGTTAGCTCTGAACATGCCGGTAGGCTTGAGTCCCCCTTAAAGCCTCGGGAGCACCGGGTTGATCATTAGATCTCCTAAAAAACGCTGATTATTGAACACCCAAATATTACTGGAAGCTTGCAAAAATGTCCTTGAAAGAGAGGCCTTCCCGGGATTTAAGGTGCATCAGTTAGATGTCAAATAGACCTCAGTGTAAGGCTGAGAAGTTACTATACTACAGCGCCAATTCGTGGTGTCCATATGATAGGCGAATTTGGTAGAAAAAAAAACTTCTTTCGCTAGGAAAAAAAGAAAACGAAAAAATAAATTCCCGAGTGCGTTGTGTGTTACGCCACTGTTGCATGCAAGGTTTCTTCGTAAAGGGTTCTCCGGCCTAGTTGCGAGGCGCGATGAGATGAGTGCAACAGAGCGTAATCGCCACACTCTCGAGCTGATGCTGCTCCATGAGATGCCTTGCTAACACAGACGCTCCACCAAAAACACATTGACGCGCCGTACCATTGTCTGAGCAAGAGACGCGGTGGAACTGTGGCTGGCAACGGAAGTGCTCTAGTGCAGTCCTACCATTTCCGATATTGTGTCTATCAAGAGCTTAGCTTCTTCTTCATAGTATCAATCCGGTCAATTGATTTGCAGAATCAGAATCTTTCATCTCGATCTCCATCCCTCTCGGTCCTCTGCAACCTTCTTCAGCTCAGAATATGAGCTTCAACACATGACCTCAAACACTAACTATATAACTTTTTGGTCATCATTTGTATTTGTATGAAATATTCATCTTCTCTATTTCAATTTATATTCTTCCTATATAAGATCATTTATCGATGAATTAAATTCGCAAAATGAAAGTCTTCTGCCCCGAGGGGGGGTTTATAGTACCCCCTCCCTACCTCCTAGCACAATTCTGACCAATCAAAAAATCGTATTGCAAACATGACAAACGAAATTTAAATAATTCCATTGACGTTCATTTTTTACAAATTTTGAGGTTTGTATGAAAAAGGATTTGCGAGAAAAGTGCGCCAACTTCATGCCGATTGCCTAATACCAATCCAATACCCGAATGCCGGAAAGTCTTAAGTGCACATACTTTTCTTCGTAGTATCATTCCGGTGGATTGGTATGCAGTAGCAAAATCTTGCATCTCGATCTCCACTCCTCTCAATCCTCTGCAATCCTCTTCAGCTCAGCATAAGAGCTACAACTCATGTCCTCAAACACTTGCTGCATGTTTTGGCAAGTTGCTTGCGGAGCCTTACAGTAATATTCTTTGACTCAAGAATTTTTGCTTTTTTATTGAACGCTAGCCTTGCTTGATGAATGATGATGTAAATGGTTGTTTCATGACGACAGCCTTAGTGGCTACATTTTGGTGACATCCAGCATTACAGTTCTTATGTGTTGATTCACAATAAGCCTGTATTTATTTGTTCAGTATTTAATTCAACGTTTTGGCAGTAAATAAAATCAATTGGCAGTTATTTAAATTATTCGGCAGTAGATTAAATAAATTTCGCAGTATCCACTGGCAATTTAAATGGCAGTAGTATATTCAATACTGCCAATAATTAATTTAAAATGAATGAATAATTAACGAATAAAATTTAAGCCTTATCTAAACTTACCTAACCTGTTATTTATAACAATTCATTTATAATTTACTCTCAATTTATTATTTTTCTACTGTCAATTTTTATTTTTGTAGTAAAAATTATTACTGACCTTTTTATGTATTATTTAGTGACCGTTTCATAAATAATAACTCTTCTCTCGTCTTCGCCTCTTTCGTATATGGAAGAGTTACTAGTACGGAATAATACTCATTGTTCGTCAATAATTGTAAGTTATTTTAATTCAATGAATTTAGTTTCATTGAAATTATTGTACGAGTTTGGATCTTCAATAACACCACTTTCAACAAAAACGGTAAATAATTATGCAGAGTCACTATTTATAAGTTAACAAAATAAACTTGAAGTTTTTATTCTTGTGTAGCACATCTCAAAACCTTCCAGTCTTTAAGAAGCATGTCTTATAGCCGTTAATCAGGATGTTTCGTACATATATAGTATAATATACGCATTATTAGCAGTTCTTTGGGACTAAATGATCCACACCTCAAGTGTGTCGAGTTAATCACGCATTATCTAAATCAAGCTGATTAACAACTGCTTTGGACAATAAAGCTGCCAATTTAACAAATGTTGGGCCGTTGGGAACCTGGCATAAAATATCTCATGTATTCATAAATATACTCTGGCGGTGCACATTATTAGCAATATTTTAACGACGCAAAAAATGAAGTATTTTAATTGCAATGCATTGAAAATATAAATGAATATTTTATTAATTAATGGTTGCTGGATTGAAGAATAGAGATGTCAGGCTCGGCAAAAAGTATATATTTTTTTATATTAATTAAGAAGTATGTTAATATAAATATAAATATTATACTTGTATAAATTTTGCGTGTTTATTACTTTAACCTCTAGTCTTACTTTTTCTATGTGCGTAATATTATAACGATGACAAAGAGTAGAAGAATACTTATAATATTTTATATTCGATCCCTCGATTTTCATCAAGTTGTCTGAAATAATTTTCGAATGATGATGAATTGAACGGATATTGGAAGAGACAAATATTGTGGCATCTGACAAGACAGTTGTTTTCAGAGGTAGAACTGCAAGGTGGACAAAGCATGCGTATATATATAAATGATTTTAGTATTCTTAGTAAGAATACTAAAAACGAACTGAGAAGACGACCTGAAAGACCACAGGTAACCTGGACTGCAACTGTAGACAAGGATCTGAAAACTCTGGGCTTGACCGAGAATGCAACGCAGGACAGATAGACATGGCAAATGTGCACAAGGAGAGCCGACCCCAGATGATGGGAAATGTCGTGGCTAAAGAAGACTGTTTGTGCTAGTCTTTGTGTCGTTTTATTTAGTTTTAAGAACAGTGTAGTATTTAATTATTAAGAGATTTGAGGTTTTAAGGGTTCTATAAATGAAAAGTATTTTTTACGAAACACATGGCATTATGTTTATTACAAAAAAATAAATTACATTTTTCGTACATATAATACCTATGTACCTAGAATTAAAATCATTTACACATTCAACTCATTACATACATTTACACATTAATACTTTGTTTTCAAGTGCACTCCACATGGCACATTCATTACACAGGACCGGTTACATTCCTCTTTTACATAATTATATACTTTTGACTTGTAATTATATAAGAGTTAACATAGTTTTTCATGCTTTTTTAAAACTTATTTAATAGATTATTTCTTGATGAGAATCTCATGAATATATAAATAACAAAGAATATAAAAATGAAAATACACTCGTTGAAATAGTCCTGAAAATAATATTGGATATTATCAAATGATTGACAATAATAAACATGAATATATTTACATTAACTGGAATGATGAAAGAATGTGACCATTATTAATGGAGGCATTTGAAAATAAGACTATTCGTTTTACACACGTTTTGAGATACAACCGATAATCTTGAAAAAACAAGATAATAATAAGGCTTTTAACTAATTTGTCATTACTCACGTCTATTAATGTTCAATAGATTTGAAAAAAATTTAAATAAATAATAAATTTATAGAATTATAAGAACACTTTAAGCATATTGTATAGAAATGCTGTAACATAATACACGCTGTAACATGTCATTATCTTGATTCAATATCCATTGTAATATCGTAACAATATAACGGATACTGTAACAAGTGATTTAGTGATACAATTGAAAATTAACACTTGATACCAAAAAGGAACGTTTACTTTTACGTAAAGTTATAGAATCTGTTGCATTATTGTAGCACGAGTACTAAACCATGCGATTATTAACTATCTGCTCATCTAATTATGAGTGCTACATGTTCATTTTAATGAGGTTACAATCATAACATATCTGTTGCGATATTATGACATTTAAAAAACTGTAAAATTAATTAATTAATATTTGAACATTTGGACTTGAAGGTTACATGTTCTCGAATAAGGTTTCAGTGCCTATAAAATTCTCAAGCGTATCTCACGATGAAACATTCAAAGAGTCTCGACTTAATCTTCTTTCAGATGTTTCGGTTAAAATAAATAGTTGAGTAGTCGATTAGTCAGTCGATCACTTCCGTGCTGGATGCAGAGGTCATCTCAAAGGTCTTCTATTTCCACTTATTAGTAGTGGTATCCTGATTGAGGATTGAAGGATGGCCTTTCGGGTTTCTGGGGAGGCAGGTACTGCTGCATTGGTCCACCGGATGGGTATCCCTGAGAAGGACCTCCGGATGGGTAACCTTGCGATGGTCCTCCAGAGGGATAACCTTGACCGGCATATGCAGCCTCTTCAGCGGCGTTCTGGTCAAGAGCTCTATCGAAGAAAAAAATAAATTGCTTAGAAAGCTATCATGATTTGTGAACAGTGTCTTAAAAAAAGTATAATCGTAATACAGTTGACATACTATGAGAGATATAAATAATTCACGACAGTATTGTAGTCTGAAATTTATCGATGGTCCTCTTATTAATTAGTAATTGAGACTTGGGAGTCGTTGATTTCGGATGACGAAAATGATTTAATCTTACAATTTACTAACAAATAACTGAGTTTTTCAAATGCATCACTTAAACTTTGAAGTATATGGTAAAACGTGATCGTCAAATGAAACTATTTATCAATTTAAATAAAAGTTGTATCTTTTAATTGTAGTTAAATCAAGGGCTTTCAGGCCTTGGAATATGTCATTGAATATGTTTAAGTGGTATTACATCAAATGAGGGGCATTGTCATGATCACGCAGCGGCTAATGAGGCCAACAATGTAGACTGAGCAACTTGTCGCTCAGGCTCACCTTATGTGTTGCGAGGAATGTATTATACCTGTAAGTGTAATTCGTCCATATTTGGTATTTACTACGCATTCAATATTTTCCATTACGACCGAATCTTTAGGACCATGGTAAACAACATCATAGAAGGAAATAAACCGATCGAAATATATATATACTGATATCAGCTTGATATAGCTCCTTAAGGCCGATGCCGTAAAGCCTCAACAAGCGATCTTTTGTCTATTATTTTTGTCCGCTTGCCTGACATCTACATCGAATGTTTATTTTAATTATATAATGTTGCACGGCGCTTGCATACGCCATCTTGTTTGTTATGACAGTTGGCCTATCGCCGGTTGGTAGGACTGTCATATTGGCAGTTGGTACCGTGGAGATGTGAGATCGCGCCGTGGGCTGGCAGTTGAAGTTTGACTCGCGCCCGTCACAGTGCGTGCGTCCTGTGCGTTCGCTGTGGCGGGCGACGTTTGTGTCAATAAACATGTATCGTGAAACAGAAACAAGTTGTTTATAATGTGAACCTGATCCTGCACCCTTCATCCAGTAAACCGATGTCCTAAATGGAAGAGGAGGATATCAATACATATTTATGAAAACTATTATATAATTACATAAAGCGATAATCTCAGTTTTGAAAAGCACTTCTAGCATCTGCGTTCACTTTATCAAACAATGTAAAACTCTTCAGAAAACAAGGCAATATACACTTGACATGTTTTAAATTTTTCATGTAGTTACTTGTCGTCTAAATGAAGATCACAATATACAATTATGTGGAGTAAGGTGGATCGATTGAAAGCAATGTACGTTGTTCGACAAAGCAATGTGCAGATATTTAAATGGTGTCTTACTTTTGGATGGCCTCTGGGATTGGTGGCGGGGTAGGAAGATGGTCTCCGAAGGCGCGGAAACCGTTGGCATCAGCTATGTAGGTCACCGAGTAGGTCTTGCCGTCATCCCCCACGTAGGAGTAGGAACCGTGCATGACCTGCTCCTCGTGGTCGGTGCCAGGGTTCTCGATGTGTCCCATAGCCTCGACGTGCGTTTGATCGCCGCTCAAATATCTGCGTAAAAGATAAATCGGTCAAATAATAATTATTTGTTTATTAATCACGAAAAACACGGTAAATATTTTAAGCATATAAACTGCGTAATGAAAATAAAATTAAAGGTATTTATAGTTTTTATTTGAGACTTATGTTAAAGAAAGTCTAAACATGTTCATTTACGGCAGTAAGTTTATGAAATTAATAAAAGTCATCGATTTAAAAACACATGAAATATGTAATGAGAGATTTAGAAGATATGCAAATCAAAGAAAATAATTTCAGATCCAGATCAATGAATAACTGAAATATAATATACTGAAAAAGGTACGAAATGTACGATTTTGTAGATACAGTGATAATAGACACACTCTACACTTTTCAGGTATTTAATAAGAATGAAGTAGAATTTTAATTTTGTAGAAACATTTTAATTTTATAACTGACCACATTCATATTAACGCAGTGGTTATTGCCAATTTATTAAGTCTACTGCCGATTTATTTTATTAACTGTCAATTGATTTAACTTACTGGCAAAACCTTGAAATAGTTACTGAACAAAAAAATACAGGCCAACTAAAATATGTGCCAATAATAGTATCATTCAAAATGTATCATAATACAAATATTTACAATTAATTAGTGAAATTAGCGATAAATGGATATTGGTTCGATTTGGTGGATATATGTGTACATATATCCACCACTAAAGGCTTAATCAGTCAAGTGCGTGACGATCATGTCACATGCACCTGTTATCGTCTGAACTAGTTGACGCATATCCTGCATTCTATCATATACGAGTAATATTGAAATATCTTCACAGTAAAAAGTTTATTAACATGATGTTATATGATTCAATTGAGCGTAAAAGGAATTTAAAGAAAAGTTTTGTATTTCACGAATTAATTGTTATTTTTTGTTATTATTTATTGTTTCATAATGACAATAATACGTTTGTAATTTTATTCAAGAATTCTTGGAATTAATGTACAAGTGTAATATAATGGTTTATCACTAAAATCTGTGAATTATATAACGTTTATTACAAAGGAGGAGGAGTGGAGATCGAGATGCAAGATTTTGTTGTTGCAAACCAATCAACCGGATTGATACCTACAAAGAAGATCTTACAAAAATAGATCAACTCTAAATATAAGGTGTTGAAGATTAGTAATAACATTATAACTATGCATATACTATATGTACATAAAATCAACCAAGGCGAGTGGACAATACATGTGGAAAAATATGCGATATTTGTGGTTCTGCCGCATTTTGTTAAAAGACAATTCGTTAAACGACTCATCGGTAACAATGTGGGGCGCACGAGATAACTGGTGCACTGGATGTCTCGCTAAACTAACCTAACCTTAATTATTTTGTTAACGAGACCTATGAATCTACGATCATTGGACAAATCTTTGGGTTAGGTTAGGTTAAGTTAGGTTAGCGAGACATCCAGTGCATCAGTTGTCCCGTGCACAGGAAGTATGGTGTGCCTAACGTCATTACCGACGAGTCGTTGAACAAATTTTCCATGAACGATTGGTCGTGAAACCGATATGTATTTGTCTAAAAATGATTTGTATATTGATGTGATTCATGAAAAGATTCTTTGAAGTAGGAAACTAAGACAAGAAGCTTCCAAAGCTTACTGGTTCCGTTAACAAAATATTTTTAAATTAGTTCTTTGATGACTCATATTACATCTTATACTTGAATAATACTCTGTACACGATCACGATGATAATGTTAATATATAACACACACACAAAAAAAGATTTTTTGAGAGACAGTAACTTTGTGCATACATTATTACACATTAAAGTACAACTACAGATAGTTTATATTTTATGCATTGACATATTATATAAACAAAGTGTTACAATATGATAATTTCAAATGAATCATTTAAAATTACATTGTCTATATCACTATTGCATTTATTTCTTTCATACGCACAAAATGTTGTTGGAAATCATGCAATCTCGCGGCTTATAATTATTTTTTAATTCAAATGCAAAAAATGCAATTTCTGAAATGCTAATGTAAATTGCACTTCCACGATTTCATTTCTTTCCAGACGTCTCAGAAAATAAGAAGGATGTTGGTTAATGCAAAATAAATGATTTTAAGCTTATGAAGCAAAGGAAAGCAACTCGAGGGAGTACAATTTAGTAGTAATTATTTTAGATGTAATCGAATGGACTGATTGAAAATTTCAGAATGATTTTGTGATACATTCACGATTTTATAAAATGATTCAGCTGAATTGTTTATAATGTAACAATACGAGACGTTAATAGAAAAGTGAACGCGTATAATAATATATATAATATATACTGTTT
The DNA here is from genome assembly GCA_022606575.1 of Glossosoma conforme. Lineage (NCBI taxonomy): Eukaryota > Metazoa > Arthropoda > Insecta > Trichoptera > Glossosomatidae > Glossosoma > Glossosoma conforme. Next base: position 300,508 of record JAGTXR010000191.1, on the reverse strand, counting down.
TATAGTAAAGTTAAAAGACTTTAGAATCACTATCACGATCTGTCAGTATTCTCCTGTTTGTGTACATAAAAATATATGTATATACTCACTCGTATTTGTAACTCTGGTCCTCATTCAGCTCGTTAGTCTGCTTGAGAATGGGGACGGGAGGAGTAGTAGGACCAGAGTGTCCGCTACCGGGAGGCAGGTAGGAGTTACCGGGCTTCTGGGGAGGAAGGTAGGAGTTCTGAGGAGGCAAGTACTGCGTGGAAGGACGGGCGGTACTCGCTGGAGGGATGTATTGAGGCTTGGGAGGGAGGTACATGGGCTTAGGCTGTTGGGGAGGAAGATATTGCGTCATCGGTGACGGTTGCTGCGGAGGAAGGTACTGGTTCGTGGGCGGGATGTACTGGTTGCTGGGAGGGACGTAGGTGTTTCTTGGACCTGAGAGGAAATCTCCTCCACCTGCTGAAGAGGCGCTGGATGGGGCACGCTGCCGGAGGGCCAGGAGGTCGGCGGTGCAGGTAGCCACAAGGGCAGCGATTACTAACTGTAACAAAAGAAGAATTGAAATGTAAAACATTTGATAATATAAGGATTTTTATTTGAAAACAACATCAAACATATGAGTTAAGTAAAGACTTAATTTTGAAAACTGTAGCTTAGTTAAATTTGTACTATATCCAAATAAAGATATCTCAAACACTAATGAATATTTTGACGTGTAATTTGGCACAAATGTCAGAGTCAGTAGTGCCAACATAAAAATAAAAATTCTAATCGTTTAACCTACGTTACGAAATTTAAATTCGAATTTTCCTGTATTTTTGCTCACAGTTATGGGCTACAAAACACGTTTCCCGCATGCAGCGTCCAGCCTCCCTGGCTGAGCGTCATAGAGTGCATTGGTCTTGACCGGTTGTGCTCTCCTGCATGCGTTTACATAAAAAAAAACAACTGTTGCATTGGCAAAAAAATAATGCCGCATTATTTTTGGTGTCGATTTTATGTCGATTATTAATGGGTGCAGAAGGAATTATTTTATATAAGGCTTTTTTTGTTTTACATTAATTTGGCATACATCGAAGTCCTAAATTAAGGATTGGTAAATTGTCATACGAATAAATATTTAATTTTATATTATTGTAATGTATTGATGTTTTTATTGCTATTTAAAATTATTATTTAATATTAAGGTTCGTAATTCAAATGCTTTAAATTTTAAATTATTTTCAAACATTATGATTACTGCTAGTATTACAATCAAAAAACTTCTTCTTCTCACGCATGATCCATTCATTGTTTTATAATTTATTGGAATTTGAAAATTATAAAAGTAAATATGTACAGTAAATAATATGCAATTTTTAATTAAAGAAACAAGTATTCAATTGGTTTGTGTAGATTGGAAATAATTCCTTCATGCCCTTTCCAAATTCTTGATTTTTGAAGGTGAATTGCGAAATGCTGGGTCTTGTCAGCCGGTCAATTTAACCCATTTTTGCCCGTTTTTTTTCTTAAAATTCATATTTCAAGTGTATGTGTGCAAGATTTATATATATATTTAATTTTTCTACATTCCTAATTCCAGTATGCGTGAAACTACCCTAAGCTTGCTAGCTATAGACTGATGCAATCTAAACTTTTTTGTGTCATGCATAATGGAATGGGGGTAAAAATACAAAATGTTCCGATATTGGAACACTGCGCGAAAATAAGTTAAACTGATGGTGCTAGACCTCTGCGCAGGTATTCTTACGCGATATGCATACGTCTTAGAGCATATAGTCACCACAAAACGTAACGAAACTTCTTAATCAAAATACTTTTTATCGAATTTATTATTAATTGATGGTCTTCTATGATATTGGTAAACAATAATCGAACACATTTTTATTTTGAATTGCAAATTATATTTGAGTCAATGCTTTAATATGTGAATCCTCCCACATATAATACAATCTGAATCTCTTCAAGAAGCATATTAAAAACACTTGAAATCACTTCTATCCTTACACGCACGCAACCACTACTCACCTAAAACACAACGTCTAGCCAACCCGGACGTCATAAATTTAATGGAGGACCTGATCCTTTAAGTGTGTGCTTCTTTTATATTTCCCATATCTATCATAAATTTCCGCCTCTTAGTTCTGAATGTTACCATAGTCAATACCTTGTCCCAATATATCTCCACCTGAAGGTCATGGGAGCACTATGGCTCCTGACGACCTCCAGGACATGAGACCGGAGACTTGATGAGAGGTTGAATTCCCAATAGTTTTTTCAAGAGATTGGAAGATTAGCCCAAAACTCTGTCCTGGATCATTTAGTCCTAAGAGAGGCGGCTCAGCCCAAATATACAAAAAATAAATCACCCAAACGCACTATGTATTTTATAGTATTTTAGGTTTACAACATTTTACGCCTTACAATATGTTACTATGTTTTATGCAGCAAATTACGAGTACTAGTTAACTCAACATTATCATATATATGCACTGATGTTTTCTCCATATCTGAGATTCGTTTTTCAGGACATATTTTCCTTACTGCATATCGCTGCACTTGCAAGCAACGGCAAACCATTACTCTCGTAGTCAAACGACACTCTCGAAGCAAGAACCAAGGATACGGGTTGGATATAATAATAGTCTTTACACCCTTACCAGTTTCATGGTGTGTCTCTGGTTGGTGCACTCTTGCCGGACGGTCTGATGTGACTGATGCTGCGAAGGCTCTGCACCGGCATTTATAGTCGGAGGTTAGGCTCATCCTCGAGATGACCGCGGGAACCACGCGACGTTCGCCACTTCGGTTCGAACTACCGAAACATGAGCCATCGTATGTATATCAGACCAGAAAACCAAATTTTGTGTTATGCCTTTCTTCTTCACTGCTTTAAACACACTTATATCCCAGATACACGAATAAAATCACAATACAATCATATATTAGAAAATAAATATCATTTATTAAGACGCTAAATTAAAATTTACTATGTTATTTATATTTTTGGCATTCAATTTGAAATCTATTTCAATATTCAATGTATAAATAAATATATAACCACATTCACTCGATATTTGGAGCATATGAGCACTGCAAATTGCAGTTTCACAGTTTTGTAAGCTCATATTGCTTATGTCTTGTCCCAGAACATCTGTATACCCGAAGGTCCACATGGGAACATAGATGGTTCCCGGGCTTCCAGGGCAAGAGTCCGCGATCTTGCATAGACTGCGGCTTTATTACTAGATGAATATTTGGGTGTTTAATGATCAGTTTTTTTAGGAGATCGGATGATGAGCCTCTAAGCATGGACAGTTTTTTTACCTCAAGGGATAGGTCAACACTAACAGAGCATGTTAATAACTTATATATTTTTAAATCAATTTGGAAAAATCAAGCTTGGTTGGGTTTTGAACCGACGGCGTCTAAATAACAAACAAACGCTTTAAATTGAACTATGCCATCCGGTTAATATATCACATTATAATAACATGGATCACACTGAGCACTGTTTTACATTCGTTGAGGCAAGGACCGTGCCAGCTGACAGAGCATTGTGGTGGTATTTTTTGTCGACCATATGTTTCAGTTAGAGGAGCGGTCACGCAAATGGATGATGTAAAGTGATCAGTCTTATTTCCATCCAAGTTTTAGAAGAGCAGTACTTTTAACCTGTTTGACGAAATGAAGAACATATGAGTATACTTTTAAGGTCACTTCAGGAAGCAACCATAATTTTAATTATCATAATTATAAGCATGTGATGAATTTTCCCCAAATTATTTGCTTTTTATCTTATGTCGGTGAATAAATTAATTTTTAAGCCCAAATGTCTTTTTAGAATTCATCGGGAGCTGTCAAAACAATATTATCTCACAAAGTGATTAATTAGATACTTAAGATTATTTTTTAAATTATTCTTAAATCCTGGTTATGAATCATAGACGTAAAAGATATTAATTCATAAAATATTTGGTAACTTCGAATTTACAATGACTGTAGAATTTTATACAATACACATATTTTGTTATATAAATATTTGCCATAACTAAGTAGGGTTCCGCCGCATTTCGTTCACACACGATTCGTTCAGCGGCTCAACGACGTGGGGCGCACAGGACGTCAGGTGACAGGACATTTGATGCACGGAACAATTGGCGTACCAGATGTCTCGCTAACCTAATCTAAGATATTTCGTCAACGAGACATATGGATCTCTGGACTCTACGATTACTGGAAAAATCATTAGGTTAGGTTAGGTTAGCGAGACAACCAGTGCACCAGTTGTCCCGTACGCCAAATATCCTGTGCACCAGATGTTCAGTGCGTCCTACGTCGTTACCGATGAATCGCTGAACGAGTTGTCTGTGAATGATATGTCGTGACACCATTTGACATAAATAAAAAGTATTCGCTGACAATAAAACCAAAACATATCTTACTTTCCTTATAGATTCCGACTTAAGTCGTGCTGGTCGACTATCAAGTAAATAAAATATTTCGATTTTTGTATGTAAGGAGATGAATTGGAGATTGATTTGGCTGCTCACAGAGGTTTCGCTTAGCGGTAGCAGCTTATGGTGGCCATATGATCTAATATTGATCACCTCTCAGTAAATATAAATGAAAAGATTGACATGTTATTTAAAGGTGAAGAATAAAGTAAAATATATCAAATTGTTGGGAACAAAACATGTATACAAAAAAAAAAAATACAATTACTGTGTAAAACTGGTTACCACCACATTTAAAAATACAAGTAAATTAAGATGTTTATTTAATCAGCATTTTTTTTTTAAATTTATAATTTTATAAATTAAATTATCAACTTATAAATTGATCATTCACACACATAAAATAAACATTATAATAATAAGGAAAAAAATATCGCTCACAATTATTACTCGTAAATCACATATATTAAATATATGTTTAAATAACTTATTCAAGCCATGTAAATAGTTTTATAATAAGAATATAAGTAAAGAATGTTCTTTATTATTTAAATAAAATAACAAATTCGCATATTTTATATTAACGAGATTACACAAATATTTCCGCCAGACGGTGATAACTTATCTATGGATTCTATGACGCCTTGCAATTTTAGAGGATGTTCTAGCGTTGTACGGAGTATTGATCCGTCCTCGTCTTTTAAGTATAGTTCAGAATTCGCGAATCATTCATTTTAAAGACAACTGAATATGGATGTGAGGTGTTCAGTACAGTTATGTCACTTTCACTAATTCCCATTAATAGGCTATTTCAGGAACTTTTACGGGTGAAGTATCAGCCTCACAGAAACCAGAAGTATTTATAGCTAGTATTATAACAATTATTAAGCTTATCGTTTAAATTTGTTGTAACTACTCAAGCATCGAACCCGCGTTCTCTAGCAGACAGCTGAGCGCCTAAGCTTTAAATCATACTCGTACCCCTCAATTGTTTTAGGAAGGTTAACCGCCTTCAACGTATAGAAGGTTGCGTTTGTTCTTCGTGTAAATTTAAATACATATGTTTTACGGATATCATTGGAAGCTCCTCATATTTGATATATTAACAAATTTATACTTACAATAATAGGCTTTTAATGTAAATATGGCGTAGGGATACTTCATTTGTACAAACTGTAAATTAAAGATGAGGATGAGGAATATAAAACTTAATAAATTTAATGTTAGCATTAGGTATTAAAAAAATGAATAAATGACACACACAAAGAAAAAATAATGAAATAGCAGAATAAACAGTAAAAACACTGGTAGCTTCGCTGAGTATATTTATTATTAGGCCACAGTTCCAATGACGAGAGCTGCGAATATTGAATATAAGATTTAGGAAGTTTGACCTTATGCCCGCGGCACCAAATATAGCGAACATGCCCTGTACGCGGCAGCTTTTTCGGGGATTTTGTTGTCGCGTTTTCAACTATAAATATAGGTTGTGATATTTCTTTAACTAACAAAGTAATTTTTTCAATAATAAAATACAATATATTTATTGTGTTTTCGGTTTAATTTAACAATAATAATTATATTATAAATAGATCACGATAAAGCGAGAAAACTGCGTCAACACCATGCAATGCTTATAATATTAAATTCTCGACACCTTTTCAATTTCACCCGCACTCGGTGGCTTATTTAAATTATCCCAAATTATTAATTGATTATTATCATTAGTAACACGTTGCGTACATTAACAGTTCAAATAAAATATGCATATTGACAAACAAGCTTTATTTTGTTTTCTCATGGAGATAGTTGCTTCTCTCCGTCAGTATTGCTGTTTCGGCCATTCGACGTGGTCAAAACATGTCGTCTACAAATATATTGTAGGATAAATTCTAAAAATTCTTTTATTTATATCTGATACTCCCGATGACGAATCCAACTACTGATAAATTATCCTTATCCTTTGAATTAGATTTTCAATAACAAAAAAAGAATATAATGATATATGCAAAATATGCATAAATCATTATATTATTATTTTGTTGTCGGCGCACGTTTCTGACGTAAGAGACTAGCGTGAACCTCGTACGAGTGCTGGCAACTGTGCGATGTTCACGCCGCTTGATGCATGTTCCAGAAATAAATTATTTTAGCCTATATTGATTTTTTTTTTGACGAATGCCATCTATTGCATTTGGTAAAATATACATTCAGTAATATTTTCAGCCAAGTTTTACAATTATAACTCACTAGATAGCTCTTATATAGGGCTTGAAACTTCCATGACCGCTATGTTTGTCATACGCGCTGGTGGCATGTTCGTTTGAACACACATAGCGGTCATACGCGGTGAACAGATTAAGGATCGTATATCGGCAGATTTAGGCGTTTAATTACTTAAGCGCGAATTTAAAAGAAGTTCGAATCCTGAAACCCGACTCAATTGGTTAACTCAAAAAATGCAATACAACCCAAAAAATAAAATTTGATAATATAAATAACAGACAATGAGTCAAATATCAGACAAACCTCTCTTTCGGCAAGAATTAACTCTTACGTACAGGGATATGTTAATAACTAAGGTGAATCTAACAGCAAGTCCTACCCATAAAATAAAGGTCACCCAACGTGTCATGGAGAGATCCATGGTCAAAGTGTCTCTAAAAAATATAATCCGAAATGAAGATATAATACATATAGTTTGTATTTTACGGGGATTGTTACTTAATAGAATATTTTAAGATATTACATTTCGTATTACTCTTATCAATCATTAATTAAATAATATAACTAGTTACTTTAAGCTGCCAACATTAGAAAAATAAAGCGAATAAAACTTTGTATGAAAGCACTGACTTTTAATTCATAGTCGTTCTACCGGTTTCGGTGCCACAGCACCTTCCTCAGAAGCTACTGATTTAAAACTGATTTGAGTTCTTAATATTGCAATACAATGCAACTTACAATAAAATTAAATCATTCAAATCTAGATTCCATTATTATATTCATTAGGTGAATTTTATTACTGTATTTGTTTTCAAGTAAATAACTGATGTATATTTGTAAGCAGATGATACGGTAATTGAAATAATATAAATGTTTGTAAATACTCGTATAGCATATAGATTGTTGAACTGCCAATTCTAAAATGCATTATTACAATAAAAAAATTCTGTAAAAGATACCTTTACTAACTAAAAATAAAGCTTATCCACAGCATTTTCAATTCACTAGAAAGTGCTTAAAAGGAGACGATACATACGAAACGCCTTATAATCACTTATTGAGAAATATACTATATAATTATTAGAGGATCTAATAAAATATTAATATCTGAGGATAAAAGCCATTTATTGCATACAAAAGAATAATTCGATTCACGAAATGTAAAAATAAATGTAGTTAAATATTATATTTAAAAAATAAGAAACCATGTGGGATATCAGTATGGTACCAATCTATCGCCTTAAATGAAGCGTAGAATCTGCAATTGCGAAAGCCTGCATATAAAATGCATTTGCGCGCATCGACCCTGAATATAAGTAGACTGTCTCGAACGCTTTTACTCTGATTATTTTTCAGCATTGCAAAATCCAACGTTACATTTATTATAATTCACTTAGCTCGCAAAAAATGTTGTTAAATATACCAATTGTATTGTTAAATATGTCAGTTAGTTAGTAAGTTTTTTTGAAAAATTTGCTGGCAGGTATAGCTCAGTGGTCGAAGCGTTTGCTTGGCAAGCCGAAGGTCGTGGGTTAAATTTCCAATGGAGATTAAAAAAAAAGATTTTTAATCGATTTCTGAGCTCTTAAATACCCCGGTTGGTGTGAATTTGATCCCTCACTCATAAAATGCCATTAATCAAAATTAGTGGTAGACGGAAGTCGTCCCGGGAAGACCATCTATTCATATTGAATTCCTGTAATAATGAGGATGATGCGTGAATGTCGAGCTTTAGTCTATGACGTTGGCGGATTAACACTCCACATGTAGCCCTTATCCATATGTTAAATGGTAAGCGTCTTAGGATCCACAGATGTGAAGCTTCAGAATTACTATCAGCATCTGTCGGTATTCTCCTGTAAGTGTTTACATAAAAAATAAGCTATAATCTATTTTTTTAAAGCAAACAAGAGTAAATGAGCGTTCAGAACTTAGTAGTGAGATTTATACTCGAGACATTCCTTAAGATAACAAACTTAACACCCAGATACAGAGAAATTCCTTAAGGTAGCCAATTTATAATAGCTACTCTGCTTAGGAATGATTCAAGCGAGGAAGCCTCAGACCACAAAATTTAAAAAACGTCTCTTTATTAAAAACGTCTCTATATTATAATTATTTAAGGATAAGGAGGCACAGATTGAATTTTTTTCCTAGGAGTAATAGTTAACTTTTTTATGTAAACACATACAGGAGAATAACGACAGATGGTGATAGTAATTCTGAAGTCTCATCTGTGGAATTCTATGACGCTTATCAAGCAGCATATGGCTATGCGCTGCATGTGGTGTGTTGATCCGCCAACGTCATACACTACAGCCCGAGATTCACGCATCATTCTTTATTACTACAGGAATTTACTATGAATGGGTGGTCTTCATGGGATGATTTTCGTCTACCTCCAATTTTGATTAATAGGCTATGATAGGCATTTTACTTAGAGCTTTGGGAATTTTAAATATTTTTTGTAAATAGTTTTATTATAAAGTTGATATCTGTTAAAAGACGAAATAACCAATTGTAATGTTTTTAAAAGTTAAATAAAATAAATTAAATTAAAGAATAAGATAATTTTAATTTCACATATAAATAAAAGATTTTCTAGAATTTATTACACATGTTTTTTTTCTATAAACAAAGGTGTTAGACAAGGAGATGTTATATCTCCAAAACTCTTCACAAACGCCCTAGAAGATATTTTTAAACTGCTATCCTGGACTAAATGTGGAATAAATATTAACGGAGAGTACATTTCTCACCTCCGATTTGCAGATGACATAGTGCTAATAGCCAAATCACCTGAAAAGCTCCAAGACATGCTCTACGACCTCAATGAAGCGTCGAACAAAATTGGTTTGAAAATGAACATGGATAAAACAAAAGCCATGATTAATAGTCATATTTCACAGACCTTTGATCCTATTTTCATTGGAGGAACAGAAATAGAGGTTGTAGACGACTATACCTATCTGGGACAAGTAATACAACTAGGGCGAAATAGCTTCTCAAAAGAAATCGACAGGCGCATACAACTGGGATGGGCAGCATTTGGAAAACTAAAGTACATTTTTAAAGCGAAAATTCCGCAATGCCTTAAAACAAAGGCGTTTAACCAATGCGTCCTCCCTGTATTAACTTATGGCGCAGAGACGTGGAATCTGACAGCAAGTCTTACCCATAAAAGTCACCCAGCGTGCTATGGAGAGATCCATGCTCGGAGTGTCGCTAAAAGATAGAATCCGAAACGAGGAAATACGCAGAAGAACTCAAGTAGTGGATGCTACCCAACGAATAGGCACACTCAAGTGGCAATGGGCAGGTCATATCTGTCGAAGAGACGACGGTCGATGGGGAAGAAAAGTATTGGAATGGCGCCCAAGAACTGGCAAACGAAGCATTTGCCGACCCCCTACAAGATGGACTGACGATATAAGAAGAATAGCGGGAGTGACCTGGATGCGGAAGGCGGAGGATCGAAGAGGTTGGAGACTCATGCGGGAGGCCTACGTTCAACAGTGGACGGACACAGGCTGATGATGATTTTTTTTTGATCGGGTGGCCATTTTCAAGTCTTGAAAATGGCCACCCGACCTGACTGAAACATGTCGTCAAAAAAATATATGTGGAATAAATTCTAAAAAATCTTTTATTTATTTCTGATATTATGGAATTCCAGCAAGAAATATCGATCGAAAAAATCGAAATAAATAATTTTCATTACTTGTGTTAACTGCACATCAATGCGTATAAAGCGTCAAGCATGAAAAAAAAAACATTTTAAACGTTAGACTTAATAATAAATCAGAGACGTTTTTTTTACAATCGATATTTATATTTAAAAAACAATTAGGATGTGGGTAATCAAAATATAAGAAAGATGACCCTTAAACTTTTAACAATTACTGGGCTTACTATTAACTTACCATTACTTACTGTTGTTAATTATGGAAGTACATACGTGAAAGATATGTGAATGCCGGTCTGTAATATGATGGCGTTAACAAATACTCTTGTCTTCTTGCCAAATTCAGTTTAACGCATGGATTAAAATAATTGAAATGTAAATTTGGCCATGAAAGATAATTTAAGCTTTAATTAAGTATGTAGTAACATATTTTGACGATTGCATGATCATCATGTTGAAAATGACTCTTTACGGTACATAATAAATACAATTACATGGATTTGGAGCACAATATAGTCATTGCGTAGTGAACTAATGAAGATTAGAAGATCAGACGACACACCTTATTCAATTGTATCATATTCTTGGTAATATTTATTATTGTCATGGAGACCACAGCTTCTCTAACTTTAAAAATCATTTGATATCTTAAGAACATTCATTTAAATATTATTATTTTTATTCAGACCGGTCGCCTTGTACCTGCGCTCCTTGGGATAATTTATCAAGGCATTGTTTTCAGAGCACTTTTTCGTTATACAAGTAACGGGTTATGGTGAGTAACACCTAACGTGGGTTTAGAAGTTCGTAGTTTAGACGTTAACATTTGGACTTTCTGACTTCTTCGCCGAAGGTCACCGCCTGTATACGTAAAAGGCATGGTGGTTGGACTCCGTAACGATGAGGTCGACATATCCAACCGGTCCAGGCTTCTATTGGATTACGCTTAAGAGCCTTTCTCTACCTAAGTATAATATTGGGCAATTCCACAGAACGTGTTCAGCGTCCTGCAAGGGGCTACACATGGGCAGTCTGGACTATCAACGAGGCTAAGCTTGAAGAGTTTAGCCTTAAAATTGCCGTGACCAACTAATGAAATTAAGATCAACTGTTTTTTTCAATCTTTGTGTTGTGAAATCTTAAGCAAGAGCTGTTCGAGACTAGTGGGCTATATGACGTCCAACCAGGACGGCTAGACGCTACATCTGAGAAATACGTGTTGTGTTTGTGTGCAGCTTGAAGATATTAAATTAAATAATAATAAGTTCATTAAAGAGATCCAGATTGCACGAAAGAGGAAAAACAGATACTGGAGAGCATTATAGAGATATTGGGTGGCATGTATTAATTTCGGAAACTGCCAGATCATGATCGATATATGCTATGAGACGATAGGTGATAAGTGTTGTCTGATAGGTGTTGATGGGTGTACTAAAAATTAATTCTTTGAGTTAGGAGGGGCAGCGGCCATGGTAATAATGGTAAAAAATACTTTTGTGTATTTCAAGGATATGGGGTTAGACAAAATTATACCATTATTTATAAGATGTTATTAACTGTTCTTATTCAAGACAACGCAATCCCGAATAGCTGCACCCAGGAAGACCTGATGATGGCCAGAAGAAACGCCATCGACGTCGCCCACTTCTGGGCAGACAGGATCTGACCCTGTTGTTTCTGACACGATTATATATATTCAAGACAACGCTAGAATGTTTTTTAATCAATTTTTGTCAATATCAAGCTTTAAAAATACATTGAATATATAAAAAAATACATCAATGGAAAGTTAGGTGTAAAACTGTTACGTTTTTTGAAACAATTCCGCCAGAAATCATTTTCTTTTAATGACCGGGAGCAGAATCTGTGACATTTCAATGCTTTGATATACAATGAGTTGTGGAAATATTTGGAAAGGCATCAAGTAAGTTTGAACAAATAGGCTGAAAAGTTTAAAAGAAGTCTCGTCCACATATGAGATCATTGGTGTCACAATTCCCACTCGTAAACGATCCAATCGTTTTTTATTGAAGCGTCAGTTTAATCACTTGCTCTCTTAAAGATTGATTTATCAGTGAAAACGTTATTTAATTTCTTGTCCTTAGAGTTTAAGTCATCGCTGCTAGGGTCATCTTGAATTAAAATAGATAAAGTGGCAATCTATAATAATGTTAATATTTTCTTTGTTACAGGTAACGGTTTTTCCCGTTAATATCGCTAGACGTCTACACACTAGAAATTTGTTGGTGGAAAAATATTATAGAAAAAGAAATCGCAGAATACTCTGGACTCGAAGTGGGTACGAACATTTTTCTTAAATATACTCAAATATTTTATTATAGATGGAAGATCCAAGAGTAGCGAATTGTCAAGTGTCTCGAAGAAGGTAGATGTACCGTTCTTGATTAATCTAATTTGTGTAGTAAGGAGAATACAAGAAGCTTATGTTTAGAGTGACTAATAGCTTAAATAAATCAAACTGAAAATATAAGTAAATTCAAGGAATATATATTAATAAAATATTCAAAACTTGTTTAAAGTGAAAAAAGTTACAGTTTGTCACTGCTTTACTTGATTTTACACAAGAAAAAAGGTTAAAATGATGCTTCAGCTGTGAACTTGTGATTGAGAAGACAAGTGAGAAGGTTTTCATCCAGCTGTGTCTATACTCGTATGTTTATTGCATATAAAACTACATGTTTGTGATAAATTATATTCGTATAACATATATCACTTTTAAAAAAATTCTAAAGTTCTATCCACAAGCTAACAGTTTCATTTTGTTGATGATAATTAATATAAAAAAACCTTAGTGTTTGTTTTTCCAAACAAAAAAAAAAATCGATTGGTGGCGTTTTCTGTCCCCGAAGAAGATATTTTCAATTCAGTCATGCTGGGGTTAATGACATTTTCAAATTAACAATCGACTTACTTAGTACTTAGCTTTCCATAGGTTATATCTCTCAAGCACGATGTATATGTTACTCACCTGTCCGTGTTTTAATTTTTTTAAATATTATACTGTTGTATTGTTAATTAATTTTAGTAAATTGGAATACGATACACAGTTTAAAGCCCCTGATCTAGATACATACACACTGTCATAAAAGATGTCTTTTTCTCAATTGCATTATATTTACATAATATAATAAAATCGTTTTTGCGATGTTCAGTTTTATATATAATACAATATAACACTCGTATTACATATTTTCTTTTTCATTTTGATCTCGATCTCCATTGCAGCTCATTACTTTAATATGTGTCTAGCCTCAAGATACTTGTATTTTTACACCTGAAGGTTCACCAGAATACAATAGTTTCCGTACGACCTTGAAGATATCAGATATTAGCCCGACGCATTCACGTCCTGAGCTATTTAATCGTATTTTCTTTTAAAAGGTCCAGAAAATTTATTGATAAAACATCAATGTTGAGTGTTGAATGAGAACCACAGCATGATGTTCTTATAAATAATTAGTCGAAGTCATACATATGAAATAAAATTATCAATCTCTACAAAAAAACTCATTTAATTAATAAAAAATATAATAGAAACAACTCCAAATATTTTGAAAACAACATTCATTTATTTAACTACTAATTAAATCTCATGCTCTTGTAATTGATCTTATATATTAAGATCAAGGCCAAGTAATTTCTTGATTAAGACAATAAGTCCATTTTCCCATGTAATTTGAATTATCACCTTTATTAATGCCACACTAATGGAGCATCCACCAGAAAATGTAATATATATTCAAATTATTTTCTGAATAATGATCAATACTTTATTGTTATACTACGTAAGTATTAATATATATTTAAAAATATTTATCCCACGATATTATTTGTTACCGACATGTTTTAAGATCTTGAGGAGGTCATTATCAAGTCGCTAATTGTCGTACTTGGGCATAGCTGATAGTAAGCCGCTCGATTGTATTACAAACGTTTGCAGGTTTAATACCTTGTTGTTTAATAATATTACGTAATTATAAATTGGTGAAGTTCTTAGTTCTCCACAAATATTGATTTAGTGTGAGACAAGTTCATGTGATTTTTGTATGAGGCTTTAGATGAAGTTGGCTTATCAACTACCGCTTCCCAGTAACCTCTTGTATGTGTAAATAAATATGTAATCTTTCTTAGTGATCGCTTTCTGTCCAAGTACTACTGTGGTCAAAAAACTGCACGGTACGTCTCAAACGCAGACGGGACTACAACAAAAGGAAGTGTAAACCGCATCTCGTGGCTGAACAAGGACAAAATGTGGACCAGTTACCACGCAGACGGGATGGTGTTGAGGTCACCATTGAGGTCTGGTCATCTGCTCTTCGCCAGAGAGCCTTGCGACACGTAACCATGAAACAGGACACCAATAACATCAATTTAGACCATAGGTTCCCAAACTTATTTCACTCGTGGACCCCTTGACACGATTTTCGGTTATCCGTGGACCCCCTGATCATCATCATCATCATCATCAGCCTGTGTCCGTCCACTGTTGAACGTAGGCCTCCCGCATGAGTAGGCCTCCCGCATGACTTAGGCCTCCCGCATGAGTTACGCCTCCCCCTGACAGTCACTTTGAAACATAAAAAAAAACAGTAATTAACCTTTAGCACTCCTTTGTCGGGCGTCAGCCGACTTATCTACTTGTACATTACAACTCATTTGTTGGGTGATAGCCGACAAAATACGATATGCGTTTGTTCCAGAAAACCAGATCTACATCTTGGGCAGTGCTTAAAGAAATATCATACTTCATAAAAATATAATTTAGTAGTAATGACTCCTTTTTAATGTTTTTTATTTGAAATACATATTTTTTGTCGTTATTTTAATGAGAGTTGGTTTTCAAACAATATTTATAATAAAAGGAGTGCAAAAGGGTTAAGTATATTGTGAAAAAGTTACAAAAATAACACATTTTACGTTTTATAATAAGTTATTTATTCACAGAGCTTTTCCAATATAATAATAAAAATGATAATATTATATTCCTGAAAAACAAAACAGAAAAGTAAGAGAAGAAAATAAGAAGGAATCACAGAAAAAAGGTTGGAATTGCCCCGCGAAGAAAAATAAATTAATGTTCGAGTGCAGCTATTTTCTTGCGTAACAAATGAAAAGAAAATATGCCTAGAAGAAAAAAAGTTCGATAATAGAGTCGTCGGAGAATATATACATTTATATCTACATATATATATTTTTGTTTATTTAAAGAAATATAAAAAGAATACAGTTAAAGATTTTCGGTTGAGCCGTGTGTGGTGAACTTCTTTCAATTTTTTTCAATTTCAATTTTATTTATTTTTTTCCTTGCAGAAACATTACAAATTTTATCAATTCAATGCATTTCTGAAGTACAATAATATAAATACAATAATATACTATAAAATATAAATACAATAGGTACCATACATTTTTTTATCCTTAAAAATATATATATTCTGAATAAATCAACTCAAAACTAAATAAATTTATTAATCCTGAAGAAGACCCCTGCAATGGCGGTCGAAATATTGGTTAAAGGAAGTTCACCACACACGGCTCAACCCAAAAGCCACAATATCACTTCAGGTACATATCCTTGTTCTCATTGTTATGTGACGACGTCAGTTCTGTTTGTTAATAGTTTATAGAACTTTTTTACCTTTTCGATCACTTTTTTTATATCAGTGATCGCTTTAATTTTCCGAGGTAGACTATTGAAGTTTACTACTCCGTTATATTTGTAACAATTTTGTAAATTAAAATTGTAACGAACCCAATCATAATTTACGATCTGTTACAACTAGGCGAAAAATTAATGCATTTAATGGGAGGGATGAACTTGATGATTTAATAATAGTTTTTCAACATTTGGCATCAATTTCGTGAGATTTAATCTCAAATCTCCTCGTTTGATGATATCCAGTTTGTTTCTTTTTTTTGTTATGAGATTGGCAACTGCACTGAAACCCCTTTCCACTAGGTATGAAGATGGAAAAGCAAGTAAAAACTTTCTCGTAATATTCCACAATGCGGGATAAGTGACAGGTATGTCTTTTTGAAGCCAGAATTGCTGATATCCTTTATTAAACTGTGCTTTGAGTTCTTCGTTAGTTGATATTCCGATTATTTCCTCTTGTAATATGACATTCGTTTCTTCAAAGTCACCACCATATGGATTTATTATCCACTGCGGTATTACCATAGTCAAAATATCCTCAAACCTTGTTTCAAAGTCTGAATATAGGGCATTTAAATGTTGAACGTAGGTTGAAACATCGTCTTCCTGGCAGCTTATCTGTGACAGATTGGGGAACTGGGAAAATTCGCCCCGTCCAATATTATGCTTCCTTAGCGTTATTCTGGCAAGAAACGCTGAAATGATGGACTTTGTTTGAATCAAATTAAGACTGTCACCTTGTAATTGCAAGTTAACCGCATTAAATTTAGCAAACAAATCTGCTAAATAGGCAATGTCCATTTTCCACATCATTAAGTTTTCTTTTAAAATTCTATCTTTATCATCCAGAAACTCTAAAATAGTGTCAAAGAGAGCAAAAAATCTTGTCAAGCACAATCCTTTCGACAGCCAGCGCACTTTGGTGTGAAAGAGTAAATGATGAAAGTTCTCATCATTTTCGTCACACAACTGCGCAAATAGCTGCGTATGCAACGCATTGATTTGGATTCGGTTTACAGCATCAATGACTAATTGAAGAGATTCATGCAATCTAATATTCAGATTTTTAGCAACTAAATGTTGTCGATGAATGACACAGTGTATTGCTAACACCCCGGGTACATTTTGTTTTAAATAGCTTATAAAGCCACGATAACGCCCAACCATGGCAGGAGCTCCATCTGTAGCAACTGACATAATATTTGACAAAGGAATTTATTTTCTGTGAAGTAATCCTTCAAAACATGAAATATTGATTCGCCTTTAGTGTCGGTTCGCAAAGTTCTCGCAAATAGCAGTTCTTCGTGGATTTCTTGATCCATAATAAAATGAGTATATGCCAATAATAATGCTTCATTATCAGGTAAAGTTGGCTCATCCAGCTGTAGAGAGAAATGAGTCATTTGCAAATAATTGCACAAGAAACTTTCAATATCATAACTCATTTCATCAATACGTCTTTGAACTGTGTTGTTGCTTAAAGGAATTTTGTTAATTATATCAGATGCAGGTTGGTGTCAAACAGTTTTTAAAACCTCTTCGACTGCTGGCAAAATTAACTTTTCTCCGATGGTATGCGGTTTTCCAGATTTTGCTATAAGTAACGATATATTGTACGACGCCCGCAAACCATCATCGTTTCTTTTTGACGTCGAACCGAACATTTCGTTTAGCGAAGGTACCATCACTTTATTTTTGAGTGTTTGAAAGTATTCCAAATGTTTATCTGTTTTGAACCCTCCGTGGACCCCCTAACGATGTTCATGGACCCCCAAATCAATTTTAATTTTCCATGGACCCCCTGGATGATCCCATGGACCCCTGGGGGTCCATATGGACCACTTTGGGAACCACTGATTTAGAGCAACTTTTTAAATGCCACTTCAATCGAGAGATGCTTATGTGAACGATATCACTAATTTTATAATGAATTTACTTTTTTTTCCAATTATTTATTGAGTTGCAGCGTATACTGTTATCTTTTGACACGTAAAACTGGCATAAGTATATTTTTACGTTACCACTTACAACAGAATACCGACAGATGGTAATGGAGAAATCACATTTTTGGATTCTATAACGCATTCAATTTAATAATGTACGCCTGTTTAAGCGCTGTGTCTGGACTGTGGAGTATTGTTTTGTCAATTTAGTTAGACTTAGCCCAGTATTATCGCATCATCCATTAATATGAGTACTCACCATGAATGGGTGTTTGAACCAGACAATTTTCATCTACTACCAAGTACAATTAATTTGGTTATACCTGGAATTTTTCAGGTTAGGCATGTAATTCACACATTTTTTTTATAGAGCTGATAAATTGATTATATTTGTATATTGTTTGATCAGGTGGTAAGAGATTCTCTTATTTTGATTCTATGACGCTTGCAATTCGAGTATGGCTGTAACGATATATTTTTGAAGTGTTTATAAGACAAATTATTTTAATAACACACCGGCATTTACGCATCGACCAAAAATGACTGCAAAGTAAATGGTCGTCACATATTTTACTCCCAGCAGGGCCAGAACTTTTTATTGGTGAGTAAAAAAATATATCCCTGCACTCTCGGGTTCGCTAAATCATAATATGCCTTGTTTCCCATGGTCTTTAATACGATAGAAGGAGGCTTGAAGAGAGGCCGTTGCAGAATTCGAGGTATTACGCGTATTTTAATCAGTGTTCATAAACGAATTGGGTGATTGGCCCGAGGATTTTACGCCTTGGACCATGTTATACTAAAGGGCAGTTCAATCCCACCAAACACACAATGTTTACGGGCATTCAAAAGGGGTGAACGTCTATTGTTGTAAAAAAATATTGATCAGTCTAAAACCGGTATTTCATCATGACATGGTCGATGGTCAAGTAAATGGTCAATATTGAATTTTGGAAATCGTTAGAAAAAAAATCTATTTTAAATTCAGAATGGCTTGCACGATTAAAAAATTGCTTTCTCGGTCTTGCCAAATTTTTATGTTTTTTTTTAAATTTTGAAATATTCAGTTGTTATTATACAAAAATCAATAAAGCACAAGGGTTTGTAATGATGCAATAGCAGTCAAGTTCTTTCTGTTCGAAAATGATCTACATAAGGATGAGATCTAAAAACATTGTCCCAAGGATTTGTGGCCACAGAGAGCACTTGCGATCGCTGGTCTTCTTAACACATTTATTTGTATGAGATATTTGTGTTTTTATTGCTGTAATTTTATAGCTTATTAAAATTGATTAAACATCGCTCTGACCTTAACGTTTATGTATCAACTCGTTAATGATGCATTTTTTTAACGTTTAAATGTATCATGGCGCAGTGCAATAAATATGTACTAAATTATACATTATGTGAATAAACATATGCTTTTATTATCTTTATTCATTGGTAATACATACAAAACAAATTTGACATTAAAGATAAACTTATAAGCTTACATATTTTGAATTAATTTTACTTGTATCTAAGAAACATTAAAATACAATAAATATACAAATAATTTTTTTTAATGTATGGTATCCTTTATTTTATATTTAGAAAGTTAAAATACTACTCTACGAATGTATAAATCCCATGAAACAGACAATGTCTAAAAAAAAATAAAAAATAACATTAAAAATAGTCATCAATAATATCAGTATTCCAACAAGTGAATAAGCAGTGCTCAACTTGCTTTTTAATAAAATAAAATATGATAATTCTCTAATTTATTTAAAGTAACACAAAAATACAGGAATAAAGTATAGAACTATGGCACGCGTTATTGCTGATGCCGTGAGGCTGAGCTACGGCCAAGAAGAGCGGTCGTAAGAGGGGCCGACTCATAACTCAACAAGCGCGGTAGGCGTCAGACTGCCCGGCCACGCAGGAATTAGTACCATCTTCGACCACCGTATTCTTGATGGCGCCACCGGGAAACGCAATTCATTCGTCGGCCGCCATGTTGACAGCGGCGCCACAGGGAATGATATTCTCGTCGACTGCTAATTGCGAGTGACGCTACAGGTTAGTTTTTGGTCGATGCAAGATGGCGCTGAAAGGTACCAATATTTAATAAATGAAATGTATTTTAAAGTGTATGCCAAAAATATAAATATTATAAAAAAGAATGATATTTTAAGTGTTACGCCTATGGCGAAGAGGCTGGCACAGGTATGTGGGCTCAATAATTTCAAGGTGTTTGATCTACTCCTCTGCATGAGGCGGTCCGCAAGTCCCCGACCGGTTTGAGAGCGACAGTGCACCCGGCCCCGACCACCAGCTGGCGGACCACTCTCGTTTTTATTCATGCAAGATTGCTCTAGAGAATTATATCATCTTTTTTCTTCGCGGCCCATTTGGATGCTTCGCTATGTCGCTCGATGTGTAGCAGATTGCTCAACGCGCAAAACGGCTAACTGAATATTTAACAAATAATATACGTATTGGCCGACCCCCTACAAGATGGACTGACGATATAAGAAGAATAGCGGGAGTGACCTGGATGCGGAAGGCGGAGGATCGAAGACGATGGAGACTCATGCGGGAGGCCTACGTTCAACAGTGGACGGACACAGGCTGATGATGATGATGATGATGATACGTATTTGACAAATTTTTACTGCTTAAATAAATTGATAAAAACGATTCAATTAAGGCCTGTATTTCTTTGTTCAGTAATTAATTTCTAAATCTCCCAGACGGCATTATGAAATACGTCTCCTGTTCTCGTGGATGATATACTTCATCAGAGAATGTCTCACAGTCGGCAGTTTGTCAGGGTCACATGGATAGGCGTCATAATAATAAAGACCACATTTTTTGAGAAAAGACCATTAAACATCTCTGTATAAGATGAAAATTAGGATTTTTAATGTTTAATGTCAATACCCTTGAGTCACTGCTTCACACAGATCTCCAGGAGTATTTTTCTTCTTCATCGACAATCAGAAGAACTTATATAACCATAAATGTTTATTTCAGCATCCAAAAATCCAAATGGAGTTAGATGTTTTCTAATCGAAGTTGAAGATATTGTGCATCTCATTACTGCCGATCAATCTCGCAGATAAGTGTACGACAGAGATGAACGCTTAAATCAAAAGTGTCCTCATAATGCTTATAATATACAGGGTATACTGTAAGTAAAGGGTAAGATAAAAGCGCATGTAGTAAGAGCAATCCTTAGGAGCCATCGATATTAAATTAACACATATATTTAGAATTTACATCGTTTGGCATTTCATGTACAATGTACTCGTACATCTCTTAAAGATGTAATAAAAAAAAACCGGTGGCCGATTCGAGAACAGTTCTTGGGCGTTGGAAGGTGTCAAAAACCATTATCACCACTTGTCTGGTGATGTGTTAACCAACAGAGTATTATTGTCCAGACTCCAGGATCGAGGCGAAGATCCTAACAATTGACAGCAGCTGTTGTCGGCGATTCTTTGTAACTATTTACTCAATTCAAAAATCATTGCAACCGCATAGTTTTCTAGCGAGACGCAGATCATATATATATTTAGAAGCTCTATATTAGTTCACAAGTATATTTGGTTAGTGTGGTATTTATATTTAACCCGCACCGAAAAAAAACCTTTATATTGTAACCAAACAAGGTGTCAGACAATGTCATGTCATAAGTAGTATAAAATATGAAATATATATTTTTTGAACAAAACTTTACAAATACAATTTAATTTGGATCTATCACTTGAAAATGCTTTACAAGAATGAAGATTAAAGTAAGTGGGAAACTATTTTCATGTGTTTTACGAGTATATTTCACATGAAATTGTTTTAGATATTTAGAATAAATTTCTCTATTTTATAGATAATTGAAGATCTATATGAAAAATTAAACCAATTGATTCTGCACCAGCGTCTGCAGTGTATTTGTCTTCGATATTGATGAGAGAAATGGATAAAATATTATATTTCCTGTAGATTACGAACTCTATCATTCCTGATAGAGTTCGTAGCAGCAATGAACTTACAAATAAAAAATATGAGTCTTCTTAGCAAGAATCAATAACCATTACTATGCAAAATTTAAGCAAGTTGAGTAATTACTTTAAGCAGTTATCAATGTTTCGTGGAAGATGTGTAGTTAAGCAATCCTGAAGCTTGTCAAGTTTCGTGATTCTTGTACCGATGAGATTACATTTACATCGTTTGGCATTACATGTACAGGTACATCTTTCGAAGGTGTAATAAAAAAACACCGGTGGCCGATGCGAGACCAGTTCTTGGGCGTTGGAAGGTGTTCAGAAGCATAATCACGACTTGTCTATAGTCCATCCAATATAGGAAGAACCCTATGACACATTTATTGCCCTGTGCTAAATAAATATCGTCCGATTTAACGTTGTAAAAACGTTCGCTACCTATACTAATTTTATCAACATAAACAAAAGCCTCTCTTCTTATATATAATAAGTTATTTAGGTAAATATATCACAATAAAAACAAAATAATAAAAAATATATGCATATTGTTACAAATTAGAAAAAATACGGCAATTTGTAACTATAATACTATAATATCTGACGCACGTAGAAGGCCATGTCACATTACTGCGAAAACCAGTGTTGGGGTATAAATAATCGTATTTTCGATTGTTTTTGTAAATACGTACTAAAATTAAATATTACAATTATTATCAATTATAAGTGAATATTAACAGGTTTTAAGAGACATGTAAAACAAACTATAAATAATAATATTAGTAATATGAAAATTATGAAGAAAAGCAAGTGTAAAGATAAATATTAGCACATAACCTTAAAACACATATTTTAGTCGGAATCCGATAAAGCAGTACATTCTAAATTGTCTTCGTCACTATCGGAATCAGAACTACAACTTTCACACATTTATAATCAGGTTCTGTTCACTTAAATTGTCAAAGCGTACATCGCGATCCCAATCTGCATAATATTCTCTTTTGTTTTGTCCACCACTTTTTCCAATCTTCTGCCGTGACATTGTCACATGCCTCGTTCAATAGTCAACATCTTGTTCGCTGTGAATGGTGGAGACGTGTTATTTCAAGCCGCATAACCTAAATGTAAAAAAGGATATTCATTGCATAAATAATGATTAAAATGGCGTGAGGTAGAAGTGAAAAATTATATTAATCTACCTTTATTTGAGCCCATATCATTTCAATAGCATTATATTGGCAATGGTATGGCGGTAATCTGATTACCGTGTGGCCTTTTGTTTTGGCCAGTTCGTCCAATACATATGTTGGTGTTGGAGGTTTATACAAATTAACCAATCGGAGAAGCTCATTTTTAACATTGCCTCATTGGCACTCCTTTGTCACGAAGCCAACTTATAATTTCATTTTATTATTACTTAAATATACATATACTATACATAAAATTCTTTTTCAACGCGTCAATCCAAGCACAAAAATAACGGCAGAAGCGGGATGCGAACCGCGGACCTTGGAAACCAACTATGCCCAGGTATTCATACCGCTCGGCGAATCGCGCCATTGCTATGCCCAGACTGACTTGCGGTGAAACTAGTATTTATATCATTGTTAGCATCGTACGCCAGATGTCGCCATAGTATATATTCAAAGTATGTATATTTTTATTATTATTCTATCAGTCTTCATTTATTCACAAGCTTAATTATAATACTATTCACGACTAAATATACCCACGTGCATTCAGCAATTTCATCGACCGTTATTTTTGCACACTGGCAATACTGATTATCGAAGTTTGACAGTCACTTCATTTGGCTACACGTGTGACCAAGACCTGCTCTTTATCGCAAAACACATACCCTTAACGTCTAAATTCTCTAATAATATTATTGTTTTCCTTTAACATATTTCAATCCTTGACCATTAATAAATCTGTATTATCTTATTATTTATCTCGTATAGACCATTGCAAAATGAGTGATCAACGAAAATCAAAAAACTTGAGGCTAGTTACCAAATTTCATTGCTCATCGCTAAATGTACTTCTACACCGACTGCACTGGTTGAGAGTTTCGGCTAGAATCCAGTATAAAGTATAAATTATGCCCCTTAGCTTACAAGGCACTCAACGGAACTGCACCGGGCTATCTGACAGAACTTATCAAGCCTTCAGAAATAAGCACGCGTGGAGAGACACTCAGATCGGCTAGAGCAAATAGAAGCACCCTGCAGCTGACGGGAGAACTCACTACCGGAAAGCATAAAGAGCTCAAAGGAGGCATCCTTCAAAAGACCAAGACCCACCTTTTACTCAGAGAAAGAAGCTTTTGGAATGAAGCCATCAATATCAGCATTTGTTAAAACAGTTGTACAACAAGATGAGAAACTCGTGAAGGCCATTCCACCAGCAACACTACGGTTTGCATAAGAATAGACGAATTAAGTGAAAACGTTGAAATACAACTTGTTGAAAAGCTGAAAACAAGAAATTTTTCACTACGAATTGATGGTAAGTATCCTCTTAGAAAACATTTAGAATTGTCCCTCTCATAAGCTGAGAGCGTAAGATCGTCACATATTTCCACTTGTTCATGCTTGGCGATTGGCGTGAATGTTTATGGCGCTCATTTATCGCAAACACTGCTGATTTTTATACAAAAAGAGAAAAAAAAAGAAAAAAATGAACGTCAGATAATGGAATGATTTGAATTTTTATATGCATTTTATAATGCGATATTTTGATTGGTCAAAATTGTGTTGGAAGGTAGGGAGGGGGTACTATAAACCCCCCCTCGGGGCAGAGAACTTTCATTTTGTGAATTTGTTGCATCGATGAAGCATCTTATATGAAATAAGAATTTATTTTTATTAATTAAAAGATACATATACTATACATAAAATTCTTTTTTCAACGCGTCAATCCAGGCATAGCAATAGCTGAGTCGGCTGAGCGGTATGAAAAAAATGATACCTGGGCATAGTTGGTTTCCAAGGTCCGCGGTTCGCATCCCGCTTCTGCCGTTATTTTTGTGCTTGGATTGACGCGTTTTTTCATTAATTAAATAAACGAAAATAACTGTCCGCACAAATTTCAAACTCTTTTGTACAAACGCCATCGAAAGTTCTTTTTGCTCTTCTTCGAAATCGCCTATGACTTTTGAAATGTTACTTTTCAAAAGACCACGGTGGGGAATGGCATAAATAATGCTGGGAATTACTGGTCTACACTCTACACGAATCGTGATGAATGGGCTGCCGGGAGGCTTGTGTTGGAGGGATTTTTTATTATTCATTCCCTCCGCCACTTCAAGCCTTCAGGCTTACGCCATCCTGGAAGGCTCTCAGGAGCTATACGTGGAATGAGGTGATTGACAGTCCATTGTCACAAAAGTTCGTGTCAACCATATTGTCCAGTTAGAGAAGCGGACATGGTGATTACGATGGTGATGATAATGATGATTATGCTGACAGTACAGAGGATCATGTAAATGTATTACACATGAATACGAATCTCATCCATTCCCCTTCATTTGAGGATTCATGAGTAATGCCATTTAATAAAAAAAAATTAAATCATAATTATCATTCTGTAAAATTTATAGGACTGCAAAAATACGTGGATGTTTGCTAAAATTTTTTGGTGTGACTAGGATCAGATATGATAATTCTTGTGAAAAATACGGCACTTACCATACTTCTGCAGACACAACTTCCCTTTGTAAAACATGTTCGGAGATCATAGGTTACAAACTTTACAACTTATCCCATGAAAAAGTTTTGATTTGTATCAGGATATGCTCTAGCCGCAAGGCTTTAAGGAAACTAGTCACGTAAATATCATTTTACAAAGCTAAAACTTCATTTTTTGTATCATACTCTACCTCACATTTGAAAAGTAAATTATTTAGTTCTTGGGATGTGTGAAGTAAATACTAACCATATATAATATAACTAGCTGACCCGGTGAACTTTGTTTCACCCGAAAGGCAATAAATGAGCAGATTTTGGATTTTATTACATTGAATTTTTCGGTACATATGATATCATATATTTGGTCTGGTTGAATTCTATTGCAGTAATCGACGAAACTTCAGCAAGTAGTTGTCAGCATTTCGACGAATCGTCAAACGATGTGCGTTATAATTCATCGAGCTTAGATTCTTGGTAGTTTCTTCACCTGAAATTAAGACAATAGATTTTTAATTTTGTATGTGAAGCTAACATCCATATTTGTAGCATAATTATAAAGGGG
This sequence comes from Glossosoma conforme, assembly GCA_022606575.1. Taxonomy (NCBI): domain Eukaryota; kingdom Metazoa; phylum Arthropoda; class Insecta; order Trichoptera; family Glossosomatidae; genus Glossosoma; species Glossosoma conforme. Next base: position 274,298 of record JAGTXR010000191.1, on the reverse strand, counting down.
TGAAGATAAATGATTTTAAATCGTTTGCCGGTTATTTGTCCAGTTTCTCTAAACAAAAACATCTTAATCTTTAAGTCTTTTATTTTCCTGGTAATAAGCAGTGTAATTGGTCATTTATTGGAAACATAAAGCAAAACCAAGCACTGAAAAATGTATGTCATGACGGAATCAAAACTATGATATTGATTATATATATATTGATTACTCACCATTCAATGGATTTTTCATTTTGATATTGAAATAATATCCATCTTCTCGTGCCAAGACATCAGTGGGTATTGCAACGTGTCATATGAACGACGTGTTTCAGATATCTGTTGTAGTTGCCCAGTATCACGACGTGTGTACCAGATAGTCGTTTATCCGCCCTGATCACGACTTTGTAGACCTCGATCAAGTTCTTCCTCCATATTGCCATTGAAGTATATTTGTACAAATTTATGCTTTGCATCTTCGAGAGGTTGGAATGATCCGATTCGATGGTGAATCTGTCCTTGTATCTACAGAATCAAAAGCAAAGACAATATTACTGATTTATAAACACTTTTTTTTAAGAATTAGCATACATAATTCAAAGCAATAAGTGTAGTATGTTATTCTGTTAATTAGATTGTGTGTAAGTACAAAAATAAATAAATAAATACCTTGAATGTCGGATTAAATCCTCGTCCATTCTAGAGTTCGTGCAAACGGATCGCTTTGGCAAATCGTAAAGAGACTTGTCAATGTTGTCGCTGGAGGTGTCTCAGCACGTTGAACAACATTTGAAGCCGTGAAATATACCCAATGACCATTCTCCAGATGCACCGCCAAATGCACAACAGCAGTATGACGTTCGTGATAAGCGATTGCGAATATACGGCAAATCGCTTTGTACCAAACTTGAAAGCGCGCAATTTCATCGTTGGTATTCGAGGTTAGGATGCCAAAAACCGCCAAATCGCTGCCATACATTCTACCCAATGACCATTCTCCAGATGCACCGCCAAATGCACAACAGCAGAATGACGTTCGTGATAAGGGATTGCGAATATACGCCAAATCGCTTTGTACCAAACTTGAAAGCGCGCAATTTCATCGTTGGTATTCGAGGTTAGGATGCCAAAAACCGCCAAATCGCTGCCATACATTCGTAATGTTTCGATTCCCAGTTCCATGATGGCTTTTTCGTGAAGGATTCGATCGTTTTGGTCGCGAGTATCTACAGAATCAAAAGCAAAGACAGAATTACTGATTGATAAACACTTTTTTCTAGAATTAGCATAAATAATTCAAAGTAATAAGTGTAGTATGTTATTCTGTTAATTAGATTGTGTGTAAGTACAAAAATAAATAAATAAATACCTTGAATGTCGGATTAAATCAAATGCACAACAGCAGTTGATTTGAAGTTCGTGATAAAATGGGTATGAAGTTCGTGAATATACGCCAAATTGCTTTGTACCAAACTTGAAAGCGCGCAATTTCATCGTTGGTATTCGAGGTTAGGATGCCAAAACCACCAAATCACTGCCTTACATTCGTGTTTCCATGTTTCAATCCCTAGTTCCATGATGGCTTTTTCGTGAAAGATTCGATCGTTTTGGTCGCAAATATCGGCACAATAAGCTAACAGAAACTCGAAAGTTCTTGAAACAAAACGTCAACCGATAGACTTCAAAATATCTATGTAACCATAGACAATAATAATATCAGTTGTCAGATTCCTTGCCTTTTGTTATAATATTTTTTACAAATAAAAGATTAAACTGATATTTTAACTCATATTTATTTTGTTTTTGACTTTTTTTCCTGTCTTTTGTTTTTTTTTGTTTCAAAATATTCCGTACCTTACGTAGGTACCTACTTACAATACCTACTTTTGCGTCATTTTTAGTTATGGCGTTGGCTATAGCAACATTTTCTTCAACTGACATCTGTCAAATGACAATAGTCTTGTTTGAAAACATGTTTACGTAAATGTTCAATATTTTTTCTTAATCAAATCAATTTTGAGTATCTTTTAATTTTTTTAGGGTTCTAAGCTACCTTTTCATCAATTTTCAGCCAAGTCGGTTAAGCAGTTTTTGAGTTAAATAATAAAAAATAAAAATAACACAATAGAATAAGAAGATGCCTTTCCATTTGCTTTTTGTTATAACATTTTAAACAAATAAAAGATTAAATTGATATTTTCACTAATATTTATTTTGTTTTTGTCTTTTTTTTTCTGCCTTTTGTTTTCTTTTTGTTTCAAAATATTCCATACCTTACGTAGGTACCTACTTACAATACCTACTATTGCGTCATTTTTAGTTATGTTGCTGACTATGGCAACACTGTCTCAACTGACAGCTGTCAAGTTACAATAGTCTTGTATGAAAACATGTTTACGTAAATGTTCAATATTTTTTCTTAATCAAATCAATTTTGAGTATACCATGGACGTTTTTGGGTTCTAAGCTACCTTTCCACTAATTTTCAGCCAAGTCGGTTAGGCCGTTCTTGAGTTATAAAAACAAATATAACCCGACTTTCTTTTATATATATAGATAAATGTATTGAAGTTTAGATGAAAACAAAGTATAAAGGTTCCTACAAAATAATGTTTTAAAATTTTGGAGCTTATGATATATTATTAAGATAAACTGAAGGCTTCGTCCCTGGTCGCTACATGGAGCATCCTAGTAAAGCGTTTTATATCAATAAGTGTGGGCGCTTTTGTCGCTTGTTAATAAAAGGTTTTTGCCTTTGTTAGAGCTTACGGCAATTAATAAAAATAATAATATCTATCTTATATGTCTGTTGGTATAGTTCAGTGTTCAACCGTTTGTTTGTCATTCAGATGCAGTCGGCTTAAATTTCGACCAAATTTGATTTAAAAAAAAATATTGAATGAAATATAAGCTCTATACATACATGCCCCCGGTTAGCTTAAGCTACCCTTAAAAGACAAAATAAAAATATCCAGGTCTCGGGAGCATCGGGATTATTATCCGATCTCCTTATGAACGCTCATTATTGAACACTTATTACCAAATATTTATCTGCCACTACAGTCGCAGTCTATGTAAGTTCGCCAACCTTGGAGGCTCCTGGGAACAATCTATGTTCCCATGTCAGCCTACGGATATACTTGTACAGGTATTTTGGGACAAGGCATAGACAATCTGAGCGTACAGAACAGAAAAACGGCAATTTTCGGTGCTCCGAATATGTAGCGGATGTGGTAAACGTAAATAAACAACTTCTATAATTTTCTTATGTTGAAGCATATGGTCGTCGATAATTGTAATATACGAGTATGACGTGTAATTTGTTTACTCCATTAGTTCCAAAAAAATCTTTCCAAGAAATTTGTTTTTCAAGAATGATTTAATTGAATTACTTTGACGATTATAAACATTACATTTGGGTATTGGGTGATAATTACTTTTAAAATTTTCAAAATCAACTTGCGACATTTGTATAATGGATTTAACCAGATGCTGTCATACTCGAACATCAAAATAGCAATTGGAAACTTTGGCACAATAATTACGGATAAATTACGTCCGGTAAAATATTTATTAGAATATTAGACGATGAAGGGTTTAGCTCTTGTCTGCTCGTCTACGTGTTGCTGTCATTGCAATGGACAGTAAGCATGACTTAACACATTTGTTGGTTCAATACGACTACGATGTAACATTAAAAGTCTTAATTTATTTGTCTGAGATGTGACGTTCATTTTAACTGAAAATAACAAATATATTTACTATTTAAAGTCATCAAGTTAAAGTAAATCGTCGAAAATGAATATCGAATCATAGCTATGCTTTTTTTATCTTTCGAGTTTTCTAATAGTGAGAGACTGTCTTCTACAATACACACAATGTATTCAGCGAAACTAACAGTGTATTATTAGTACGGTCCAGACTCTAGGATCGAGGTGAAAATCCTAACAATTGACAGCAGCTGACGTCGGCGATTCTTTGTAACTATTTACCATATTACAAATTCATTGCATCCATATAGATTTACATGTTACTCACATCAGACAGTTAGGGTTTCAGTTTGACTGACACTTGCATAGAATGAATCATTTATACGAAATCCTAAAATTAATTATGAAGTGAAGTGCTCGAGCCGAGTTCACTTTCGTTGGACATCAATATGTATAGATATAAAAGTGCTGAGTCTTGCGTCGTTTGATCTCGGACTTTCAAGGTCTGGGTCGTTGTGTAATTGAAAGTGCTTTAGTACGGAGCTTTCGATGTCTATGAAACGCGAAGAAACATCTCCGATTCAATGGAGTCTATTAAGTAACTTGAGAGGTGTCGGTATCTGCTTGCAGACGATGCTGTGGAAGCGGATCATCGCAGCTATGTTGCATAATTAGTGCCGCAGTAAGACAACAATATCCGTAATATAATATCGAAATTATGTGTCAGATAAACTTGAGTTATTTGGCTTACATTTTTAAGTTTGTTCTGTTCATTTGAATTATGCAATACATACTTAAATGAGAATAAAAATAGTTAAATGAACTAATTATTACAATTGTCGACGGCATACAGATATTTTTTGATGTTGAAGAATCGCTGCTGTGGGTTATATCTAGAAGACCTACAAAAAACATTCAATTAGCTGCTTTTTCAAAAATACTGAGAAAATAATCATCATCATCATCATCATCAGCCTGTGTCCGTCCACTGTTGAACGTAGGCCTCCCGCATGAGTCTCCATCCTCTTCGATCCTCCGCCTTCCGCATCCAGGTCACTCCCGCTATTCTTCTTATATCGTCAGTCCATCTTGTAGGGGGTCGGCCAATGCTTCGTTTGCCAGTTCTTGGGCGCCATTCCAATACTTTTCTTCCCCATCGACCGTCGTCTCTTCGACAGATATGACCTGCCCATTGCCACTTGAGTGTGCCTATTCGTTGGGTAGCATCCACTACTTGAGTTCTTCTGCGTATTTCCTCGTTTCGGATTCTATCTTTTAGCGACACTCCGAGCATGGATCTCTCCATAGCACGCTGGGTGACTTTTATTTTATGGGTAAGACTTGCTGTCAGATTCCACGTCTCTGCGCCATAAGTTAATACAGGGAGGACGCATTGGTTAAACGCCTTAGTTTTAAGGCATTGCGGAATTTTCGCTTTAAAAATGTACTTTAGTTTTCCAAATGCTGCCCATCCCAGTTGTATGCGCCTGTCGATTTCTTTTGAGAAGTTATTTCGCCCTAGTTGTATTACTTGTCCCAGATAGGTATAGTCGTTTACAACCTCTATTTCTGTTCCTCCAATGGAAATAGGATCAAAGGTCTGTGAAATATGACTATTAATCATGGCTTTGTTTTATCCATGTTCATTTTCAGACCAATTTTGTTCGACGCTTCATTGAGGTCGTAGAGCATGTCTTGGAGCTTGTTAGGTGATTCGGCTATTAGCACTATGTCATCTGCAAATCGGAGGTGAGAAATGTACTCTCCGTTAATATTTATTCCACATTTTATCCAGGAGAAAATAATAGTTCATTGATATTTTTTAAGGATAAAGTGAATTTAAAGAATTTTAATTTTTATTTTTTAGTTTACTTTCAGCATAATAAATATTTATACACAATATTTACTTGTTTTTACGTGGATCACGTTGAGTATAGCCTCTGTTTATGAGACTACAGTTTCGACTACCGCGTAGCCTTTCTCAATCCATCACTGTCAAGCGACAACTCAAAGCATACTTTTCACATACTCTTCAACTAGGATAAAAAATGCACTACATATATTGTAGAACTTTCAACGGATTCTACATTGCCCTTTGATGTTCTATCATGGATGTTTATTTGTAAGCCTGATGCAGAACAGCTTTATTATTCATCTGTCTTATCCATCGTCACGAAGCCACTGCTCCAGTGTTGTTTGTAAAATATTTTATCCGATCGCAATGCAGATAGTGAGTCAGTTAACGTTTATGGACGACACGTGCTCCTATGCTGTGTATATTTCTTTTGAAATGACCGTTGTTACTCTTAACCCTTAAAAAAGGTTATTCGGATAGCATTTCATGACGAATTTGCTCTCTAGTTGGAACGTATTGACACGGTAGGTGTCAGATAAGTCAGTTCACGAAATAATAAAGCTTAGAAACAGAACAAAGAGAAAATAATAAAACTGTATATTGGAATTTTGTAATGTGAATGTTGTACATTAAAGAAGATTTTAAGTAAGAATTAAACGTTCTTTTGACGTCATTTTTCAGCTTCTTCAAGAAGCTATTCTCATGTAAGCATTATTTAGACATCCATGAGAAATATTTTAAGAAAAAAGAAGTGCACGTGTGTTGAGAAAGTTGTAATAATTGATAACGTATTAGTTTGTTGTAATGAAGATAAAATCGTCTGTCAACCTCCTTGCCTCATGCCACGTCAGCTCTGCCTTCCAGAGCTGAGTACATTCTATGAATAGTTTCTGACGGCCTTACGGGAGAGCGCGAGTCCAGAGAGTTGAAAAAATTAAGCTTTAGTTTATGTTTTTTTTGCGGAATCTAAAGTACAGGAAGCGGCAAAAGAAGCTGATGGTTTGATTACTTGAGATTACATCAAACCGTCAGATCTTTCTTAGAAAAGATCTGACGGTTTGATGTAATCTCAAGTAATCAAAAAGTCAGCTTTTTTTACTGCTCCCTGTACATGTTGTTTCAAACAGTTTCTTGGTTTGTTCGCTTCATTACCTCTTAATTACTCAAAATTATAGTCAATAAGTATTCTATGTAAGCATCTGCTTTTAAAACACACTATACGGCTGCATTGGTGATATGCCAAGATTCGCTGCCTTAACGAAGAATTGGAACGATACAGACGCTCTACAGACGGCATTTTATTTTGGTAAAGTAAAGAGAAAAGCTGCGAGTCCCAGATATTGCTCGTGGAATTAAAAACGCTCCAGGAAACATTACCTTCATTAAATGTTCAGATCGGCTGGCTCATGTCTGTCACGGGCACACCCATTACAGTTGAGTTAAGTGTTGATGTGAATATATAAATATGAAATAATGCTTGCGACACTTGCCGTAGTACTTGCCCCGGCGTTTATATCCGAGATTAATGCTCCAGCGACAGACAAAGGATCCTCCCAGACATTGACCTCTAGAGGTGTGCTGACGTCAGCGCCCAGGGGTCACGGTTATCCTCGGTACATCGCCAGTTGCCGAGATTTTTGCATAAAACGCATTATAGTATAAGAACAGCATTATTCAAACGTTTCCATAACTATTAAAGAGAGTTATATATATTTATTTGATTAGGCTCAGATATTACTTTTTACACCTACTTATATAATAAATTATACTTAATTAATGTTGGAAAGTTTTGAACCTGAAGCCCGCTTGCCACATGTTTGGCGTCTTACCCGAACAGCATCCGGGACATTTCCAATGATCATTATTACATCTCCGATCAGAACAACTCCATTTTTTGTATCAATTTTACGTACGTACTATGCATCATCAATATCGTATCCGCTTACCTAATTGTTCGTCACAAGATGCCGCTGTAAAGTTATGTCAGTCGCCGTCATCTCTGTCTCCCGCGAGTACATTATATTGTATGTACATTTTCCGACGGCCCACTAGGACGGAACGAGCCCGGAGGCTTGAAGAAAATACGGTTCTAGTTATTACTCCCTTGAAGCATCTTAAGTACGAGTATATACCCAGCCAGCTTTAATTTCATCTCTTGATCGACTCTAATACATAAGGCTGCCTTGTCCGCTCCCTCAACTTGTCACTCCTCACAAAGTCAAATCATCGTACCTCTTGAACTTCGGTGTTTCGGCAAGGAATGTCAATTAAGACTGTAGTTGAGTTATCACTGTGCTCAATTGTAAACAAATCTGTTGTTGTATTTAAACTAATTGGGTACACCACCGTTTTAAAGTGAGCCTCCCAAAAATAGTTTGTGGATGATAAGTGAAATCCGACATAGTTTGATGACGTAAGTGGATCAATACCCAATGTTCAGTGCTTAATTTCTTCTTCACACGCTCTTGGAGTCTTTCTAGTTGGAAAAAATGGTCTCCACAATTCGCCTTTGAATTCTCTCAAGATCCTTGCCTCGTCCCAAGTGCTGTAGTTCTCGACGAAAGTATGACGAGAGTTCGGGGTATTGAAAAATCTGCTAAATAGATAGGATAATTGATATGTAATAACTGTTGCTTGGACGTCAACCCCCAGTTTTAAATTTTCACCATGTACAATAAATATGGAAAATGTCTACTGTATTTATTTTATATGTATTGATTAATTATCACCTGGCGGTATTTTGCATTATGTGTTTTTAAAAATATAAATTTCTTTAGAGAAGACGATGAAAAAATAAGATAAATTACCTTAATATAATAATCATGACTCAGTAAACAGGTTTGGGAACCTTGGGTTGATGCTTCAGACACTCAGGTAATGTGGATCTGCCACCTGTGTGCAAGCCAATTAAATGATATTTTCTTCAGTGCGACATCCGCTACTAAATGGAGCAAATTTTTAACACCCTGAAGCTGCTCTTTACACAAACGGGCTTACTATTAGTTTCACAAATTTGATATGTAGTATTAAATATATAAATGATCCAAGAACACCTATATTTTATGGTGATTACATTTTTTATAGGTTGTTTTTGATAATTTTGATTTTTCTCTTCTGTGACACGCCTAGGAATCCAAATTGAATACCCTCCAATCAAATATATATAAGGTGGTTCTTAGATATTCGGGTATTTGAATATAATTTGTCATCATTGAAACCGTGTCATATACTCAACACGATGGTTGAATAGTTTTGGGACATTTTATTGTGTTTATCTATTTTTACCAGCCAACGAGCTTAAGCGGTTGTTTAAGAAACGAGGTTGTGTGCAACTGCATTTTCGAAATATAAAAAAAAACGCAAAATTTAAATATCCCAATTAATGAAAAGATTGTAAATTTGGAAAAATATCCTGGTTAAAATGAGGCGTTTGATTATTGTTCATTATATTTTAATGAATACAAAAAAGGGAGTTTTTTTGTTCATATGTGTTTTGTACGGGGTGAATTAACTTCTGAAACATGGTGAAGAGGTGAAAACACATTAACAGGTTGAAAATCAACAGCACATTATATTTCATGGCATTGTTTGGAAGCTGCACTTGTATTACTACTATATCCCTCCAATATAGTAGTAATACAAGTGCAGAACTATTATATTTGGAACGTCAGTTTCTAAAAAAAATACTTTGAAGATCAATTAACTGATTTATTACGTTGACACATTGAACTGGAAATGACAAATTGAATTGGAAAAGTTAATTGTCCAGGAAGTACTTTTATTTAAAATGGTACTATTTCATTTTTAATGATTTTATTCAGATGCAATGTATAGTATTTAGTATACCAAGACACATTATACTAAGACATATTAATTGTATTTTCAAAATTTAATATATTTTTTTTAACAAGGCCACATAATATATACACATATGAACCAATACATATTATTGTAATGTACTGCGAATAGCGGTAACACAGATGCTGAGAGAATATTCCAAAACTCTATTGGTTGTGTTAAATAACTTTTCTAACTGGAATAACTATTATCTTTGAATTAATATTTGTCAACCGTGTAGGGATGCTAGGAACGGAAGATTTTTACAGATCGAGAATCATTGCAGTATCCAAAATATTAGCGATAAAAAAATCTACTGACCGAACACCTTTGTTGTATGAAATTGGAGATAAAATGTATTCGAGTGTATATGACAGTGATAGAAGGGACACTGATTTTTGGTGGCCATATGCCCCGTTTTGAGAGTATACTTGTCATTGAGAGATTGATGATGGCCCCCGTAAGTGGATTAAGGTCGCAGATACAGTGATGGTACGAGTACCATTGCTCCACACAACGACTTGCAAAGATGCTAGTTGTTTTTTTGGTCTCATCATGACTGACGGAATCGGATGAAGGCGGATGAGATCGGAGCATGGTGGACGAGCAACTATGAGCGGCACACCTCGCTGGCCTTCACATCCCAGTGATACCAACCGTTCTTTCCATCCATCGAGCATTAAATGACGTGGAAAATGACGAACTTGTAGACTTTCATCTCACGCAGGCGTTTATCGGACATGGAATATTCAGAGAATTCTTAAAAAGAATTGGCCTCTCTTCTTGGGACGCTTGTCCATGTGATCCAAGCATAAATAGATTGTCAGAAATTCTATAATGGAGTGCATCGGCCATGAGAATAGGAGACAGGGTCTGTGTTGTCACCTGGGAGTCTCTGCCATTTCTTGGGAGGATCTTCCTGAACTGCTGCTTAGTTCTGACAGTCCGTTGTTGTTAAACTACATCAAGAATATCGTCGGAGCTACGCGCGCAGTAAACGAGGCTGACATGGAATAGGATCCTATATCTTTAACTATTTGTCAGACGCATAATCTAAACGTGTGTGTAACTTGCATGGTACCACGCTCAGATATATATTTTTTCTACATAAGTTAATAAAAAAAGTGATATCAATCATCAGTCCTAATAACAAGAGTGAAGATTAATATTGCTACAAACGGGTAAATCGAAGAAGGCCTCGAAATTTGAGGTTAACCTTATTTATTTTAAATTAGAGTGAATACAAGAAATTAATTAAAAACTAAGTTAGACGTTAATTTTAATGCTCTTCAGACAGAGACATGTCCGTGAATAGCGTTTCTAAGCAGGACCGACTCAAACCTTCAGCAGCCCTCAAGCAAATCTTAATTTGCGTTATAGAGGAGCTCAGTTCCTTTCCCGACCGTGGCACTATTTGGTTGGACTTTCGTTGAATCAAATGTACGATGCCATTCGATGTCAACATGTACACAATATTGAGATGGAAAAAGAAAACCTTTTAGATTACTGTCGTAGACTGGGCATGGATTATTTCGGAGTTCCCAAGAATGTACTTTCTTTTGATCCACGTCCTGAGTGTATGATCCATCTGAGTCCATGTAATCTTGGCGGTCTTTGAGATATTATCGAACAAAGTGCCCCACCCTTTTGAATATGAGAATAAATAGATTTTCGCACCACATTAAAATGGGTTTTATTATTTTTTTGCGGCCACTTATTTTTATGTATATGATCACAATTAAAATCAAGTAAATAATTAAATCAGATATATTTTTTACTTCAATATAGAATACGAATGAAGGAATGTTTGTATTTTTTTGAAAACAAAACGGTTAGCCCTATATTTTCTATGTGCTTCGGTATTACAATTTTGCAATACATATTGAGGGATTAATGTGGTCTTCAAATATTCAACTGCTAAAAATTTAATAAATTAAATTTAATGTATATTGTTGCAGTCTTCTCCCGCACACAAAAATAATTTTATTCTCACGGGTGTGGGCAACCACGGTTAAGAAACACTGGTCTACAGTATAGATAAGTGCTGGTCCGCTTATAGTATAAAAAATATTTAAAAACGTTAAAAGTGCACTCATTATTTGAATATTTTAAAATCAAAAAATTCTTAAATGTCGATGGTAGGCAACACCTTACTCAGGATGCCGTTCTTAGTATTGCTTGTTACGCAAGACGCGCGAATGAGATCTTGATCATCCAAGAATGTGCAAATGTACTTCTGCAAGGAATTTTATAACACGAATTGCAAGTACATGTCTACTAATATCGTGCATATAATTAAAATCAACGAATAGATTATATTTTTATCTTCAGGTTATGTAGACATCAATTTGAGCAATTGCATTGTTATAATAAAGACTGGTGACCACTTTATAGATTTTGTATTTTTTTAAGTATGATGATAATTCCATTAATCTATGTCCGCTTCCTCAACTGGACATATGGCCATCACGAGCCGCCGCAACAAAGCTCTGTCAACCGCCTTGGTATTCGCCTCGTCCCATGTCAGCTCCTCCTCCCGCAGCTCCACCGAGTATATTCTATATATAGGTCCCGACGGTCTACCAGAATGGAGTGAGCCAAGGGCTTGAAGAAGAGACAGCCGTAGTTAATGCTCTTCTGGGACATTCTCAGGACATGTCCCAGGCAGGATTTTTTTGAGGATTAACCTATGTTTATTTATTCATATGGATTTTACATAAAAATGTATACAATTAAAATGAGAATATTAAAGATAATAATATAAAAGGTAGTAAATTATAAAAAAGGTAATTTACACATTTTGATATTTACAATATTCAGACAGTGTAACATTATCCACAAAATGTAAAAATAACCAAACAATATATGGACCATTCAAAAGAGAACACAACCATTAAATATAACATAATATTTTAATAGTTTTATGTATTTTTTAAAATCAAGTGTTTGTTGAGATAGTAAGTTCTTAAGCGAATTAATACTCGTATTTCAACTAAAAGTATTAACTCGATAGAAGAAAAATTATTTTCCTCAACGTGTATTTTCTTAACACGAATTGTACTTTTGATTATTTAAAAAAGTGTCAAAACACAATTAAGTACATTGAGTAATATAATGATTTGTAATAAAGGAGTTCTTTGGGTGTTAAATTTAAAAATATTTGCAAAAAAAGCCCGCCGAGAACCATGTATTGAGATTGAGATCTAGGTGCAAAGAAGTCTTGGATCATAGTATAAATAATATAAACTGACAAAACTGATTGGCGGTAAAATCAACAAATGTGGCGGCTATGATTCTCCCTGAAAAATCTTATTAAGCCCGGTTTCTATTAGCGGATATTGTATTGCCAAATGTTTTCTTGACCTGATTTGCTTATCATCGCAGTAGGTTCCTACAGCATCTCAGGTGGGCGGGATATACTTTTGCTCCAGTAACGAATAACAAATAAATGATGTCATCTTTTGCTTCACATGCGTAAACCTGTTGTCTGAATGTTACAGAACGTAACACTGCAGCAGTGGTTCGTAACTGATAATTCACGTAAGTGATACAGTAAATTCTTATTTATTAATTAATTCTAGAGTCTAGACCTAATTTGCAGAAATTGAGTCACAAAATGCGCTTTTATTCATTTTATGTTCCGCCTAACAAATCGAAAAAGAAAGAACCCGTGAAAGAGATAATAATCTCATTCACGGGTTGTAAAGAGATGAAGATGGAAGATAAATTCTCTCACCGAAAATACGAGCAAAAATTGTAAATGCGTGGATATTTTTTCTAGTGGCCACAAAGTCTGCATGCCCGATAAAGCCGAGGCGATTTCCTCGAACTGCTTAGAAAAGGACTCCTCTTTCTAACAAGAGGAACTGACAGTCCCAGAGAATGTGCTCTGAGGTCTGGAAGGGGGCGCCACAGGGGCTACTAGGGTTTGAAAGTAAATGAAATGAGTATAATCTGTCATTAAAAGCGTGACTACCTTTACTGTAGATTTCATCGGAAACTAAACATATACCTGTAGTGTTTTCGGAGGAGCTCTGGGAGGCTGAGGTAATATATAACGCGTTGCAGATTATGGCGGCTGACAGAAATTTATGATGGCATATTTTTAAGTCCATAAATTCCAGAAAGAAGAAAAAAACAATTAGATGATAACTTAATAACTGTGTTTTATACATACAATTATAATGTAAAGATTTACGGAAATAAAGAAACACACTAATAGAAATAATACATAATCATAATTAAACATTACAAAGAAAATAGTATTATGTATATTCATAATATTAATTCATTTTTCGCTTTAGGAACAAGAATGTTATTACAAGTAACTCGACTAATATTATCGCAATGACGCTGATAATTACTACTTACAAGTCATTACTGTTTAATTTATTAAATATTAAATTTATGAAATACTAACCAATTTTCAAAACGGTTTTTTGCAACATTAAAATTGATACTTTTCTATGGCGTTTGAAATAATTAAAGATGACGCCATTGTGAATAAAATGGCGCTGTCGATCGTGAATAATGTGAGAAATAAATCATTGTGTTGGATCATGTTTGGAATATATCAGACGCGGTTTCGACATCTGCTCAGTGGACAAGCAAGCACGGTGAGGTTAGGGCGTCCTCGTCACCGCTCAAGTAATTCACTTGGCAATTAAACACCTAATCAGATCACACAGCAACTTAACCAATATTTACTTCGTCATCGAATCAAGATGATCACATTTGATACAGTGAAGAAATACTTCTATGAAAGTAAAAATAATTTTACGTAAATACCTCCAATATATACGAGCATATAAGGAGAGCGAAATATAAACTTGTTAACTAGCAATGGATAATGTATTTCTATGTCTGCCGCTCTAATTGAAGCATATGTTTGTCATGAACTGCCGCTATAAAAATCTGTCAGCTGCCATGGCTCTCGTTTCATCCCATGTTAGCTGAGTTCAACGAGTACATGCTGCGATATTTACTGTGAAGATAAGAAAATATTTTTACTCAAAATTTCTAAGGTCTGTAAATTATATAATATATTCCTGGTGTGTATTTGACCACTCACCCGTAAAACGCCAATTAACTGAAAAAAATATATATTAACTGAATTTGGAGGTAGATAAATGGCATCCCGTGAACACTACCCATTCATAATGAGTCTCCGCAAGTGGCGTAAATTTGTGTCACAGCTGTGTTTTTATGATGTTGGTGGATCAACACTAAAGGAAACGCTTAGTTATAGTTAAAAATGTATGCACCATTGAATCCTCAAATGAGATTTTTCCATTACCTTTTGTCGGTAATCTAATGTAAGTACTTCATTCCCGCATCACACTGGAGGATAATGAACACAGTAAAGTTGTTAAAAATTCTGAGTGAAACTGCATAATTACAATTGTAAGTTGATTATATTCGTAACTTAATATTAATATTAAAAATATTTAATAACAACGACATTGTGATTTATTTCCTAAGAATTTTCGTAACTTTTCGAAAAAGTTACTGATATTGCATTAAAATAAAATGTCTTTCTGTAAGCGTCTTCTTCGTAGTATCAATCCGGTGGATTGGTTTGCAGCAACAGAATCTTGCATCTCGATCTCCATTCCTCTCGGTCCTCCGCAACCCTTTTCAGCTCAGCATAAGCGCTACAATTCATGTCCTCGAATACTTGCTGTAAATACTCCCGTCTAGGGCGCCCTCTACAGTTTCTACCCTCAACCATCCCCTCCACAATATCGTGAAGAAGACCATCGTGTCGCATGATGTGACCAATCCATCGGGCTCGCCTCTCTGAGATGGTTCTTATTAGGTGCCTATCTTCCTTGATTATCCTGAGAACCTCATTGTTCGTGACGTAGTCTCTCCAGGAAATTCCGAGAATTCTTCTGTACGACCACATCTCAAAGGCCTCTAGTCTTTTTTTATCACTTTCAGATAAGCACCATGTCTCACAGCCGTACATTAAGATGCTCCAAACAAGTGTTTTGACAAGTTGCTTGCGGAGCCCTAAAGTAATATTCTTTGACTCAAGAATTTTGGCTTTTTTATTGAAAGCTAGCCTTGCTTGATGTATTCGACTGTTGACTTCTCTTTTTGTTCTGCCATCCCAGGTGATCGTACTTCCAAGGTATACAAATTCTTTTGCATCTTTTAGGGGTACTCCTAGCATTGATATGTTAATTTTCTGCTGCTCATTGCGGCTTACTCTCATGACTTTGGTTTTTGTGCTGTTTATCTTCATATTGTAGTTGGAATTAAATATGTTTTCCATGGATGTCAGCGCTTCAGTGAGTTCATCTTCAGTTTCAGCAATCAGAGCAATGTCGTCAGCAAACCTTATCATATCAATCTTGTCGGTAAGCGTAAAATGACATTATTTCAAAGCGTTACGAGCTGTAAAATAGCGTTACAGTCTTTCTAAGAATAGGAAATATAACATTAAATAGATTATGTGGTGTCGTAGTAAAATTACAATTCGAAATGCATCCAATATTGAGAGCATTGTCATCTGATACGCAAAAACCACAAACATAATCTGAGAAAAGTGTACAGGTTGCCGCAACGATGGAGAGCAGTTGGATAAAGATCCGCCCCATGCGCCTTGAACTCGCCAACAACGAGAGCCAGAAAGGACGGTCTTGGTGACTACTTTTCTTGGCGAAGGTTGCTGCGAAGATAGAGAATGCCCGCGCATTTCCTCGAGGACATTTTATGATATAAAATATTAAGATATTCTCATATCTGGTACACTATTACGAGTATATCACATTACCGTAAAAACATCTTTCAAATTTCAATACATCAAATCACCGTTTCTCTTTGTCTTATTCGCGCAAACATATTTCAATTCAATTCGATTTATTTATTTTTAATTAAAAAAGATGAAACAATTTATAAAAGTACAAGAAAGTCTCAAAGCTCGCTAAACATACGAAATATTTTAAACTTTTTTTTATGTAATTACATACAGGAGAATACCGACAGACGGTGATTGTAATTCGGAAGTCTCATCTGCGAAATTCTATGACGCTTATCACGTCACACATGGTTAAGCGCTGCATGTGGAGTATTGATCCGCCAACGTCATAGAATACAACCCAAAATTCACGTATTATCCTTATTATTACAAGAATTTACTATGAATAGGTTATCTTCATGGGACGACTTTCGTCTACCACCAAATTATAATTAATAGGTTATGTTTGGCATTTTACGGGTGAGGGATCAAATTCACACCAAGCGAGGGTATTTTAGAGCTCAGAATTCATTTTTCCTTAAATTTCTGTCGGGGATTGAACCTACGACCTTGGGCTTGCAAAGCAAACGCTTTGATCATTGAGCTATACCCGCCAGCAAAATTCTACAAACAAAATCAGTCAAAATCATGTAGCTCGAGTCTGAACTATGCTTCCCTTGCGTGGAATATATCTACATTCTACTCGATGTGGTTAAACAGTCTGATTCGGTTTCACGACCTATCGTTCACAGATAATTTAAATTCAAACGTTCAATGACTTATCGGTAACGACATGGGGCACACTGGACGTCTAGTGCACGGTCTAGTTAGGTTAGGTTAGAGAGTCATCCAGTACATCAGCTGTCCCGTGCGCCAAATGTCCCGTGCACCAGACGTCCAGTGCGCCCCACGTCGTTACCGATGAGTCTTTAAACAAATTGTCTGGGGACGAAATGCGGTGGAGCCCTTTGGTATTATGTGCATAATATATAGAAATTCATAAACAATAGTAAAATTCGAACTAATGCTCGCTCGCGATATTATTAGCAGAACGCGATAAATTGAATTGAATTTAAAACTCATTATATATTGAACATTTAATTATTCCATACAGAGTGAGGGTGACGGGTTTTAGCCTTTTAAATATGGAGATTGATTAAATGCATCGCTATTTATCTATAACTGTAACAAAGATAACGACCTTGTCACTATTGGCAGCTGCTAATGATCAATTGTACCAACCATTGTACTTGTTTCCGTTTATTAGACTCTTCGACTTTAACTAGTGCTGTGTACATTCATGGAATCATCGTTAAGGAATGTGGAGATTTACTTATTTAATGAAACAATTATTCTTCCACAATATGACTATAAAATGCTACGTTTTACAAACATAACAGATAAGTCCGGTATGTCTAACCGGTAAAGTATTTGCTTGTCATACCAAAGATCAAGTTTGATCCCCGACAAAGCTTAAAAATATTATCATTAAGCTGTATATATCCTCGTTAGGTGTTTATTGATCCATCGTCCGGAAAATGCCAGTCATAGGATAACTGATGGTAGACGAAAGCTGTCTTGTAAGCACCGCTCATAGTGATTCCCCGTAAAATAGATGATACGTGTACGGTAATTTATGTGGTTGGTGGGTCGACATTCCACATGCAGCGCTTAGTCATACTTAATAATGGTGAATATCATAGAACTAGGTAGAAAATAGGTAGAATTCTCATTTATTTTATATAAAATATGTGGCCATAAAAATAAGAAACATGTTTTATATAAAAAGATTAAAAAAAGTTGTCCATTGATCAAAATAATATATTTTTTTACCAAGTATCACCATTTGAAATAAGACCTTTTAATTGTCTTCCTATATAATTTACTTTGACAGTAAAATATTCCACTATTAACAAGACGAATAATGACGATGCCCTTTAGTATTTTTAAAGAATGCGAAACTCTTTATCGATTATGGTGGACTTAAAAACTATGTGCAGAAATTTCAAATGTCTGGTACACCTGTATGTCTGGTACACCTGTATGTCTGGTACACCTGTGTGTCTGGTACACCTGTATGTATGCTTTGAGAAACTTTATAAATGTGTACAATTCCACTATATTTTATACATTTTTATTTGAATCTGAAAGGGTTAAATTTTGATCAAAATGCTTCATGCTCTAACCTTTATTAGACTAAATGTAATAACGCTTATAGATAAGTAAATATTCATAACTTCCCTATGCTGAATAAAATACTATTCATTAATAAACACAAAGCATTGAACAATTGACATCGTGCAGTTCACCACAAAATGCTATGAACTCATTCACGGAAACGACAAAGGGTCATTGAAATGAAGACTGTTTGCTCTCAGATCGGTGCATATGGGTTCTTGTATCAACCATTGGTTTCATCTTTCGATTTTGGTTAAGGATTTCCACAAAGGGAACTGATTTTAATGATGATCCTCGTTAAAAAATCACCGGTGAAGTCATTGCTCTAAATCAAAGTTGGCCGTTTCATTTAATGAAGTCATTATCAGTTAGTTCGCGTAGATACGCTAATGAGGTCTTGATGATACTTATTGCGATGTGAAGCAGCGCGGATTGGTACAAATTCGCACGTAAATTCAATATTTTAACAGTTTTATGTTCATCTCAGCGGATATGAGAGCATCGAGGTCCTTGAATCAGCAAAGGCACGGCACACCAGTTTTTATGCGAGTGGTCAAACTAATTAATAAGATATACATTTTTTAACTTGTTTTAACATGAGTATATCACGCTAAGTACTGATCCTCTACGAATATTTGCCTACATATTAATATCAGCACGATACAGCCCTTTTAGGCGGGTGCCGAAAATCCTTGGTATATAATCTTTCGTCTCTTATTTTTGTTTGCTTATCTAACACGCACGTGACGCCATTTTGTTTATTTGAGGTCCTGTCATTGGCAGGAATAGTTCCGTAAATCACAGTAGTATTAATTTTAGCGCTGGGCTGTTACTGCGTCTGTGAAGTCAGTCTAAGTCTGCCCGGGGTGTGAGCCTCATCTTTGTTTGTGGCCCCGGGCAGATGACGTTTGTCAATCTTTTGTCGTAAATATATTTCAATGTGCTTCTTAAAAAGTTTTTGTGTTGCTCATCTGCTCCTCATCCCTTGACCACGCGTTCTGATGACTATTCCGCCGACTTGAATAAATAATAATAAATAAGAATAAATAAAAAATTAATGGTCGCATACGTGTACAAAAAAAAATTCATCATCTGATTACATTCTAGTTAAAAATCCTTGAAGAAGTTATCATGTTAAATGAATGTAAGAGAAAAACGAACAACAAAGTCGCGCCCATTGGCCGGCTGCGTAATTTTATTAATGGTTGGACGAGTTCGCGAACACATTAATTTATTCCCAGCGCGCCGGTGTGCATGTTGGACCTCAAAGAGCCCTGATTTCATACTAGGGTTTGCATCACTACGTATTTTTCTATCTCGGTAACTATATCACAAACGATTTGATTTCATAATTTGTTAAAAGCCCCTTATACTAGCAGTATAACATCAATTACTGAAAAGACACGTACGTCGTACATACTCGTATATACGCAAAGTCGTTTAGCGAAACTAATTTTCTCTTGTATCCCATAGGGGAATTGCTAAAAGCTTTGTGAGTTACCAATGTAACTGAGTGAGATCAGTTGATTATGACCATATAAGCCTTATTACAGTACAGATGAAAGCGTGGTTCAAGTGTAAATGACAAATTTAACGCGATTAAGATATCGCTACGAGATGATGCATTTTGACAATGCAACATTGATTAACCTAATGTTCTCTGGTTAATTCTGGTTCAGATGGATGGTGCATTAGTGTAAAGTTTCATTTGAAGAACAATGTGATGAATCAAATGACATCTAGGTTTTACTTAAGAAGGAACTCTAAAGGTAACATGCTCAGCAGGAAAGATAAAACATCGGCTTCGATCACTGGTGTCGTAAAATGCTTCTAATAAGGTGACAAAATTAATTTCCTCAATCTGTTGAAAATTCAATTGAATACTAGACAAAATACAATTTAGCAAATGTTGCAATGAATTTGTTCCAAATGTGAAAGTGAATTTAAGTAATTGTCACTTCTACTTTCATGTAGTCATAGGTTACTTATTGCAATATTATGCATGGTAGACAAGGATTTACTAACGGTTTTGGGATTCTTCGTATTATCCTCGTTATGGGAAACGATGCTCTTTAAGAGAATTATTTTAAAATTTGTTTTGTTCTTTGCGCAAAAAAAAACGTTGTATGTCACACGAAGTGATCATTAAACAAGATTATACTGCTTAATGCTGGTGTAAAGTATTATATTTTTTACGGTGTCACGACCTACCGTTCACAAGCAATTCGTTCATCGACTTATCAGTAACAACGTAGGGGTAGCTGGACGTCTGCAGCACAGGACATTTGGAGTACGGACTTTTTCAGTGATCGTCCAGAGATCCATATGTCTCATTAACGAAATAACTTAGGATGTCATGTGTTAGGGTTTAAAGATCGAAATTCCTGAGAAAAAAAAAATCAGTGTAAGCTGTTCGTAAGTACAACGCAAACTCCAAACTTGGCCTTGAAAATCTTAAAAAAATATATGGAAACGGTTGGTATTCTTTAAATCAGTGGTTCTCAGCCTTTTTGAAGTCACGGTGCATTTTTGATCATGGAAAAAAATGGCGGTGCACCAGAATTAAGGCATCAAAAAACTATGTGAATATTATTTTGGGCACATATTTATTAAAAAGAAATAATAGTTCCATACTAAATAACATACAATTTTTTGACATATATTCTTTTTAAGTTAAGTTATATAAAAAAAATGTTTAATATTGAATATAAATTGAGTTCGTAAATTTTTCCTTAGAAACAATTTTATATTTATACGGTTTGATTAAAAATATTGTATTTGAAGGTGAGGGAAATCTAGAAAGGGTGTCATTTGAAGTGAGTTTGAGTGAATTAAATTTTTAGTGAGTAATTATTTCCTATGATTCGATTTTTCCAAAGAGTTCCAAAGAGAATATCATCCGATATAGTTAAAATTCTTCTTTTTATTGTATCGTTTGAAAGAGAGATTTTCATAATTACCTTTTTGCTTCATCACCTAACATAATTTTTCCTACTTCACAACATACAGATAATTGATCGATTTTGCGGATTTTTTCGTTTTTACCCATTTTTTGTCGCGGTGCACCTGCAACAAGCTCGCGGTGCACCAGTGCACCGCGGTGCACCGGTTGAGAACCACTGCTTTAAATTAAGAAAACCGTGGGTCGCATTTGGATAGCGTGTCGGAATACTGAGATTTGAATCCCTAACTCGAACATAATTAATAGAAGTTGGATTTCGACCTCAACTTAAACTGTATCGATAAATCTTACTAAATGATACACTGCAGTGCGTGGGCTTCGTAATATTCAGACGATGATGATATTTGATGATGCAACAACATATTTACCTTAGTCAGGATGAAATCAAAGCGATACACGTGGAATATTTCGCATCAATTTATTTTGTATCGAGGACGAACAGTAATATATGCATACGCTTCGTAAATGGTAGTTTTTGCGAGTAACGTGATATTGAAATTGTACGATTTTTGAATTGGTGTATACTTATAATTTTGGAATTGAAGACATCATAGTAAGTAAAGTAAACTCTAGTCCCTACTCGTACTTACCGCACCATATAACGTAATAAAAATACATACTCAAATACAAAAAAATATTTTTGTAAATACACAAATCAGAATTTTTAATAACCGTCTGTAGGTATTCTCTTATCATCATCATCATCAGCCTGTATCCGTCCACTGTTGAATGTAAGCCTCCTGAATGAGTCTCCATCCTCTTCGATCCTCCGCCTTCCGCACCCAGGCCACTCCCGTTATTCTTCTTATGTCGTCAGTCCATCTTGCAGGAGGTCGGTCAATGCTTCGTTTGCCAGTTCTTGGGAGCCATTCCAATACTTTACTTCTCCATCGACCGTCGTCTCTTTGTCAGATATGTCCTGCCCATAGCCACTTGAGTGTGCCTATTCGTTGCGTAGGATCCACTTCTTGAGTTCTTCTGCGGTTTTCCTCGTTTCGCATTCTATCTTTTAGCGATACTCCGAGCATGGATCTTTCCATAGCACGCTGCGTGATCTTTATTTTATGGGTAAGAGTTGCTGTCAGATTACACGTCTCTGCGCCGTAAGTTAATACAGGGAGGATGCATTGGTTAAACGTCTTAGTTTTAAGACATTGCGGAATTTTCGCTTCAAAAATGTACTTTAGTTTTCCAAATGCTGCACATCCCAGTTGTATACTCCTGTGATTCTCTTATATGGGTTTATAATAAAAACATAGCGAGTGTGGAGTAATTCCTACGCACAAACCCATATTGTATTACATATCATGCACTCTAAAATATGCTTTTAATAATTTACGATATCTTGAACTTTTCCCAACACAATATTAATGGTCTATGGCAGTTAAATTGTTTTGCGGATCGTAAACAAGTAAATTTCTAAGCGATTCGCATTATTTATATGAGTTATTTATTGAGCTCACTAGTTTCTGTGTAACGCATTTAGATGTACCTCATAAAATAATCGCTGCTCTAAAATTTACCGCACATTTTGCCCGCAAGGTCCTGACCGATCCACGAATCGAGGTCATCCACATCTTAAGAGGACGAAATACCAACTATTATCGCTGCAATTTTGTTTGTTTCTCTCTTCGACGCTGTAAAAGGGACCGATTACGTGAGCTAATCTATATAATTAATGTGAAAACGTCACGAACGTCATAATATGTACATATTTCATACACTAGCGGAAGAGGATTTTATCGACTATGAAATAAACATGTATTTTTTTTTTTTTAAATTTGAATGCGTATTTAATTATGTTTTAATGAGACACAATGAATAATGAATGGGATAAAGTTTTTCTTATAAAGAATATTGTAAAATCATACTTATTTACTTATTTTTTATGTCAACACATACAGGAGTTCGAGAAGAGTGGAGATCGAGATGCACGTGGAGTGTTGATCCGCCAACGTCATAGAATACAACCCGAAATTCACGTATCATCCTTATTATTACAGGAATTTACTATGAAGGGGTGGTCTTCACGGTAAGACTTTCGTCAACAACTAATTTTAATTAATAGGCTATGACTGGCATTTTACGGATGAGGTATCAAATTCATACCCACCAGGGGTATTTTAGACCTCAGGAATCGTTTTTTTTTAAATCTCCGTCGGGGACGTTTAGCTTGCCAAGAAAATGCTTTGAACATTGAGCTATACGCGCCGGAAAATAGAAACATACTAATATAGGTGTGTCAAAACTGGAAGAATACAATAAGTCAAATGAAAATGAAATATTATATTCCATACTTTTTCATTTGTATGGTTGCCATAATGATGATGCCATATCTCTCAGTATTGTTACTAGATCGCCAAACTATCCGCAGATGTGTTAAATAATGCATGCACTTATTATGATGGTATACATTTATTGCAATATAGAATACCAAAGGAGTCACCATTTACATAAATATGTAAAGCTTGGTTGTCTTGCATAGCCCTTATTAACTTAAAACAGAAATTAAAGTCGCTGAAAATAGGGTAACCAGGTTGACAGATTACCGAACATTTTATCTAAGCAAGAATTTTTGTTTCCTTAGTGGAATAGTTATTAGCTTTCCGACTCCTAAAATTATTAATGGTTGTAATCTTAAATTGACTAAAAACATTATATTCATAATAAATTATCCAATAAAGAAACGATGCGTGAATAATGCGCTTTGATATAATGACGTTTGGTGGAACAATTTCGAGCGTACAGAGCTGCTAATAATATTTCAACAAAAAATTCGCTTAAAATCAAATAAAAACTAATTAATATTTATAGTTGTTTTAAAAATATGTTCCCCATAAAAACATACGATACGGAAATTACCTAGGAATATGCATTGGATATTACAGCTGCCGTTTCTTCACATTTCGGGCTTCTACCCTGGAGATCGTCGACAATATTTATTCCCAGGTGGATGTCCAAGTGCAGATATGTCTTGAAACAATGATAATGGCAACTGGCAGAACTAAATAGCGGAAATTTAAAGGGATGAAGAGCAGGTCACGAAGAAAAATAAACTTTTACTAGAAGCACATTGCAATTTATTTAAGACAAAAGATTAACATACTTCGGTATTCTGCCCGGGCCACAAACAATGAACGATCTACCTCCATCGGGATTCGGGCCGAAAGTAACGTGGAGCGCGCCGTAACACTCGTCGCTCTCAGAACACATGTCGGCCATTTTACAAATTATTTGCTGTCACGTAACATATGTGATAGGTCGAAAAAAACAATTTTGCGCCTGCAAGGGCCATCTCTTTTGACTTCTTAAATGTAAACCTATAAGCCTAACGATTTTATATATGCGTATCAGACGAGCGAACACAAATGAGACGAAAGTACGGTCATATATTGAGGCTTTTCGGTACCAGCCTGCAGGGGCATTATCGAGCTGTGTCAGTCTGTATGAAAAAAATTAACAGGTATTTGAGGAATCTATGGTGACCCTTGCTGAACAGAACATGGCATGCACACAAAGATTTTTTGCAGCCTCCGCGTCAAGGTCATCAGGTCTGAAACATCGTCTCGTGGTCCAATTACACGAATAACCTGCTTCAGAGACGCCGATGCGCAATGCAGCAAAGTCAAATTAAATTAAATTGCTCCAGTATCAAGAAATATTTTTTTTTCTAAAATATCAGCGTCCGTTAGGCCCAGTTACGTTTTTGCAAAGAGTTGTTTAGAAGAATGCTATAACTATTGATATTTAAATTTAAAACAAAAAACAATACCGTTTTTTATGAATTACTAAGCTGACCCGGTGAACTTTGTTTCACCCGAAAGGCAATAAATGAGCAGATTTTGGATTTCATTAAGTTGAATTTTTCGGTACATATGATATCATATATTTGGTCTGGTTGAATTCTATTGCAGTAATCGACGAAACTTCAGCAAGTAGTTGTCAGCATTTCGACGAATCGTCAAACGATATGCGTTATAATTCATCGAGCTTAGATTCTTGGTAGTTTCTTCACCTGAAATTAAGACAATAGATTTTTAATTTTGTATGTAAAGCTAACATCCATATTTGTAGCATAATTATAAAGGGGTGAAGATAAATGATTTTAAATCGTTTGCCGGTTATTTGTCCAATTTTCTCTAAAAAAACATCTTAATCTTTAAGTCTGTTATTTTCCTGGTAATAAGCAGTGTAATTGGTCATTTATTGGAAACCTAAAGCAAAACCAAGCACTGAAAAATGTATGTCATGACGGAATCAAAACTATGATATTGATTATATATATATTGATTACTCACCATTCAATGGATATTTCATTTTGATATTGAAATAATATCCATCTTCTCCTTGCCAAAACATCAGTGGGTATTGCAACGTGTCATATGAACGACGTGTTTCAGATATCTGTTGTAGTTGCCCAGTATCACGACGTGTGTACCAGATAGTCGTTTATCCGCTCTGATCACGACTTTGTAGAACTCGATCAAGTTCTTCCTCCATATTGTCATTGAAGTATATTTGTACAAATTTATGCTGTGCATCTTCGAGAGGTTGGAATGATCCGATTCGATGGTGAATCTGTCCTTGTATCTACAGAATCAAAAGCAAAGACAATATTACTGATTTATAAACACTTTTTTTTAAGAATTAGCATACATAATTCAAAGCAATAAGTGTAGTATGTTATTCTGTTAATTAGATTGTGTGTAAGTACAAAAATAAATAAATAAATACCTTGAATGTCGGATTAAATCCTCGTCCATTCTAGAGTTCGTGCAAACGGATCGCTTTGGCATATCGTAAAGAGACTTGTCAATGTTGTCGCTGGAGGTGTCTCAGCACGTTGAACAACATTTGAAGCCGTGAAATATACCCAATGACCATTCTCCAGATGCACCGCCAAATGCACAACAGCAGTATGACGTTCGTGATAAGCGATTGCGAATATACGCCAAATCGCTTTGTACCAAACTTGAAAGCGCGCAATTTCATCGTTGGTATTCGAGGTTAGGATGCCAAAAACCGCCAAATCGCTGCCATACATTCTACCCAATGACCATTCTTCAGATGCACCGCCAAATGCACAACAGCAGAATGACGTTCGTGATAAGGGATTGCGAATATACGCCAAATCGCTTTGTACCAAACTTGAAAGCGCGCAATTTCATCGTTGGTATTCGAGGTTAGGATGCCAAAAACCGCCAAATCGCTGCCATACATTCGTAATGTTTCGATTCCTAGTTCCATGATGGCTTTTTCGTGAAGGATTCGATCGTTTTGGTCGCGAGTATCTACAGAATCAAAAGCAAAGACAGAATTACTGATTGATAAACACTTTTTTTTAGAATTAGCATAAATAATTCAAAGTAATAAGTGTAGTATGTTATTCTGTTAATTAGATTGTGTGTAAGTACAAAAATAAATAAATAAATACCTTGAATGTCGGATTAAATCAAATGCACAACAGCAGTATGAAGTTCGTGATAAGGGATTGCGAATATACGCCAAATCGCTTTGTACCAAACTTGAAAGCGCGCAATTTCATCGTTGGTATTCGAGGTTAGGATGCCAAAAACCACCAAATCACTGCCTTACATTCGTATTTCCATGTTTCAATCCCTAGTTCCATGATGGCTTTTTCGTGAAAGATTCGATCGTTTTGGTCGCAAATATCGGCACAATAAGCTAACAGAAACTCGAAAGTTCTTGATACAAAACGTCAACCGATAGACTTCAAAATATCTATGTAACCATAGACAATAATAATATCAGTTGTCAGATTCCTTGCCTTTTGTTATAACATTTTTTACAAATAAAAGATTATACTGATATTTTAACTCATATTTATTTTGTTTTTGACTTTTTTTTCCTGTCTTTTGTTTTTTTTTTTTGTTTCAAAATATTTCGTACCTTACGTAGGTACCTACTTACAATACCTACTTTTGCGTCATTTTTAGTTATGGCGTTGGCTATAGCAACACTTTCTTTAACTGACATCTGTCAAATGACAATAGTCTTGTATGAAAACATGTTTACGTAAATGTTCAATATTTTTTCTTAATCAAATCAATTTTGAGTATACCATGGACGTTTTTGGGTTCTAAGCTACCTTTCCACCAATTTTCAGCCAAGTCAGTTAGGCCGTTCTTGAGTTATAAAAACAAATATAACCCGACTTTCTTTTATATATATAGATATAACATCCATAAAATGAAGCCTTGTATTTTGCCTGCATATTTTTGATTAAATGAAATAAATAAGTAATACTCATTGGCATTGATTTATATAGAGTAGTATTTTTAAACGGATTAAAAAAACTATCCAAGGAGGTTTGTTTATTTCTCCCTTCCAGAATGTTGCGGAAATGAGTTAGGCATTGATACAGGAAGTAGAATCCAATATCAACACAGATATAAATACATATAAGGATTTGCTATTAATACATCTATATGCATCTAGTCCACTATCCATATGCAATTGGTGGTTAAGCGTTCGCTTGCCAAGCCTAAGGTCGTGGATTTGATCCCCGACGGAGATTAAAAAAAACGACTTCTAAGCTATATAAATACACCGGTTGTTGTAAATTTCATTCTTCACCCGAAAAATGCCAGTCGTAGCCTGGTATTCGAAATTGGTGGACGACGAAAGTCATCCCGTGAATACCACCCACTCATAGTAAATTTGAATAATAGGTGAAACTACAGAATGTATGAGTTTACATAAAAAAAAAAGATATACATATATGATGTTGCCACCAATACAGTCATATGCACCCCTTCCACACAAACGCAAAGCGTACACAGGTACCTGTCATGAGATATTTGTATCACCTGTGCGTGCGATAATGCTCCATGCACGAGGCGTGGTAAGATGATGGGTTGTGTGAAGCCGTCCGATTCTCGTATCTCAAATTTTGCTTGTATTTCAAAGCCGAAACATCACTCGCATGATAGTTCGAAGGCACCTGTATCTAGAGGTATCACTGTATTTTAATTTATTGATCTCATGAATACATTAACACAATAACGATGACACCTTTCCGTGTGGAATCGAAATGTGTTTTTCGCCGAAGAATATTAAAAGTCTTCATCATTATCTGTCCGGCGATGCATATTCCTTATTAGGAAAGTATTCAATTCCAAAGGCAATTTCGCTGAACGTCGCTTAATGCATACCAACTATTTTAAGTGTTTTTTTTATTGAATGCACGCGAGATTAATTAGGTTATTAGTAAGACGATTTATAAAAATCGATTTTCCATTTAGTGTTTATTTGTTAAATGTAAGTGGAAAACCAATGCCGTGGTGATATTGCCAGTGATAATATGTCTCGCCTTCCCCAACTGGGGCTTATGGTCGTCACGAACTGCCGCCACAAAGCTCGCTCCGCCGGTATAGTCCTCACCTCGCGCTATGTCAGTTATGCCTCCCGTAGAGCTTCCACGAGTTTTTATTTATGTAAACAAATACAGGTGAATACCGACAGATGGTCATGAGTCTCATAAATCTCAGACATTTACTTCGGACTAACTGCTAAATAGATAAGCCCTGATCACTGGTCTACCCAACTAATGACTGGGCACGGTGCTTTTAATTACATATAATAGTCTTTTAATTTAGTTTCAAACCCTAGTTGCCCCTGTGGCGCCCCTTCCGGACTTCAGAGAACATTCTCTGGGACTGTTGCCTCGGCCCTATCGAGCATGCCAGACTTTGAGGCCACTTAAAAAAAATCCACGCATTTACCATTTTCGCTCGTATTTTTGGTGAGAGAATCTATCTTCCATTTCCATCACTTTACAACCCGTAAATGCGATTCTAATATCTTTCACTGGTTGTTTCTTTTTAGCACTTCTGTGCAGTGGCAACAATTGTTCAGAGGGGACTCCGATAAGACTTATCAGTTGCTAACTGATCATAATATGGATGAGTGCAGCATCATGGAGACTTTACTGTCCGCGGGTGTGAGACGGGTAAAGTCCAGTCCAGTTGAGTCTCATCTGTAGATTCTATGACGCTTACCATGTTACATATGGTTGTTAAGCGCTGCACGTGAAGTGTTGCTCCACCAACTACAGCTCCGATATTCACGCATCATCCTTATTATTACAGAAATTTACAAATAATGGGTGGTCTTCACGGGATGACTTTCATCTTCCAACAATTTTAAATAATAGGCTATGACTGGCATTTTACTGGTGAGGGATCAAATTCACACCTACCGGGGGTATTGTAGATCCGCGAAATCGTTTTTTTTTAATCTCCGTCGGGGATCGAACCCACGATCTTTGACTTTTCAAGCAAATGCTTTGACCATTGAGCTATTCCCGCCGGCTAAAGTAGATTCTATGTAAAGTTCCAGACGGTGTTTCTAGACGGCGCGAGCCCAGAGCTTAAAGAGAAGCCGCTGTGGTTTATGCTCGGTGCGGCATCTGAAGTTGTACGTCACAACAGATGTGCCTTCATCTCTTGACCGACTGTTTTATGACAGGCTGCTTTGTCCGCAGTTCTTCAAGAAATCAAACAATCGTATCCCTAGTATTCTACTTTCGAAACCCATTATATGGCTAAATAAAAAGACCGAACGTCCATTCGGCCTAGAATGTATTGTAATGGTGTTCCGGTATTCGGTGTAAATTATGACAGAGTGTACATTTAACCTGCGTGGATATAATGCCACCGAGGATTACTCCTAACAAACGCTCCGGAGGGCTTATCCTTGTCTGCAAGTACTTGAACAAAGCGAGTGTATCGAGTCCCATGGGATTACTTTATTTGTTTCACCAATATTCCCGTTCTGCTGCAAGAGGGCCGGACGGAAATATGAAACAAAATATTATGTTGTTTAACTTTCTATTCGACATAAAAATCTATGATAACAATAATTATTTAAAAATATATACGTATGTTTCAAGGTGGACCTTTAAGATATTTCAAGGCGTGGACAACGGCAACTGACAGAACAATCAGGTGATAATTTGTGGTGACCATATATTCCATACATGGAGCAGATATGGGAAGGAAAACATGTATACAAATAACCGTCCTAGAATTCACCTGAGGGCAAAAATATCTGATGGTATTATATCCGCTTTTTTTGGGGCATATAATAAAAAAAAAAAATAAAAAAAAAGAAGAAGAAGATGACACGTGTCAAAGATCACATAGATCCAGGAGAACAATACCATCGACAAAAGAGGAAAAGAATGTAAGAAAAGGATCGAGGTGTGATCGTAGGTCATTTAGGAGCACCATTGCCGTTGTACTAAATTGAGTGCTGGAAGCTCCTCAAGTGTCAACTGGGATCAAAAACAATGGATGGCTACGAGCACGGTTGTTCTTATCTGGAACACAGAAGTTAAAACATTCAAGGATCCCAGGGTTGTGAATTCCACAAATATCTATATTGTATATATTATTCCCAACGGCCTTCTTAGACGGAGAGTGCGCCAGTGACTGAAGAAACGATCGCTTTAGGTTTTGGTGTCCTGCTGTGTAGAGTTGAGGTACTAAAATACAAACCAACTTTCCGTTTTTACTTTGCCACCATTTTTAGGTTAGCTGACAGACTCAAATCAAATAAACAAATAAATGATATCATTCAATTTAATGATTACAACTTGGATTTGGCTTACAGCGTTTGGGGCTGTTTTTCACATGATGGTGTAAATTTTGGATTAAACCGTCTCTTTATGTATAAATGGTTAAAGCCTCAAGAGCATCAGGTTAATTATCCGATCTTACTAAAAACGCTTTAATATGGTTGACTGTACCTCAATTTTTTTTAAATTGAATATGATCGTTATCTATCTTCTTCGTAGTATCAATCCGGTGGATTGGTTTGCAGCAACAGAATCTTGCATCTCGATCTCCAAGCAATCATTTTTTTGCTGATACATGGGATGTCTTTTAGACTTTTATTGTGGTATTTTCCCCTTTATTTCCACATCCTAATGCCGTTGACCATAAAGGTTCATCCGCCTTAGGAGAGCATTTACTCCCTCCAGGACAATAGAGTGCCCTAACCAGGACCTGATGAGGTTAGCTGGGTGTTAGCTTATTCCGGCCAACATTCGGTTCCTGTCTATATTGGCCGACTGATGTCGCTCACCCCCCACCACGAGAAGGAGATAGATCAGGATTTTCCTTTCATCGAACCTGTGACCTTAAGGCATTTCGCAGAGTCCTCCAGTACTTTTAGGGGGTATCTATATACAATGATAAAGGCATACGATGACATCGAGTAATACATTATATTGTATAATATAGCTATTTCTCTAGAGTTAGAATCTAAGCTAGTGGTCTGATCTTAGGCATGAGACTTTGGATGTTCTCATTTGTCATCACTACGATGAAGAAGAATCTATATATATAAAAATGAATATCTGTCTGTCTGTCTGTCTGTCTTTTATGCATTCCTAAACCATTAACCCGATTGCGATAATACTTTGTCGAATTATTGCTTAGACTAGCAGGAAAAAGAAAGAATTCACAAAATTTGATTTAATTACAAAAATTAATTGAATATTTACGTAAAACATGTTTTCATACGAGTATTGTAATACAGAACGGCCAATTTAAAACATTGTTTTTCCATAGCAACGCCGTAAACAAAAACTCACTCACCTGAAAATATTTTAAGTAGGTATTTTAAATAGGTACTAACGTAAGGTAATGAATATTTTGAAACAAAATTCGATGTACGAATAAACTATTTCAATATTTGACGACTTTTTTGTTTAAGTTTTATATCGCATGACAGAACGAATGATTATTATTATTATTATATTAGTATTTGTATAGCGCTCTTTTACGACCGAATGATCATTCCAAAAGCGCTTCTTTGCCTCTCTGAGTAGAAAGGTGGATCTTGAGTCTGCTTCTGAAGGATGCCTCCGCTTTAACACAAGTCCAACAATGACAGTTCACACGTAAACAACACAATAAAAGTACTTTAAACGTCAGATTCGAAGACAGATATCAATTACAAAAATGACAGTTAAGTAGTTTCAAAGTGATCACACAGATGGTGTTTTGTCTATGCACTTTGGTCACGTGACGCGTCAGAAAATGGCGGACACTGCTAAACGTCAGACTTTGTTGAAAGACAATACACAGAGGTTAAGAACAACTGGAAAAAGAAAGAGAGCAAGATAGCGGACAGGATTCACGAGTC
Source organism: Glossosoma conforme (assembly GCA_022606575.1). Classification (NCBI taxonomy): domain Eukaryota; kingdom Metazoa; phylum Arthropoda; class Insecta; order Trichoptera; family Glossosomatidae; genus Glossosoma; species Glossosoma conforme. The sequence goes on along the minus strand of JAGTXR010000191.1, from coordinate 241,861 downwards.
CATCTGTTATCAAAGTTCAAAACACGGGTGCTGTCCGCGGCCTTCCCTCCCAAATGTCACGTTCAAGCGATTCCACTACTCAGCGGACACTTCGACAGAAAACGCAACTGTCACAAAACACAAAACCACAAAACGCAGCACACAGAGTTCCGAACGGAGATTGAGAGCACTACAAGTTGAGAGCACATGTTTCAGAAACCATCTGGATAGACTCCTTCACTTTTGAATCTAGAGAATGAAGAAAATTATGACAAAAACCCGGAGTTCACTCGAGAGGCGACCGTCGCCGTTGGGCGCCAGGCCGAGAGTCTTAAATTTTAATTTTAATAAAGAGAATTAAAATAAATATACGTATAAATTGTGTGTGATATACAATAGAAAGAGTTAATTTTGGAATTCCAATTGCTGGTCGGCTTCGGATAGTATTATAATATAATTTTAGAATTAATTTTAATAAAAAAATTAATAAATTAAAAATATTTACTTTTGATTCACAATTTATTTTAATGATTACATGTTTCGGCCTTCCTGAAGACCATCTTCAATAATGAAAAAATAAAAACAGGCCGTGGCTTATATAGGTATAGACAAGATCCTATATTAGTACACACATATTCACAGGTTGTATATGTGTGCGGGTACAACAATTGAAAAAGGTTATTTTAAAAAATAATTGGTATGTGATTAGTTTTAGTCATATTTCACAGACCTTTGATCCTATTTCCATTGGAGGAACAGAAATAGAGGTTGTAAACGACTATACCTATCTGGGACAAGTAATACAACTAGGGCGAAATAACTTCTCAAAAGAAATCGACAGGTGCATACAACTGGGAGAGGGCAGCATTTGGAAAACTCAAGTACATTTTTAAAGCGAAAATTCCGCAATGCCTTAAAACTAAGGCGTTTAACCAATGCGTCCTCCCTGTATTAACCTATGGCGCAGAGACGTGGAATCTGACAGCAAGTCTTACCGATAAAATAAAAGTCACCCAGCGTGCTATGGAGAGATCCATGCTCGGAGTGTCGCTACAAGATAGAATCCGAAACGAGGAAATACGCAGAAGAACTCAAGTAGTGGATGCTACCCAACGAATAGGCACACTCAAGTGGCAATGGGCAGGACATATCTGTAGAAGAGACGACGGTCGATGGGGAAGAAAAGTATTGGAATGGCGCCCAAGAACTGGCAAACGAAGCATTGGCCGACCCCCTACAAGATGGACTGACGATATAAGAAGAATAGCGGGAGTGACCTGGATGCGGAAGGCGGAGGATCGAAGAGGATGGAGACTCATGCGGGAGGCCTACGTTCAACAGTGGACGGACACAGGCTGATGATGATGATGATGATTAGTTTTAATGTATTAAGACATTATACAATAATATTTTTTTTGCTTTCCGATATTATAAAATACTAGGTATTATAATTTTTTAATTAAAATTCATTCTAAAATTATAATTATTTCACCAATTAATGTCAGTTGATAACTTTAATGTTAGTATTATATCAATCAATTTATTTTTATTTTTCAAAAGTGAATTTCAAAACGTAACATTCACTGTGAAATCAATTATGCCACCCAAACGAAAAGCAATAGGTCAAGAGTACAACTCAAGCACGAATGAAAAGGGCATCTCGAACTTCAGAAACAGTCAAGCAAAAGAGAGCAAGATTGGAAACAGATCGAGTACACGCTGCTCAAACCCGTTCGTCTGGACAGATGAGCAACGGGAAGCAAGATTGGAAACAGTTAGAGTACACACTGCTCAAACCCGTTCATATGAAACAAATGAGCAACGGGAAGTAAGATTGGAAACAGATCGAGTACGCATAGATCGTACCAGACGTACTCTGCATGCTGATTTAAATCATAGTGCTTTCCATTACGATCCTAATTAGGATTACAGTCTGCACCCAAGTATTGTTATTGGAAAAATTGATCAATTATGCGTGTATTGTAGTGCCTTTAAATTTAAAAATGAAACACTAGGCATGTGTTGCGCGAGTGGAAAATTGAAATTACCAGAATTACATTCACCACCCGAACCTTTATTAACGTTGGTATCGGGTGATACAAGTGAACCAAAACATTTCTTGACAAAAATACGAAAGTACAATCCTTATCACTACCACTGCCGAACGAAAATCATTCTTCATAGTACAAATGGTCATGTTCAGCAAGTCTCAGAAACGCATCGATCGTACGATGGATTGCAATATCCGATTTTATTTTGGCAAGGAGAAGACGGATACCATTTCAACATCCCGTTGAGAAATCCACAAACAGATGAGGAAACGACTAAGAAAGTCAGTGCCATGAATTACTATTCATATCGATTGATGATTCGTGAAAACGCTGAAAATCATATCCTAAAAGGTTGACATTTGTTCCATCAATACATGTACGCGAAAATAGAAACTGAACGACTCCTCTACATTTGATTAAATCAAACCAAGTTGCGTTCCGCAGAGTAAATTCATTTACGCGATGCAGTTGTAAATGATGGCTGAAAAACAAAAAAACATTGTGTATCCAAAAGCACTGCAATAAATAAAAACACATACGGGCGCCACTGTCAAATTTAGGTAAGAACAACATAACCTAAGTTTATTGTTTCTAATTGGCTCCAGTCACGCCTCAAGTCTGACTTATCCAATCGGAAGGCTAGAGGCTCCCGACGAGGCGCTTCCATAAAAACTCGCGGTTTCTTATTTTTTAGTGGCATTGCAACGCATGCCGGGTACACGCTAGTAATTTAATAAAATCCCTGATGCGGTTCTGTTTGGCGCAAATATACAAGCAACTCATTCGCTAATTTGTTTATTTGTGTATAATATATTAGGGGATAACTCATATACGAGTACACAGTCACACGTATTACGTTCTCCCAGCGTAAACACAATGCAGATATTTATTCCTCCATTGTATCAGCAGAATTGTGAAAAGATCATTAATATGCCGCAAAGGTATTTAAGTGTTATAAAAAGCTATGTGAAATTATTTAAAATATATTTAATGAATATCGACATTCCTCATTTAATTTTTCCATACAGTTATTTCATTATGTTTCTCAGAGTTGTAGCTCTAAGCTAAATACTCGTTGGTTCGAATCTGGTAAAGTTTATACAATACTATAATTTTTGGTATATAAATGATGTCGAGTGCAGTTTGTAAAAATTATAATGACACTTTATTTAAAAAGTAAGGGGTAATTATTTACTTCATCGTGTTAAGAATATCATTGATTTAGGTCCATGTAAAAAAAATGTGATTATACGTCAAAGTAGCATCATTGAAATTGTAGATACAAAGGTGAATTATTCATTATTTAGTAGTGTGTACTATTGTGAATTCGCTGATCAAGATAATTTTTGTTTACCATTTTCGCTCCACATTTTTGGAGAACATGGGCACCGAAAATTGCCTTTTTTAGTTCTGTAAGTTCATATTGTCTATGCTTTGTTAAATAACACTTGTATCCCGAAGGCCCAAATGGTAACATGGATGGATTCCGGGAGCCTCCAGGGCAAGAGGCCGCAAACTAACATATACTGCGGCTGTAGTACCATATACATATTTAGGTGTTTAATTATCATTATAATCAATTAGCTAGACGCTCCCGAGGCCTGGTAATTTTTTTCCTCAAGGTGTGGGTCAACACTAGCGGGAGCATGATAGATCTTAGATATAATTAAATCTATTAGGAAAAATCAATCTTTGTTTTTTATTTTTATTTTTTATGTAAACGTATGCAAGAGAGCACACCCAGTCAATACCAGTGCACTCTATGACGCTCAGCCAGGGAGGCTGGACGCTGCATGCGGGAAACGTGTGTTGTGTTCGTGTTTGTGTGTGGGTTGGGGAGATTGCAAGTGTATATTTATCTGTTTCTTGAAGAGATCCAGATTGTATGAAGGAGGAAACTCAGACGCTGGAAGAGCATTCCATAGCTTACCGGTGGCATTAAGGAAGGAGCTTTGGAAGCTGCCAGTTCTTGGTTGACACAAATTAACCGTGTATGGATGTTCAGCAAGTGTAAGACGAGTTTGTCGGTTGTGGGTGGGTGCAGGAGGAATTAGTTCTTTAAGTTCCGAAGAGCAGCGACCGTGGTAATAACGGTAGAAAAGACTAAGAGAACCAATCTTACGCCTGAGTTCCATTGATTGCAGGTTAGACGTCAGAGTGAATAAGCAATCCAAATTGTTTATCAAACGAATTGCTCTTCTTTGAACTGAGTCAATTAAGTTTAGAAGGTATTTTGGGGCTCCAATCCAAAGATGACAGCCATATTCAAGGATATGTCGGATTTGTCCTTTGATATAGAAGAAGAAGTTGTTTATCGTTGAAATACCGACGTAATCTATATAATACACTAAGTTTTTTGGAAGAAAGACCGGCTTTATGCTTAATTGACTCGTAATATTTGACATAATGGTCGGTATTTGAACCAACGGTGTCTGAGTGAGAAACAAACGCATTAATATTTCTCTGATTATTAAAAAGTATCTGGATGCCACAGGATGGCATGAACCACATCTGGAATTTTTTCCATTATAACTCGTGGGATCTCATCGTATTCGTCCTTATCCATGTGTCAATCCACTGTTGAACGGAGTCCTCCCTTATGATTCTCCGTTTCTCTCGCTTCTCCAATTTCCGCATTCAGCATCCTCTAGCTATTCTTCTGATGTCGTCAGTACATCTTGTAGGGGGCCGACCAACACTCCATTCAGAACTGATGAAGCGTTTCTTTAAGGTCAAACACAGTAGTCCAGAAATTAAATAAAGAGTTCTCAGATCTACGTAAGAATTAGTTATCTATTTAATACTCGTAATTGTATTATTTAACAAGCATCTAGTTCTCTCAACCACTATGGTTGAGAGAACTAGATGCTTGGCTGGTCGCATTTAATTGTACTCTGGGATAGACAGTAGTTGACATTGCTGGGCAGGCAATTAGACAGCGCATCAGGGGCTGGTGGGCGTACAATTTAGTGGGCGGGGGAGGCGGCAGCTACCGGCCACCTTTAAGAGGAGTCCAGCTAAACAATGTGCCTGAAAATGACTGCTGCACAATTTAATTTGAAATCATCGTATTGTTACAACCTAGTCGCAATATGTACGGTCAAGATATTATCAAAAATTAAATGATGCTTACGCTACGCCACGTTACTGTATAAAGATAAATATGTGATTAATATGTAATATGTATGATGGTTTGACTTTATGCGGAATGATGAGGTTAGAGAACGGTCAAAGCAGCCTTCAATTTACATCACAGTGTATCAAGAGACAAAGGTAGACCTGGTTGGGACACGTTCTAAGAATGCCGCAGATGAATATAAGCTACATCAGCCTTTTATTCAATCTCCCAGGCTCACGATGTCTAGGAAGGCCACCAGGAACCATACATAGTATTCATTTGGCAGAGCTGCGGGATGTGGAGCTGACAAGGGATGAGGCGAAGACTGTGGTGGCTGACAAAGCTATGTGGCGGCAGATCGCGAATGTTATATGCTCGAGTTAGGAGAAGCGGATATGGTATGATGATGATGTGTCTAATTGGTTTATTTAAAAAAGTAAAAATATTATATTATTAAAAAAATGCATTTAATTTGATTTTGGCGAAAAGTGCTTATTTATGGTGAGGGATCAAATTCACACCAACCGAGGGTATTTAAGAGCTCAAAAATCTTTTTTTTTTAATTTTTGTCGGGGATTGAACCCACGACTTTGGGCTTTCCAAGCAAACACTTTGACCATTGACCCGCCGGAATTGTATTTAGTATCTGATTTGGACCAGAAAGGCTTTTGTATTTGAAGTGAGGAACAGCGTGGAATTATGAAATGGTGGGTGCTTGAACCCCTCAAATATTAAAACCCTTATCAAGCTCGCTTGATGCGGCATCGTGCAGACTTAACCTGAGTTTAATTATTTAAAATTCAATTAAATCAAATTTCCCCGGTCAGGTGTGTTAATTTGATTTAAAAAAAAACTTCATTAAATACGCTGCTGACTGCACCAATATTTTTTGTCATTGAAAGAATAATTTTAGTTATATAATTACTCTTTCACGTGTTTTTATTTTTAGCACTTCTGTGAAGTGGCCACAATTGTTCAGAAGGGACTCACCACTGGACAGTTGCTAACTGATGATAATCTGAATGTACGAATCATCAAAAAGTCTTAACTGGCCTCCGGTGTGACGCGGGTGTGAGGCAGTAAGGTCCAGTTATATTATTAGAAAGCTCCTAAGCATTTTTTTAAATGTACTGTGACGCTTGACTAAAAGAGTTGATAGTAATAGGTAATAACTAATTAAAATAGGTAAAAACGAAAGGTTTTAATATATGTGAATATATTGTATAAATATATATTAATAAAGATTTATAAAAACCAGAAAAAATATACAGAATGGGGATCAAGGTTCAGTGGAATAAAAATGTACTCGTAAAGCGAAACAAAACAGATTTCAGTAAAACATAAGTAATTGAAAAGTGAAAAATAACAGCCATATTCATAAATCATTGATATTCAGGATAATGATATTATCGAAAAAGGTGTACAAGTATATGAATACTTGTTCTAAATGTACTGGAAGCCAGTTATATATGACAACTGGAATAAAACGATAGATGACTGTTAACAACGATACTTGAAAATGTCCAAAAGGAAGCAAAAATACGCCAAGGGGTGAGACAAGGATGCTCTCTGTCGCCTGTACTCTTCAACGTATACATACAAAATGCAATTAATAACATCAGGGAAAAAATGGGCCATAGAGAGGGGGTTAAAATACATGGCCAAAAGATTGATATGATAAGGTTTGCTGATGACATTGCTCTGATTGCTGAAACTGAAGATGAACTCACGAAAGCGCTGACATCCATGGAAAACATATTTAATTCCAACTACAATATGAAGATAAACAGCACAAAAACCAAAGTCATGAGAGTAAGCCGCAATGAGCAGCAGAAAATTAACATATCAATGCTAGGAGTACCCCTAAAAGATGCAAAAGAATTTGTATACCTTGGAAGTACGATCACCTGGGATGGCAGAACAAAAAGAGAAGTCAACAGTCGAATACATCAAGCAAGGCTAGCTTTCAATAAAAAAGCCAAAATTCTTGAGTCAAGGAATATTTCTTTAGGGCTCCGCAAGCAACTTGCCAAAACACTTGCTTGGAGCATCTTAATGTACGGCTGTGAGACATGGTGCTTATCTGAAAGTGATAAAAAAAGACTAGAGGCCTTTGAGATGTGGTCGTACAGAAGAATTCTCGGAATTTCCTGGAGAGACCACGTCACGAACAATGAGGTTCTCAGAATAATCAAGGAAGATAGGCAACTAATAAGAACCATCTCAGAGAAGCGAGCCCGATGGATCATGCGCCACGATGGTCTTCTTCACGATATTGTGGAGGGATGGTTGAGGGTAGAAACTGTAGAGGGCGCCCTAGACGGGAGTATTTGCAGCAAGTATTCGAGGACATGAACTGTAGCGCTTATGCTGAGCTGAAAAGGGTTGCGGAGGACCGAGAGGAATGGAGATCGAGATGCAAGATTCTGTTGCTGCAAACCAATCCACCGGATTGATACTACGAAGAAGATCTATAACATTAAGGTTATCAACTGACAATACTTGGTTAAACTGCATAATTATAATTTTAAAACTAATTTTAATTAAAAAAAATATTGATTAAAAATACTTAGTTTTGATTCACGAATTTATTTTAAATGATAACATGTTTCGGCCATCCCGAAGTCCATCTTCAATAATTATTATTTTAGATGGATATACAATATTATTGAAGATGGTCTTCGGGAAGGCTTTTTTTTTTATTTAAATTAATTTTAAATTTATAACGCTATATATAAAATTATATACAGCAAATGCTACACAAACAATATGTTTTAATATATTTTTAATTTGAATTAATTATAAAACATTAAAATATATTTTCTTATACTGTAATCAGTGCAAGCGATGGTTTCTTATTAGGTTAGGGCTAACCAAATGTGCTGTTTCCTTTTCTCCGAAATTGACGAAAGAAATGTAACATAGCATGATATTTTGATGTAGATTTGTCTGTGTGTATCAATTTACTAATCAAATGGCTTTGCATTGGAGTGGGTTCCAAGCCACGCAGCAATTCTCAAGGATCATATTACATTTGTTGAGACTGGAATTTAGTAACGAAATTGGACTTGTTAAGCTAAGGATAATATCCACTCATCCTCATGTTATTTAATCTAAAATTAGTTCTTAGGAGCGGAATAAAGTAAATTTTATTTATTGTATGTTATAAATTATCTTTGACGTGGATATAAAAACTTTAATAAAAATGATGAATGCCAACTACACATGGAATGGATTTTTGGAAAGATTAATATTTATATTAAAATAATATTTTAAAAATATCAAGGCTCTATGCGTTTTAAAGGATTCTTAAGAAACGATAACTTCCTTTCCCCCAGGTTTGTTTTTGACAGGTCTCATACATTACATTTCTTTACAGGAATGGAAAGCTATCAAAGCTTGTCATCATCTAAGAAAAGATAAATTTAATTTGATTCCACAGCAAAATGTCAAAATTCTATATTTTGATAAATACTAACGAATTGTTTTTATTTATATATTTTTAAATACATCAACATTGAATAGTCGATGAATTTAACACATCATTTCAGTTTTATAATAATGCAAGGAAATAGTTTATAAGTAATTTCGGAGCCCTTTAATTTATAATTTATTTTTCAGTAGAAGTGAAGATAGAATATGTTTTTTTTGATTGAGAAATCACATGCCTTTTTTTCTAAGAAAATATGACTTAAAACAAGGATATCAAAATATAAACGGGCTTAATTTTTAAGCTTTATTCAAGCCTTAATAAAATAAAATCACCCAATTTAATCCTAAAAGTGCAGGGTGGACCAATAACCTCTTTACATTTAATATGGCTATAAACATTTAACGCGCTTTGTGAATCAAAAACCGTATATTGTATTGAATGCACATAAAATAAAATAATTTTATTTGAAGATAATGTTATATAATTATGATCCTTGTTTATTTTTACATTCCTACAACCTGGTCTGGAATTTTTCTATTACCACCCGGTACCGCTAAATGGTTGGTGCAATGTCTTTCATATCATTGCATATATTTTCTTTAATTTGTGGAATGGAACATGAGTTTTTGAGGAACGAGTATTCGTATTTATATTTTTGATGAATTGTATTTTTGTACAAGATTTTAACACAGCACACAATATCTTGCCCTGTAGTACTACCAAACATCGACACTTTATGTAATAATTCTTAAAAAAACGTTGAAATTTGTGTCGCAAGTATGAGAAAACACACTTAACCAAGCTGTCTCTTCGATGTCTTAAATAAAAAATAAAAAATATTTGTAAAGAAAAATATAATTTTTGTTAGCGAGTTGAAAAAAACATGGTTTCCTAACTTTACATGCTGTGACGCAGATTACTTGATGATTGGTTTACCGCTTGTTGCTGCAATTCAACTTCTTATGAACGGCAAAAAGAAAAACGTACTTTGTGACTTTTTTTGAATAAATAAATTATTCATGCTTATTACAAGTACTATACAAATGTATATAATTGTTTTTAATTGAATAACTTTCATGTGTCTCTACATATTTTGGTTTTTCACATATTTTGTCATATTTATCAGGCTTGATCGATATGTATACCTAATGTTTCCAAATCGAAGTTCATAGTTAAGCAGATAGGCGCTTTACCACTGGATAATTTTGCTGTATTTTTTATTTCAAAAATATTCATTCAGATTATAATGATAAAATTGTGTAGAAAATGGTTATTTATTATTATAACGTGCTTATTTGAACAAAACACCTTGTTTAGAAAGTTTTATTGGTTACCGGTGCAAGTATTTTTCTACTGTGTCAGATAAGCCAAGTTTGTAAAATAAGTACATACAAGTTTTTGTAACAATACAAAGAACTCAAATTTATATTAATGTTATTATTAAGCAATAGATTCAGGAAAATTGCTACACTAACTTCTCAAAAAATACTAATGTTGGCTTACGTATTTTCAGAAAACTATTATACAAGTATGTTAATTTTTTTCTAATTTCTTTTATCTTTTTTTGCCCCGATGCCTTGAGCGACAAAAACATGACATTTAATATTCTTGCTAAAAATTGCTAGCCTTGCTAAAAATTACCCAGTTATCTATTTTCTTTGTAAAAGATTAAAATTATTGATTATAATGTGTTTCAACATACGAAAGTGACATTTCCCAAGGTGGATTAAATCATTAGACAATGATTTAAATAATAATTACATTGTATCTATATGTGAAGATTCATAAGCACGAAAAAATTAACAAACCTAAATCACTCCTTAGGTTCTTATTACTTAATGTTTCTTCGATCAAATGTTTATAAGTGTAAATTTCTGTCGGTCAAATTGATTTTTGAAAAATATACGGCAAATGTAGCTATAAAATATACGCAGACAACTACAGTATCACGTACCATGATCTATCGTTTAATTGGAGGATATATTCGTCACAAACTGCTGCGATAATGCTCTGTCAGGCACCATGCTCTTGCCTCATCCCATGTCAGTTCTGCCTCCCATAGGTCAGTTGAATACATTCCATAAAATATATAGTGTCTGACGACCTTCCAGTACTGCAAGAGCCAGAGAGCTTAAAGAAAAGGTGCCATAGTCTATGCTGTCCTGCAGTATTTGAAGTATATGTCAACCAATGTAGCATCGAAGGCTGCCTTAACCGCTATCACACCTCGTCCTTCCCCACAAAGTCAAGCAATACGCAAAAATCACCTTTCGAAAAACATTATACAATTGCATTGTCTTATACTATAGAGATACTAAGTGTCAGAGCCGTAAAGAAGAATGGGAACGATACAAGCGCTGTATATTCGACACTTAATTTTAATCGATTAATGATATGTGTTACAGATATGGCGCATATAATTAAAAGACGCTCCAACGATGTCAAGGCGGCAACCGAGCTTCTTTTGCGTACCAACTACATACATGTTGTGTAATAAAATGTTTCAAAGAAATGTTTTTTTTGTGTTTACTGTGTTGTATTGCCAGGCAGTAACGCTCCGCAGCATCCCTCTCTCGTCTCGCTCCCTCTTGCTAGCATATCTGCGCGTCTCACTGTCGAGAAAATCAATGGCGCCCTCTCACCGACTCGTGACCGCCCAACAACGAAGTACACCCCTGGAAAATAATATCAAAATACCAATCTACACCTAAATATTCCCATCGCAAATTTACTTCATCACACACGCGCTTAGTGCAAAACAAAAGACAGCGAAGTCTCCTAGATGACGAGTTCTTTCAAATCCATGTCAGTTAAGGATTGTTAAATCCAGCTCGGCTTGAGTCGCCTCTTATGACAAAATGGTTCACGCCTCGGGTGGGTACGATATCCGATTTCCTTAAAAAAATATCCAAAAGTATAACTCGGATAGTAAGTACTCGGACTTCTAATCTGGAGGTGGTCGAGAATCATAAATTATCTCAAGTGAACTTTCAGGTGTAGATAGGCATATAACAAGAAATGGACAGTGGCAGTTGACAGAACTAAGTGCCGGCAATTTGTGACAAATGGAACGGATATTGAATGTCTAGTGGGGATGACTGAACCGTATGTAACAGAAACTTTTAATTATTGCATTAAACGTTAAAAAAATATTTTTCTTATTTCATTTGGCTTTATATTGGAAATTGTAGTCAACAGTAGCCAACATCAAAAAAAAAATAACGTTGATTTTTTCCAGTAGCGTTTTTTTTACTCGAACCGACTCTCACTTAACTCCAGGACTCAGAAGTATCGGGATAGTCATCCGGTGATTAATGAATACGCTAAAGGAGAGTTGACTGTTTAAAGGTATCATATTTATTTGTTAAAAAAATAAAAATAAATAAATACACATTTAAAATTTATAACGAATTTTTTAAGAAGTCTATAATTATTCGCGATAGCGAGAAGGCTTGTATGAAATAGAGTTTATTTACATGTTTTTTCTTAATAATTTATTCAAACTCGTAGCTTATGCGAACTTTTAAAAAATAAAAATATCAAGAATATGTACTGTAAAGAGACTGCTGTGGACACGAAGAACATATTTTCTACGGATGCATGTTAAATATTCCAACACTTCGATTGACTACGCTCGTGAATTTTTCATATTGTTGTTCGAGCAAATTGTCATTACTTATTGCCGTTTTGACTTACGAGTATTCTAATATGTCTTCTTAAATCATCGCTTTAGCATTTCATAGTTGACGATATTCTATAACTCTAGAATATGTGGCAGCCACAAATTACAAAGAAGGCTGTATGACTCAAAAGTTGGTGAAATGTGAGCAACTCTTCACGGGATACTTTCATACAGATCAGTCATTTTATTCGATGTCAAAACTGTAAAATATGTATCACTTATTCTATTGATAACCAATTATAAGATTTTCAATTATGTACAAGTTGTTTCAATCATTATAATATCCCAAGAGCGACTAAGGAATTTCCATGCCTCTTAAATAAAAATATTTCATATATTCGATTGAATGAATGATTTTGTGTAAAATATATTTTATTACTTAACATCACAATTATATAAAATATTTTTACATTATCAGACACTTTCAAAGTAGTAAGGAGATTTTGAAAACAAAAAGGAAAATATATGTAGGCTTAGAATTCGAAGCGAGTGTGCGATTTCGCAAATATTGTTTTAAGATCACATTAGAGATTGAATAATTCAATAATATATTTTTTATATACCACATTTATTATTAACGTGAGCTGTGTACACAAATTTGAAAAAAATCATGTTAAACATATTTTAATATACTAAAATAATAATCGTACGTTACACTTTTAATATTTTAGAATCTATGTAGCTGATCCAAGATGACATGAATATACTGAAATTTGAAAGAATTTATTGCATTATTTTGTAACCTAGTCTCATGACTGAGCATAGTGTCATATATGATCATGTAGAAGTCTTCTCAACAGCTATTAGATGTAAATTAATGTAAAGCGAAAATTTGCGACTTATTTAATATGTTCATTCCGATGCATTAGAGCTCTCCTAATTTTTTTTAACTGTGTCAGGCATAACAATTTTTTTATATGATATGTAGCATATCGTTATCGCGAGATTTTGTCACGAGTCGGACCTTTATTTCATCGACGAAAAGCATTGCATCCTACATGTTCAGAACACTATTTCGTACCCTTATCAATAACATTCATATATGTCAAGAAAGTCCGGTACACGAAGAAAAAACAAAAGCGACGTATATTCTCCTGCGGATTGAAAAAAATAAATAATTGTATAAAAAAATAATTAAGAAACCAATCAGCTGATGTCTGTCTGTGTTTCTCTGTTAAAAAACTAAATACTTTTTACTTGTAAGCGTGGCGTAGAGGCGTCGCGACGGCGCATGAGCTGACGGTGGCTCGCTATTGGCCAGCGATGATGTCATAGCAGGGCCGATGATGTCATACAGAATGCCAGTACAAGCCGGAATGTTCAGGGGGTAGTACGCTTAACCCTAACCCTTAAAGACGTTTAAAAGAAACAATAATACCAAATAAATATAATATGAAAATACGGCCTAAATTAATGACAAGCAAATAATTTTTCAAAACCAGTCATAAATAATACAATTGCATTGACAATCAGTGATTTTGTTGTCAGTTGCGGTGTTTTTTTTGTGTGTGCTTTAGAATTTTTTGAAACGAATTTTCGTGCGTGTTCCAAAGCTAAAATTTCCGGTTTTTCGTTTTGAACGGTGAGGCATTCTATTTTTATTACTTAAATGATTTTAAAATTATAAGTGAAAAACACATTTTTGTCGAAGCCATGAAAACGTTTTTATTTTTTATTATTATTTTTATTTTTATTTTTTATTACTACATCTAAAAACCTACCGACATATATTTTTTAAAAGCGTGTATTTTATAAATGATATAAAAGCACAAAAAGAAAATTATATGTAGATTAATAGATAAAAAAAAACCTACAAAGCTAGTAGTTGATAAACAATTAAGGTTATAATCACTTGTTAACGATAATAATTGTATCTCTGTAGATATCACAACTTTAAAATACGAAAGAATAATCAATTAGTTTTGAGAGTTTGTAAAAGGGTAATTTTATGTTCTTACGAATATTATGAATTCATAGATAAGTTGCAAAATTGATAAAATATATACGAGTTTACAAACTATTGACGCGTGTTTCGCAAATTGTTGTACAACAAGTATTTAAATTATTTAAAAAAATATAAGCCTACGTTCTATTAGATTTGTAAGTTGCTCTGTTTCAAGATAAATATTGTTTATAGGTATTTATAATTATGTTATTAGACTATAAAACCGGCATAAATGCTTGATTTTTACAAGACTTGTATATGGAGGTTATTCACATGGTGATATTGTAAATAATATGTTGTATATATGTACTTTGAGGACGATTAACCTAATATTTCAACCGACAAAATTAAATTTAATGACACTTGTCATCAATTATTTATTACTTTACAAAACATCTTTTATGGATGTATTTATAAACCATATAAGACAAAAGTACTTGTACTCGTAAAAATAAATTTTTACAGTTATATATTTATACAGAATTTTACATATACACATTTATACATTGTACTCATATTTCGTGTGTTTACATCCTGCCTTACATAGGCTAAAATAATTCAAAAATATTTTTAATGAATCTAAATTGGAGGGGTTAAGTTGTTTTTTGTTCATCTTTCTATAATCATTGTCCGTCTTTATCATGCAGCTTACTTTCACTGCAATATTATATTAACTGGGATATATTTGATAGATTTAATTACAATCACAATCACAATCGAAAAATATTTTAAAATTTGTTTTGAATGTTGGGGTTGATGAATCAAATACAAACCAAGCGCGTGTATTTATATATATATTTTTTTTGTAATGTTTGTCATGGATTAAGTAATCACGATATTTGGTATGGTTAGCAAATACTTTGTTTATAATCTATACCCGCCGGCTATAATTATTAAAAATTAATTATCGATCGATGATCTAGTGACATTTAATACATATCATATTATTTTTAGATTATGATATGCTTTATTTTTTTAGATTAGATGTGAAAACCTTTCTTCGTTTATTATATAAAAAATAGTATATACAAATTATTAAGGATTGAATAACATTTTTTTTGCCTTTTTAAACAATTTTCTATAAATGCCGGGTTGCAAGTCATCAAAAAAATTATTCATACCACCAAAATTATCACCCAAAAATGTGGTTTTCTAAGATTTAGTGGTACATTTGTCCTGATCACACCCATATTGCCTTATATATATTTTATTTATATATGTTCCACGTAGGCGCCGTTCTTTTAACCTTCACTACCGTAGCACTGCGTCATTAAATTTTCCATCACGAAATTGACTAAGATATTTTCTATACTTTTTAAGTAAAAACACAAAACATAACAATATATTATGAACAATAAATATTATTCTTGTTAAAGATTTTTACTTGTAGAGTGAATTCGCCAACGACGTTGAAATACAATTTGAAACGAGTATATTAATATTAAACAAAACACTATCAACTGCTTCTTTTAAATATTACATTCGTCACATACAGGAAAGTACTTACAGCTTTCTATTGAACACTATTAAGCTAAATTTTCTGGGTCCACTAAAATATACGAATAAATAAATTTGTTTATTTTGAATAAATACGTGCTTCTCACCCGAGGATCGTAAATATTTATATATGAGTTCAAATGTAACAGGGAGTATTAAATAATATTTATAGTGTTAATTTATTCAAGCATTATTTGAGTCCAATCCGAAACTGATTTTGTAATAATCTTTCTCAAGATATATTCCTTCATCATCATCATCAGTCTGTATCCGTCCACTGTTGAACGTAGGCCTCCCGTAAGTCTCCATCCTCTTCGATCCTCTGCCTTCCGCATACGAGTCACTTCCGCTATTTTTCTTATATCGTCAATCCATCTTGTAGGGGGTTGGCCAATACTTCATTTGCCAGTTCTTGCGCGCCATTCCAATATTTATTTTCCCTATCTAGCGTCGTCTCTTCTACATATATGTCCTGCCCTTTGCCACTTGAGTGTGCCTATTCGTTGGGCAGTCTCCTTCTTAACAAAGACTATTATAGATACTCGTATTTTTATACACTAGACGTGTGTAGTCACTTTTAATTTTATTTTATATAAAAGTTGAAAATAATTTATAACTATGCCAAACGATCACGCGATAAGCTACTTGAACATTTATATTAGAAATAAATTTGTTTGTCTTAGAATTTTCGCATTTATTTTCAATCATCATCAGCCTGTGTCCGTCCACTGTTGAACGTAGGCCTCCCGCATGAGTCTCCATCCTCTTCGATCCTCCGCCTTCCGCATCCAGGTCACTCCCGCTATTCTTCTTATATCGTCGGTCCATCTTGTAGGGGGTCGACCAATGCTTCGTTTACCAGTTCTTGGGCGCCATTCCAATACTTTTCTTCCCCATCGACCGTCGTCTCTTCGACAGATATGTCCTGCCCATTGCCACTTGAGTGTGCCTATCCGTTGGGTAGCATCCACTACTTGAGTTCTTCTGCGTATTTCCTCGTTTCGGATTCTATCTTTTAGCGACACTCCGAGCATGGATCTCTCCATAGCACGCTGGGTGACTTTTTATTTTATGGGTAAGACTTGCTGTCAGATTCCACGTCTCTGCGCCATAAGTTAATACAGGGAGGATGCATTGGTTAAACGCCTTAGTTTTAAGGCATTGCGGAATTTTCGCTTTAAAAAATGTACTTTAGTTTTCCAAATGCTGCCCATCCCAGTTGTATGCGCCTGTCGATTTCTTTTTGAGAAGTTATTTCGCCCTAGTTGTATTACTTGTCCCAGATAGGTATAGTCGTTTACAACCTCTATTTCTGTTCCTCCAATGGAAATAGGATCGAAGGTCTGTGAAATATGACTATTAATCATGGCTTTTGTTTTATCCATGTTCATTTTCAGACCAATTTTGTTCGACGCTTCATTGAGGTCGTAGAGCATGTCTTGGAGCTTGTCAGGTGATTCGGCTATTAGCACTATGTCATCTGCAAATCGGAGGTGAGAAATGTACTCTCCGTTAATATTTATTCCACATTTTGTCCAGGATAGCAGTTTAAAAATATCTTCTAGGGCGTTTGTGAAGAGTTTTGGAGATATAACATCTCCTTGTCTAACACCTTTGTTTATAGAAATATTGTTAGTGTTATCATGGAGCTGGACCATCATTGTTGCAGATTTGTATAGAGATTTTATTATCTCTATATACCTATAGTCTATTTTGCAGCGTTGTAGTAAATCTAGCACTGCCCAAGTCTCGATTGAGTCAAATGCCTTTTCATAGTCTACAAAGGCGAGGCAGAGTGGCTGATTATATTCTTCGGTTTTCTGAATGATTTGTCTTAGCGTGTGTGTTATTTTCAATGTGCCAGCGTAAAACATTTATTTTTTATTTAATCAAATATAATAGGATACATTTAAGATTTTATTGACAGTATTACATTCCTTTTTTTTATTGTTTATTTTTTTGGAATTTCGCTTTCCACGCCACTTAAAGGTAGATCTTGTGTGTGGCGTGGGATTCATCTTTGATTTAAGTGTTGCTTACATACATTTTTTTGAATATAAAATAATATCATTAAAATTTATTCATATGGTAATTTGTTAGTGAGTTTTCAAAATTTTGTACTAATTGGTTAAGATCTTTGATCGAGTCATGTATGAGTTCTTTTATTTGAATTTTATTGTTAATATTGTTGCATGTAAAGTCATTCATTGGTAAGCATTAATTTTGAAATTGTAAATGATGTAGGTATACTTTATATTATTAACCTCGATAGTAAATACATTACATAAATTGTAAATGATGTAGGTATGCTTTAAATTATTAACCTCGATAGTAAATACAGTACAGAAATTGTAAATGGTGTAGGTATACTTTAAATTATTAACCTCGATAATAAATACAGAATTCAGCCGAAATCAATCCGGCTGTTTGCGATTTTAAGCATTTTCTCTCTGATCATGCACTGATGGCTATTGGAGTTGTGGTTAGTGGGTATATTTGATTTGTGAAATTTGTTTGAATTGGTACAATTGATGCAAATTGGTGTCTCTTTAAATTTACAGTTTATGTGGTTGTGATTTTGTGAACAGTGCAAGCAGGTTGGTGGTTGATCCTTGGCCAGACATCGTAGTGCTGTGTGTCCAAATTTTTGACAATGGTAACATTGCATTAGTGGGTTGCAGTCCTCAATGTTGACTCTGTTGTATCCAATATTGATTTTCTTTCTTTCTATCAGATGTCTTCTAATCGAAGGAGTTGTCTGTATGATATAGTTTGTGGTATCCCACTCTTTTCCATCGTTGCTTTTCTTGATTTTAATTTCTTTGATTAATTTAATTTTTGTCTCGTCCTCTTCATTTAGTCCGTTTTGGTTGACTATGTTACTGATTAATTCTTCTTCAGTAATGCCTTTTTGTAGTCTCTTAATGATTAAGTTTGGTTGTTTCTTTTTAATTTCTTCAGCGGTAACCTCGTCTCCGATTCTCTCATTTATTTCATTGCACAGTAAATTAGCTTCCTCTTTTGTTGCGCAGATTATTAGATTCTTTTTTTCTCCGATTTTTTGAAACTAATTATTCCCATTTTCATTTTGTTTAGGTTCACATTTTTTTGCTATTTTAGTTTTAACTATTTCAGCACTAGCATTCTTTTTTTGACTCTATTATGATTGCGTGTTTTGAGTCTTGTTTCGTTGTAAATTTAGTTGGTTCTTTTGATGAACTCTTTGTGATTGTTGCATAAGAAATGTTCGATTTAGAGATAATTTCTTCAATCTTTTTCATTTGTTTCTTGTTGTTATTAATTAATTCGTTTTGTAAATCAAAAATTCAGAAAATTTTTTGCTTTTTTGTAATCAGTTTTTTTATTATTATTATTGTTTTACATTCGTCACAACTCCGAATTTATTGAAGCTACTGTAATGTACGTCCGCACTCTGTAATGGTCGAACGACGAATGAACATACTTATATAATTTTTTTAAATTTTTATTAGAATATTATTTTATTATTTCAATATTCTTATCTACTTTTATAGATCATTGACTAGATTACAATATTATTATTAATTAAATATAGATATACTATACATAAAATTTTTTTTTTCAATGCGTCAATCCAAGCACAAAAATAACGGCAGAAGCGGGATGCGAACCGCGGACCTTGGAAACCAATATGCCCAGGTATTCATACCGCTCAGCCAACTGGGCTATTGCTATGCCTAGACCGACTCGCGTTGAAACTAGTATTTAAATCATTGTTATCATCGTACGATAGATGTCGCTGTGTATGTGTGATGTAAATGTATATTTAATTAATAAAACATACTTAATTTAGCGAATGTTAATATACTTAAACGCATTAGATTGCAGGAAAACGTTATTTTAACTGTTCTGATTTTAAATATGATCCGAGATCGCAAGTTAAGGAGATAAATGGTTCACGTATATTCCATTGATTATTCTTCATTTGAGCATTTTAAATCTTTTAAGAGTCTTCACCATTCGGCTTCTTCTTTATCCTAGCCATTTCCCATCATCTGGGGTCGGCTGTCCTTGTCAACATTCGCCATGTCTGTCTGTCCTGCGTTGCATTCTCGGTCAAACCCAGTGTTTTCAGATCCCTGTTTACAGTTGCAGTCTAGGTTGCCTGTGGTCTTCCAGGTTGCCTGTGGTCTTCCAGGTCTTCTTCTCAGCGTAGGTATGTTGAAGGCTCTCTTAACCATGTGGTCCTCATCTCTGCGTGTCACATGCCCATACCATCTTAGGCGGTTTTCCCTTATCTTTTCTTTTATGTGGGCCAGCCGAAATAAACCCCGAATATGCTCATTTCGAACTCTGTCCACTCTAGTCACACCGCCCGTCCACCTCAGCATCTTTATCTCTGCCACATGAATCCTATCCAAGTCACGTTTCAGCGGGGTCCAACACTCCGATCCATAGAGCATAGCTGGCCTTAAAGCAGTTTTGTAGATTTTACCTTTGATCCTAACTGGAATCTTGCTGTAACACAACCCCAGAGAGAGACCTCCATTTCAGCTATCCTGTGTTTATTCTATGCTCTACGTCAGATTCAGCTTTGGCGTCTAAGGATATCACAGAGCCGAGATATTTAAAAGTATCGACCTCTTTTACGAGTGTATTCTGTAGGAGGAGTGGTTTGTGTCAACCGCGGTGCAACCAGAATTGAAATTGAAGTACATCGACTCGGTTTTACTTCTACTTATTCGCAGTCCACTACTCTCCAGAGCCAGTCTCCATCCTCCAGCATTTCCTGAATACTTTGGGCATTTTCACTGATTAGAGCAATATTGTCAGCATATAAAATATTCCAAGGGACTTGTTTTTGAATATCTCTGGTGACATAGTCTATGGAGAGGGTTAAAAAGCAATGGACTCAGGGCTGAGCCCTGGTCTTCACCATTCGTCTATGTTCTATAATTTAGGTCAGTTATGTCCGCAAAAGCTCCGCCGATTAAATAGTACCTTAAAAGACGGAAATTAAACAAAGTCGGTGGTACAGTGATACAACCCTTACTGCATCTAGAAAACAAGCTATATTCAATGTCTTTTGACGGACTGTAGGGTGGCATTTTATAAATAAATGTTGTGGATTATTAAAAGCCAAGATTCATCGATTACCTAGATTTGATTAATCATCTAATCTCTCTACACAATGTATTCCGTATAATTAAATAACAGCGAATTGATTTAAAACGAAGCTGGCAACTGTTAGTATGTGCTTGGTAGTGATTTGATGTGGTCATATGGTTAAAGAGGAACGTACTTGCGGAATGTCAATTTTGCCTTCGAGCAGTACTTGCGCGTATTTGGTTGCATAAAACGTTGGCCTCATTTATTGGAAGTTTATTTTTTATTCAAGCCTTTTGTTGAGTTGGCAGTTGAAATGGTCGTAAATTGACTGCAAAAACAAACCATTCAAACAAATGGATAAGTAAATTAAACACCATATATATATTGCTTAGTTTTTATAATCAATGAAAGACATATCGATACTCTTATTTGAAAAGACGTTTCTCTGTTGTTGGTATATATATTATTTTAAATGTATTTTATTTTAAAATACGATACGGAATTGCATTTGGCTTTATGCGTTTGGAATCTGCATAGAGCACATGTTCATAATATGGCATACGTTTTTTATATGAGATGTGTTTTTCGAAATGTAATCATGAACTCCTTCAGTGACCCAAAAATCTTGCTCCCTCAACGACCAAACCTAAATCTAAAGAGAGTAATTTCGTTTTTGTGTCACAGGTTAGATATTTAAATATATATTTAGAATTAAATAAATAAACTTTACCTTAAATAACTTCTTAGGTTTTCACGGCCAGATTTGATATTGTGGCTTTTGGGTTTAGCCGTGTGTGGCGAATTTATTCTCTCCTGGGAGAGAAAAAATTCGCCACACACGGTTAAACCCAAAAGCCACAATATCAAATTTTACCTAATAAATTTTTTCTAATGCGGCTGAGTGCTCCTTTTTATTTGACCATCAAATATATTCCTTTTCAATATAGAGCATACACTCGTAACTAAGGGTACATTTAGTCCAAGCGAGCATTCATATATTTTGTACCCATTCCCTTAAAATTGCTTTACGACGGAAAATACGTATTCTAATATGTTGGCTGTATATTACGTATCATTGTAAATACGTATAGAAGATTATTTTTTAATTTTCTTATAATTTGTGAAATAACTGCAGGCGTTATAGGTTAAACGTTAAAACAAAAGAGTTTCATGTAAATTGTATTTTTTTATGTTTTAATTGTACATTCGTTTGATCTAAATGCATCCTAACACAACGCTCCACCCCTTATCCAGAACAACATTTTGTACTAATTCCACCGAAAAAATAATTTGTCGTGTCTCAAGAATGGTTTTTATTTCATATTTTAGAGGTTACGTTCTCCTGAATCAACGTCACCTTAGTTATCGTCTCATTCTACCACACTGAAACTCGTCTGGCACCCTTTCAGCTGCTGTGTCGAGCCGTGTTGGTAAATGTATCAAATTCTACATTAACTACGTAACCCTTATATGCGTGAGCTTAACCAAGCGCATGGATCAACCATCAACTGCTCCCAATGTACATTATATCATTAGAAGTCACCCCTTATTTAAAACAACGATATTGCGAGACGAAAAATATTTTTGCTTCTTATTCTAGTCATGTATTTTTTTGTATCTTATGCGGGTGAGTACAAAATAAGATAACAATCCTGTAAGTTCTGAATTGTTGGGTTACTCAAGTGGCCTCTTCAGAAGAACCCTACACCCATGTATAGATGCCAGTTTTTAAAAGTGATCTTGCACTGTAGACCGGGAAGCTTGAAGTTTTTGGACAGTTCCTCAATACTAAGGAGGATTGTCTTTCACCGATGTGGTCTTCAGTAGATCATCGTCAAATTTCCATAGGCTCTCTGATTTCGAGCTACCTGTTACGCTTCTATCACAGGAAAATTTCGAATAAAAAACTCATATCGATTTGCTGTTATTATTGCATATATTTCACAAATCATATGAAACTTGCATAAAATTCTGTTCTCGCTGTTCGGTTGTATCTGGCTTGTTTATTTTATCACTGGCAATTGATTAAGACAAAGTGAGACGAAAAGAGCTGAGGAGCAGTCCTATAGAATGGAATACTTATTTTAATTTTATTTTTTATTTATTTTATTTTTTATGTAAACGTATGCAGGAGAGCACACCCGGTCAAGACTAGTGCATTCTATGACGCTTAGCTAGGGAGGCTGGACGCTGCATGCTGGAAACGTGTATTGTGTTCGTGTTTGTGTGTGGGTTGGGGAGATTGCAAGTGTATATTTATCTGTTTTCTTGAAGAGATCCACATTGTAGGAAGGAAGAAACACAGACGCTGGAAGAGCATTCCTTAGCTTACCGGTGGCATTGAGGAAGGAGTTTTGAAAACTGACAGTTCTTGGTCGACATATATTAACTGTGTATGGATGTTCGGCAAGTGTAAGACGAGTTTGTCGGTTGTGGGTGGGGGCAGGAGGAATTAGTTCTTTAAGTTCCGAAGAGCAGCGACCGTGGTAATAACGGTGGAAAAGACTAAGAGAATCAATTTTACGCCGGTGTTCCATTGATTGCAGGTTAGACGTAATAGTGTAATTGTTTATCAAACGAATTGCTCTTCCTTGAACTGAGTCAAGTAAGCTTAGAAGGTATTTTGGGGCTCCAATCCAAAAATGACTGCCGTATTCAAGGATAGGTCGGATTTGTCCTTTATATGGAAGAAGAAGTTGTTTATCGTTGAAATACCGACGTAATCTATATAATACACTTAGTTTTTTGGAAGAAAGACCGGCTTTATGCTTAATTGACTCCTAATATTTGACATTATTCTAGATTGATAATCCAAGCATGTTGATGGAGCTGGCTTTCGAAAGAGAACAACCGTTGAAAGATACAGGATTCATAGCAGTCCTCTTGGTGGAGAAAATACACTATTGGGTTTTGTAAATGTTGAAACTGACGAGGTTGGTGTCATCCCATCGTGAAACCCTTTCAAGAGACATGTTCATCTTCTTGGTCGTCATTGACCGTGTATGAATTATCAACAAGTGTACGACGAGTCTGTATGTAACTTGAGAGAAACAGCCATCATGTTTTTTTTTTCTTAAAACTTCTGTTCTGTAATAAATAAATAAATAAATAAATGGTATTAACTGTAGAAAAAACTGAGCTAACCGACCTTACGTTTTCGTTTAAAGGATCGAAACACGATGAATAACATGTTTGCATTTTTCCATTTGGTCGGAAACCCTGCTAGCTGCTTTCTTATGCTAGAGCTAGTACTTTCTAATATCCCTAGAGGCTCGTTGTTGATTGTGAAGCGGGGCTGGAAAATTATTATTATACAAACTGCCAAGTACCAAAGATGCGACTTCACTCTCCCTCTCATCCGATGAAATTATATTTGCAGGTCCTCCACTTTGAATACATACTTTATAAAGCTTCGCTTATGACTGATCATCGTAGCGCCTATGATCTCACGTATACACGAGTCACTTCCACTTCTCTTCATCGATGGTCACAAAGTAGTCGCTTCCACACACGTATAAATTTACAATAAACACAAATATCACGTGTTTCTAGCATAGTGATTGTAATCCGCCGCCAGAATATTTTATATTTTTTACAATCTACATTTAAATTTTATAATATAACGCAAGGATCATATTATGAGATTATGCTTTTAAACGATTAGCTTTAATGGAAATCAATGACGATGATTGATTATCAAAATGTATTGAAAATTATATTATTTAGTTGGTAAAGCAGTTTTCATATTTTTCCAAGGGAATACGAATCGCGGGAAACGGATAAATGTCATAATTTAGTATAATTAAATGATCTTGCGTCAATCGATCTTGAAAAAATTCAATATTACATCGTATCATCAATTTTATGGGATTAAGCTTTAAAAGGTTATGATATAATGAAACATTAGTACGTACGATTAATTATCAAAATGATAGAATTTGATCGGTAAAGTAGTATTATGTTTTTCATGACACATCAATATGATCACATTTCTATATAAAGACGACATTCAAATACGCAATGACTAAAAAATATATAATAACAAAATAATTAAAAAAAAGCTTTTAAAAAATAATTTAAAAGTGTCGACTCTTAAGGAGAAAACAAAATTTGTCGAGACCTCGAGAGCGTCGGGTTACATCATCCGATCGCCTTAAAAAAACTCTGATCATTGAACCCCATATTTCTCTGGTAATACAGCTTTAGTCTATGCAAGTGTGCGTCTTGGAGGTTTCCCGGGATCCATCTATGTTCCCATATGAACTTCCGGGTATACAGGTGTTTGTCCTAACAATAAAACTATATTTCAATAAAAGGTCTTTAACTAAAATTATGTATATAGGTATGTAAACGATTGTTGTCGCTCACCAAAGCTTATTCATAGAACAAGAAAGCGCACTGTAAACAATGCTTTTATTATAATCCTAAGGAGCGCAGGTACAAGGCGGCTGGTTTTGAGGCTGAAAGACATATATATGCACACACTTAAGTAAAAATATTTTAATTTGTAATATTTATTTATCAAACTTGGATATAAAGTATTTTAAGCAATAACCATTGAAAATTGGAATCAGTTGATCACATCGCGCGGCAATCATAAAAACCTTGAATCATTAGCAGTTGTAGATACATGGTTGAGCAGGTATGTATGGAGCTGGATTGTAGACAACTGGCAGCTGACAGCCACTGGACAGACAATCAGAACTGTACGACTGCATAGGATTCACCAACATCATACCTTCAAATATAAATAAATCGAATTAACTTTATTTAAATTACATATACCTACAGTATATAAGCTTTATTATTAAGTGAATTTTATGTGTAGAGAGTAGACTTTCCAAAAGAAATGTAACGTTCACCAATTTCAGCATGGAGCAACATTTCCATCTTATTTAAATTCCTTAATAAAAAGTCAGATTTATCAGCTGCTGATAATTGTGATTTTTTTTTCTGCTTTGATGTGGTATGGGTGAAATACACGGATTATATATAACGTGTAATATATAGTATATATAAAAGTTATGTAAAACGAAGTGTGAAAAATCGTCACACTCAAGTAATAAAGGGTGAATTTTATACTATTTTCTTTTTGGCAACACTGATTTTGACAGCTCACGTACGTTTCGTGTTTTGTGTTTTGTGTCACTGTCAAACATCTTCAGTTTTGTCTATAATTAAACCATGAATCGTCTTACAAACGAACAACGCTTGCAAATCATTGAATTTTATTGATCCATATTTTTATCGAAAAATTGTGTTCAGCGACGAAGCTCATTTTTGGCTGAATGGATTCGTAGATAAGCAAAATTGTCGGTTTTGGAGTGAAGATCAGCCAGAAACATTGCAAGAGCTACCAATGCATCCAGAAAGAGTAACTGTTTGGTGGGGATTATGGGATGGTGGCATCATTGGACCGTACTTCTTCAAAGATGATGCGAATCGCAACGTAACTGTGAATGGTGAGCGCTACCGTAAGATGATATGTAACTTTTTTTTGCCCAAAATGGAATAGCTTGACTTGCATAACATTAGGTTTCAACAAGATGGTGTCACAAGTTCGGTGAACACTTTATTTCATGTTTGGGACCGGTCAATTGGCCGCCTAGATCGTGCGATTTAACGCCTTTAGATTATTTTTTTGTGGGGCTATGTTAAGGCTCATATCTATACTGACAAACCCGCTTCGATTGACGCATTGGAAGACAGCATTGAAGCATTTATTCGTGAGATACCGGCCGAAATGTTGGAAAGTGTATGCCAAAATTGGACTATGCGGATGGACCATTTAAGGAGCAGCCGCGGTCAACATTTGAATGAAATAACTTCAAACATTAAATTATATGGACTGTACTATCGATTCAAATAAAGATTTCAAGCATTTTTTAAATTTCATGTGTCTTTTTTTGGAAAAAATTCCTATGGCTATTAAAAAATTATCCTTTATATTAAATAATAGGATTCACCCATCTACCGACGACATGAACGTTATGTAGAATAAAGAAGTTGGAGTAGCGACCAAAAACTGATAAATAGAATTTAAGCTGACTCCTGGCAAGACGAATCGTCGAAGTCGACAGAAAGAATAGGCTGAAGGGATATATACTCATGTGGAAAGTCTACGTTCTACATTAGACGGACACATACTTATAATGATATTTAAAATATGATTTGCATCTTTGTCAGACAAAGTCGAGTAAAAGGTAGAAAAAAAAGCAATGATAAAAGCTTACCTGGACCATACGACAATTGGGTAGTATATGGGGAGGAACTTTCCCAAGAGGAGGCAGAATATTCTCCGGCAATATCTAAGTTACTTGCGACTAATGTATTATAAGCCCCGCTTGCATAGCCAAACCAAGGATTGTAAACAGTTTGAATCCCCGTTGACTGATCAGCATTAAAGTCATGTTCGCATCTGCCAAATTAAAATTATTTTATATATTTAAAAAGTATTTCAATATAAAGTATAAGTTCATAAACGAGTACATTATTGTAAACATAATAGAGTATCGCTTCATAAATGTTTAATTGTACATTCTAGTGAAGTGCGTGCACTTATTGGTGCGCGCTAGGCGTAAGGGGTTCAATCCCTGGTTAATGTGGAAATCGTATAAGTGCAAGAAAATATAAAAATAATATATATGCATTTATAATTATCTTGTGGATCATTTAATTTCATAAGTGTTAACACACCGTAAAAAAATGTTTTCAGTAGCTATCCATCGGTGATCCGGTGTTCCACTCACTGAGAGTTAGTAGTTGTTTATAATTAAAATTGTTAAATGTTATTAACTTGTATTTTCTTTTTTTTTGTATGTCTATGTAAAATTCTAATTATGGCTCTAGTGGCTGAATATTTATTATTATTAACTCTAAAACACATCACGTCCTGATAATAAGTTTTCTTATTATCTGACTAGCCATGGTTATAAAATTTAATTACAAATTTCATCTATTTTGATTGACAGGAAGTTTAACTTTTTATTCCAAGATATGTCCACAAGCAAGGAGTTAATTAATTTTTTTAAATTAAAAAAGATTTTGATGGGTGGTGGCATTTATATATTCAATGTTTATTCACTAACCTTCTGTATGTAACGATGTAGTCTTTATCGCACATCATATTTCCACAAATTTCTTTGACAGTAGGTATTTTGTACCATAGATTAAATTCTAACCTCATTTTGAATCGTTCCGAAAAGCACGCGTCTGAATTTACTGAAATAATAAAATAATACATTAAATACTCTTTTTTATCTAAATTATCTGTTAAAACATGCGGTTGTATAAAAAAGTAATGGTTAGTATTGTTGATCGTGTGTACATATCTTCGCTGGAATATCTAATTAATAATGGCGTGAAAAATAAATACTATCTCTTGGCAGTGATGGACTGAGGAAGGTTACGAGTTAGTCGAAACTGCAGTCTCCTAAATATAGCAATATCCAACGTGATTTATGTACAAAATAAATAATTAAATATTTTTAAAATCAACCTTAAATTAAATGCTGAAAACATTAAAATAACTTTTTATTTCAATACTTTTAGAATGAAAACCAAATTTTGCCATTATTTAGATTGACTATTTTTATTCAAGACAAGTCAAGAAGGTACTTTTTTGTTTCAAAATCAAGCCTAAAAAATAGACCTGTTTTTATTTGTTCAATAATTAATTTTTAAAATTTGCAGTAAATTGATATATTTATACAGCAAATTACTTGACCATTTCATTTATAATTTAATTAATTGCTGACATAATAATTAGTTGCCATTGTTAAAAGTTGGTTTATATTTTTCAAAAACTAATTATACTAATAATATACTTTATTTTATTACCTGAGTTTACAGATATTCTTTCATAATTTGGAAAATAATCTTCAAATATGTATAAAACACTTGTTCCTTCCTTTGATGGGAGTTTTTGGTAGGTTTTAGTATTCAAACAATAATTCAACGAAGAGTCAGTCATAGACAAAATGTTTTCGCATCTGAAATAAAGAAAATAAAAAATTATAAGTAAACACAAGAATAAGTATTCTAGATTTAATTTTTTAAGTAGAATCTGTCATTTAATCAGATCAGTTAATGTTGAATGCGAGATATATTATACTATTAGCGGAAAACAATAGATATAAGTTAAACACAATGTTTTGGAGTGTAAAACTGTCATATGGCTCAAAGATAGAAGTATATGTGAGGAATACTTAATTGTTTCATGGACTCATGTCACACGTATATATAACTCGTACATATATACATATTAATAATATATTTAAATAAGTATCTAAGCAGTGGGCAAGAGTAAATAATTCAATTAAAGTGTCGCATTCAGGAAATGTATTTAATTTGAACACTTAAATCCTTGAATGGAAAAAAATCTGTTTTTTGTCACTTACCTCTTGTAGGAAATAGTAAAGTTCTCGTTACAAATCATATTACCGCAAAGGTAGGGAATTTTTTCCCACTTATTTATCGTCAGTCTCATCCCATTAAATCGATCAGAAATACATGTTTCTTTCTTTTCTACAATAGTTACATAGCATGTTAATACAATCAAATATAGTTGGATACTTTTTATATCCATTTATTAAATAAGTTGTATTATTTTACCTCATTTAGGTAAGGGTCACATATTCCCGGTCAGATTTTTTTTTGTCAGAATATAAAATAAAATAATTATTCTTTTGCATTATTTAATATGTTCCACTATATATACAGTTTCATTAATACAACTGAACCAAACCTAACCTGAACTTAATTAATTTTTTAAACCTCTAGAAATTGAAAAAGTTGGTGTAATTCTGTTTAGAATTTGATTTAAATTAAGATAAATTATTTAGATAATGTTTTTTAATTGCTTTTAGGTAATGTTGAACTAATTGTTTCAACCCTTTTGAATAAATTGTCTTTTTTAGATAATATTGTTCAATAAACAATTATATTTTTCCTGTGATTTAAGCTTTACAAAAAAATTATCGTCTTATAAATTTATGAGAAGATAAAGAACACAATCTTTTGAATACATTTCCAACAATTGTTGAACCATTTACAATAAACACGTTTTGAACCCTGTGATTGAATTTTCTTGCCACACGTGAATTAAGCGTAGTGTGATTTTTTAACGACACTTACGTTTCGTGTATTACTAGCGAACCTGATATTTTGTACTTTTGTTAATATATTTATAATAATGACAATGAATGCATCACAAATTTCAATCCCATCACTAACTACTTGTAAAGTATTTACTCTTTCATTATGAAGACAATTATTTAAAGTTTCAACTATGTAACCTAGTTTAATTTAGAGTTATCTAACAGAGAGCGAAACACGTTTAGTCACGTATAAGTTTATATGCATGCTTTAATAGTGATCGATAGAGATCATTATTTTTTTAATTTTGCAATAGATGCGAAATAAAAGCTAAAATTCGTAAAATATGCTAAATTAGGATTTCATAAAATATGCAAATATATGCAAAAATCATCATTATTCACGAAATATTATGTATTTGTAAAAAAAAAAATGTTTTATAAAAAAAAGTTGATAAATTTTGAAAACATTTTCCGTATATTTTTTATATTTCATAGATTGAGTTCTCCTGATGTGTTATTCGGGGATTACGGTGAAAATTTTTGCTCGGTGCGTTATTCGAGGGTATTAGAAATAAACAAAGTGATAAAATGTATTGGAATCATTAATTATTTGTATCATATAAAAATAGATGCTAAAATGAGGTTTAAATGCGCAAAAATACAAAATTTCAACGTTGAAATGCTCCAAAACGGTTAAAATCAAAAAAGATATGCTGAAAATACGGGTCTCTAGTGATCGTGTTTAGTAACTGGAGCTTAAAGTGAATGCTATAAATTAAAATAAGTAATTAAAATATAGAACTAATTTTTAACTTATTCCTCCTGCACCCACTCACAACCGACAAACTCGTCTTACACTTGCCGAACATCCATACACGGTTAATGTGTGTCGACCAAGAAATGGCAGTTTCCTAAGTTCCTTCCTTAATGCCACCGGTAAGCTTTGGAATGCTCTTCCAGCGTCTGTGGCTCCTCTTTTCTACAATCTGGATCTCTTCAAGAAACAGATAAATATACAATTGCAATCTCCCCAACTCACACACAAACACGAACACAACACACGTTTCCCGCATGCAGCGTCCAGCCTCCCTGGCTGAGCATCATAGAGTGCACTTGTCTTAACTGGCTGTGCTCTCCTGCATGCGATTACATAAAAATAAATGAATATAAATAATTAATTTTATTACCGACATCCCTGCGGCCTGTCTCATATCGTGGAAGGAAATCACCAAAACTCTCTGCTGCATAATCTACAGCAACACTTACAATAGCGTTTATTTTTGATGACACTGCATTATGTTCGTTACTAAGGCTTACAACAGGCTCAACTTCTGTGTCCGTTTCAATGTTTCGTTCCCTCTTGCTTGTACTTTCTGGCGAAGACCAAGATTTATCCTCTTCATCAGACTCGTTTGTGGCATTATCACTATCTGAAAACAGAAACATAAAATATGTTAATGCAATTTTTTTAAAAGTATTTATTTCAATTAATGGGCAGGAAATATTACATGATAATGATATTTGATATAATTAATGAAAGGTTATTAATAAAAGCTTAGGTTAGGATCTAATTTTATGGGTTAATTATCAATTCATTCCTATATCCATACCTATCTGGGACAAGTAATACAACTTGGACGAAAACTAAAGTACATTTGTAAAGCAAAAATTCCGCAATGTCTTAAAACTAATGCGCTTAACCAATGCATCCTCCTTGTATTAACTTTTGGGGCAGAGATGTGGAATCTAACAGCAAGTCTTACCTATAAAATAATTTTCATCCAGCGTACTATGGAGACATGCTCGGAGTGTCTCTAAAATATATAATCTGAAACGAGGATATCCGCAGAAGAATTCAAGTAGTGGAGGCTAGCCAACGAATAGGCAGACTCAAGCGGCAATGGCAGGACATATCTATCGAAGAGACGACAGTCGATCGGGAAGAAAAGTATTGGAGTGGCGCCCAAGAACTGGCAAACGAAGCACTGGCCAACTCCCTGAAAGATACACTGACGACACGAAAAATAGTTAACAAACATTTTTATGGCAGCTGACAGAGCTTTCTGACGACCATATGCTCAAGGTAAGAGAGCGGATATGGAATGATGACTGTGATGAGATATCAGTTTCATTTTGAACAGCGATATTAAAATAAGTTTGAAGCATTTTTAAGCTTCGCTGTAATCGCACCCAGGACATCATTAGTGACAGTCGAGGCACGAAATTATTTATCCATTCCGTACTAAGAAATAAAAACACATACCATCTTCAGTGTCTTCCGATGACCAAGTTGGACTAGCTAAGCTTGGAATAGACACCACTAAAGTTAGTAACAAAAGTTTAAATAAATATTTCATCGTGATGTAAAACAATAAACGATTTCACACGCCAGTTTGTCTGATACTGATGAAATATTACTATTTAAATTTACTAGAACTATTTGTCACAATAATTTATATATAGGATGGGACATTTTTTTCAATGATTATATAAATCACATATTTTTAAAACGAAAATTTAAAAATGATAATTTTAAGAGTCATTGTTTTCATGTTGCTTTGAAGAGCTTTATGAAAATTGTCCTTTGATCTCATTTTTTACCATGTGTGGCAAATTGTATGGAAAATTTAGTACGGCAAATTTCTGTGTGAATCTCTGTCTTTCAGTAAAAATTCTTACAGAACTGTGTTCTGTAAGTTCAGATTGTCTATGTATTATCTCAGAACACCTGTATAAGCGGAGGTCCACATGGGAACTATGGTTCCGGGTGCATCCATGGCAAGAGCCCGCGAACTTGCATAGACTGCGGCCGTGGAACTCGTACCAGAGAAATATTTGGGTGTTTAAAAATCCACGTTTTTTTAAGGAAATCGGATGATTACCGTAACGTTCCCGAGGCTTGGACATTTTTTGACCTTAAAATTGTGCCTGAACCTTACCGGAGGCAAGTTAAGACAATAGATTTGATTAAATTCATCTTTAAAAAAATCAAGCTTGGTTGGTTTTGAACCGACGGTGTCTGAATGATAAACAAATGCTTCAACACTGGACTCCAGGATCAAATACTATGAAGAAAAATCCTGATTTATCTTATTCACGTTATCTACACATCAAGTAATTTAAAGCAACTGTGTTTAAAATAATCCAGAATATGAATGGCGCCCTTAATGTTTAGCTGAAAAATTTGGCTGTGGAGAACCAGATGCAAGATTTTTTCGAAAATATTTAAAAAAATATCCAGCATTTAAACTTCATAACATATCCGTTCCATATCTAGAACCACGATGACTACAAATTACCACAATTCAGTTCTGTCAGTTGCCATTGGCCGTGTCTTATCCGAAGGCATTTCTGCATTTGACGATCCGCCCATAAAAAGCATATGTTACGCGATCATCTGGATATGACCCCTGGTCTTAGAAGAGGCGATCGTTGTAGTATCCGAGGCATATTTTTGGGTGAATTTTTAATCCAATTTTTAAAGGAGATCGGATCATTGGTCTGACGATTCTGAGATCTGAACATATTTCGTCTCTTTTCAATTGATCTGTGAAGAAAAAAGGGTATGATTTTTTTCCATAGTTGGAGCTCATTACATACTCGTATTTGATGTATTCGACTAATTGAAATGAAAAAATATATAATATGGTTGTAAAGTGCCTGGAAAAGAATGGTAAACAAATGCTTTCAGAAGGTCTACTAGGGGAAACTGTTTATAAATATAGTTTATCAACCATTTCATCCTGTATATTTATTTTGATATACTTGTTTGCAAAAATTATGTTTTTTACTCGTATCTTTGCAGATAATTTTATTAATTTAATACATATTATGGTTTATCAAAATATGAATAATTATAATTTGTTATCAAAAATATTGAAAAAAATGTGCTTTAATGACAACGGACAGTATTCCATATCCGTATCTGGAATATATATATGGTCACCCCAATTTGACGCCACTTAGTTCTGTTAGCTGCTTATGTCCATTCCTCGTTCTAGGACATGTCTCCACCTGATGGTCCACTTGGGAACTTCCTGACAATGGTTCCTCACAACATCCATAGCTGAAGTCCGAGTGCTCACAAAGGGTAGCTTTAGACCCGAGGCATATTTTTGGGTGATTTGTTAATCGGATTTTTTTAGAAAAAATCGGACAAATTTGATCACAAAAGATTGATACGATAAAGTTTGCTAATGACATTGCTCTGATTGGTGAAACTGAAGAAGAAATTCACTGAAGCGCTGATATCCATGGAAAACGAATTTAGTTCTAAGTTTAACATGAAGATAAACAGCATAAAAATCAAAGTAATGAGAGTAAGCCGCAATGAGCAGCAGAAAATTAATATATCAATGCTAGGAGTAATTGTATACTTTGGAAGTACGATCACCTGGGATGGCAATCAACAGTCGGATACATCAAGTAAGGCTAGCATTCAATAAAAAAACAAAAAATCTTGAGTATTTTTTTTTAATTTAAAGCTCCGCAAGCATCTTGCCAAAACATATGTATGGACCGTCTTGATGTACGGCTGTATGGCTGAGCGTCATAGCATTCACAGATGAGATACTCGCATCACTATTAAAATATGTCGGTATTCTCCTCTATTTTACGTTTATAAAAATGGCCAAAAACGACTAATAAGGATATATAAAGTTTTGTCGCCTGCCATTTTAAGTGATAATATTTTTAAGAACTTGAAAATTATTATGATGGCATCTATTCATACTGTCATCACAAAGATAAATATTTTGTCATTAATATTCGGAAATGTTTTGGTAGTTATCTATAAGAGGTTATCATTTTGTGATTGATACGCTGTTGTAAATTCATTTGAATTTAAAAATATTTATTCATAATTTCATAACCTTGATAACTGTTCATTAACCTTTAGGTTATTTATCAGCCGTAATGCTCTTTTTTAATTCAATCAATTTGATTAAGAAGTCACATTGTGACCGAATACAAAAATGACTGAAGTAAATGAAAACTGGGTGACTTTAGTTTAGTGCATAATAATAGTTGCACGACAATGAATCATTAAAATTATAAGAAATAAAATTGAATCTCAAGTTTCTCCTAGATTCGATACCATCAACGTGTTTGATTTTATCTTTTAAGCATTTTATGATTATCACGGAAACCTGGAAACAACTCTAAACTGGTTGGGGCAATTGAAAATATATTTTATTTGCCTTATACAGAGTTTTCCTTCCGGTAATATTGTACTTGGAATTTTTAGTTTATCATTGATTCAAGTACTTAAATATAAATAACACTAGGCAACGAGAATGTTGAATGAGGGAGAGTTGCTGATGTTTTACACCGGAGATCTACAAATCACACAACATTTAAGTTTCTCTTCCACGTTGCTTGAAGTTGTTGAAATGATGAACACTCGCTTGGTGAAACTCTCCCTGCCCCGTCCTGTTTTTGAAGACCCAGGTGGGGACCTGTCTGATAAAATAGTATACAACAGCGAGTCTCGAATTGCCTTCTTTGGTAACACGTTGCTAACCACGAAATACGTGGGAATGGATAAGGAAATGGTGAGGTTGGGAAATGGATTCTGCTAAATGGCAGACATCAGTTAGGAGTAATTACTTGCGTCTGAACTCTTGCAGATGGACGCGCAGATACGCTCAAAAGCAGCGTAATTCCGTTTGTTAGCAACGAAGTCCTGGTATCCGACCGGACCTGATGCCGGCCGGACCACTTTAAAGAGCGCAATCTGAGCAGAGCGTACAGTTCCACAGATGTGGGTTCCAACTGTCCAAACCTGTCGAGGTAGGTCCGGAAGATTCCGCGTCCGGTTAGCAGCTGGCTCGTGTAGTGGTTTGGGACGAGCCACTTTGCGGCCATTCGCTCGCGAATCGATGGGAACGAAGAGAAGAACAATTATATCTGAGACCAAGAGAAGGGAAGACATGAATTTGCAATCAAACTATAATATTTCTTTCTTGTGGAGCTAATAAATAATCCGCCAGTCCTCGAAGAGGCCAGAGAATGTGGTGGAGGTCTTCTTTCCCATATTTCTCTAAATATTTATGTTTTCTGCTTGTAAACCTGCAACTAACAAGCTACCAACTAAGCTAGAGTGTCATGATTTATTTTCATGTCCATATTCCTTCCAGTCCTGAAAGACAATATAGTATTCTTTCTAAGGCTAACGTTTTTGTAGGCTCTCCGCATGGTTTACCAATACTTATTCAAGAGAATATTGCAATTTTCTGCTCTTTCTGAGATCTTATTAGCAAAGAGAGTTTTTTCTTAAGCCTCTAGCGATATTTTCTTGCAATAATGGGATCTGTCAATACGCGGCAACGCGTTTTATTGAAGACGTGTGCCTCCACAGTTTTGTGCGTTCTGTTAGTACTTGTGCAGCTTCCCTCTGCTCTCCCATTTGTCATTTCATTTATTACATTTCCTGCACCGCAAATCCCCAGAAAAACAGCCCCCGGGCGAAAATAAAAATGGGAAATCAATATATGCCGAAGGTATGATGTAGTTACGAAGTTCTTTACTATTATGCGATCTTTACCGGGTTCGGATAGCTAAAACCGAGTTCTCATGTGTCAAGGTAAAAAATCTCACACTTGAACTCTCGTAATGAGTCTTGGTGACTATTTGTTCCAGCTCAAAATGGATGAATAAGAAACATTATATTATAAAAAAGAATAATGCTTCATTGAAAAATCTTATGTCTTCATGAATTTAACCTTGTCACATGGAGCATTCAGGTTAGGATTGACCTGGATTATCAATTTGAGAAACGTGTCACCATTATATATAGACCACGCATAGCAAACGTCCGATTGCTATGCGTGGATCTCGGGTTCAAATCGCGAAGATGTATATTACCTTTGTATTTTTTAGTTTACAATATTTTTTCTACGATTAACAAATTTCATGAAGGATAAACAATTACGCGCTGATAACTTAAATATTTAAGACTTTAACGAACGTTTACGTCGTACACGGTAAGCCGGGTATACGGTATCGTAGTCTGCCGTAGTGAGGACAAAATAATATTTTAATTATTATCTGAATCGTAGAAACGCTAGTAGACGATGTTAAAATCTAATCATATATTTTCTTTTTTGCAGGTACGTTCTTCAATTTGCTGACTTGCTGCGTTTTGAATCGTTGATTTGCCGATACTAACGCTCATTACTTAAATAAGGTAACAATTGTGCATGTACGAATATAATTTGTTAACATGAATTTTTTGACCCCCTTCTCTCAGATTTGAATGCTTTTACATAAATATTAAATATATTTAATAAAAATGTACAAATCGGTATAAATATATAATGTTTTGGCGTTTTCTTTGTGCGTAGAAATTTCGTATCAATTAAAAATGGCGTTGCATAAGAAATCACATAAGTACCATCGTTCACTTATAAAGTTTTTCATCTTCGGCAATGCAGCTTAATGACGTTATAATAATATCAAGACTCTACTCGACAATTAGCGTTTATTTGCAGGTATCTGAAAGTATTTCACGTCTTGGAGAGAGATTTTTTTTCCAGTGAGCATGATCTAAATCCCCTACTAGAGAAAAGTTGTCCAAGAAAACCAGGGGCGGTTGCTCTAGGTGAATTAGAGCGATTATCACATATACTAGTACATCACAGAGATTTCTCCAAATAAGCATAGATAGAAAGTGTAATGTTTTGTGGTTATACTATATGCACGTTAAATGGTTAGCACAATAAAATCAACACCTGAAAATTACATAATATACGAGTATATTTATCCTTTGGTGGTATTCTTAGAGTTGGGATTTTTTAGATTTTTCGTATCGACGCTCCCCTTCCGTTATTGCGAAAAGAAAATCCTCTATGACAAATTTCACAGGACGTGAGTGCAATGATAAATGTAAGAGGTACATATAGGTGAAATATTTCAAACAAAATATGGGCCCTAAAATAATATAATTTGTGATTGATATATAAGAATTTTACGAATAAATTTGGACGTTACAGCTGAAGAATATAATTCCTCATCGAAGCCGAAAAATGAATCTCATCGCTAAAACGTCCGATTGCTATGCGTGGATCTCGGGTTCAAATCGCGGAGATGTATATTACCTTTGTATTTTTTAATTTACAGTAATTTTTGTACTATTAACAAAGTTAATCAACATTAGATGCCGATCGTCTTTGGATGGTGAAAGCTTGGCGTCCACCATGTATCATTAGCTAGGTTGAACCAAATCGCTTAGGGGGGCGTCGGTCTAATTGTTTCATTTACTTAATAATAATGATTAACAAACACCGCAGAGACTACAGTGTCTTTTCTGTATTTTTGGAATTAATTTTAATTAAAAAATTAATAAATTAAAAATAATCAGTTTTGATTCACAATTTACTAAATTGTGAATCAAAACTTAATATTTTCAATTTACTATTTTTTAAATTAAAATTAATTCTAAAATTATAATTATGCAGTTTCACTTAGTATTGCCAGTTGATAAACTTAATGTTTATTCTGTGTTTTTCATAGTTATTTGTGGAGTCGCATGTGAGACAATTTATAAAAAAGCAATCGAAATTTCTTTTATATTCATCTCCATATTCTAAAATTAAATCATGATAATGTTGCCCTTATTATTAAAAGTGATATATGGTGTCAAAATTATTAAGCACTTCTGCTTTACATTTTTCCCACCACTGAGTAATTGGTTGAAACAATTTGTGAACAGTTGTATAAACGAGTAATGTATTTCGTAACGTATTTATTCACACAATGTCAAGCTTTTTTAATTTTTTAATTTATTATCAGTTTCTTTCAATTCTGAATTGCATATAACCACTGCAGATACGTTCATGCCTATCCTATATGACAAGTGTTATATAACTCACTATACCTTTCCCTCGTAGGCTAGAAATTATGTGATAAGACAAGCTAAATTTGCCTAAAAATACAAAGTGTCATAGAATCCGCTGATTACATTTCTCCATACCTGCGTGTTTAAATTACCTTGTTCTCTTCGTCCGCTCCTCTGACAGAAGCTTTTAATACTCACGAACCGCCGCCAAAAGCTCTGTTATCATTTCCATGTCCGATCCCCTAACTGGAAAATATGGACATCACTAGCTGCCGCCAAAAAGCTCTATCAGCCGCCTTGGTCCTCACCTCAGCTCAAGTCAGTTCTGCTTTTTATAGCTCCGCCGAGTACATTCCATTTATATTTCACGATGGCCTTCCAAGACGGCGCAAGTCCAAAGACTTGAAGAAAAGGCAGCTGCGTTTAATGCTTTCCCGTGGCATACGCAGTACATATTCCAGCCAGGTCTACATTCAAAGTAAAGCTCTTGACGGACTGTAGTATGGAAGGCTGCCTTGTCCGCTCTCTCATCTCGTCATTCCACAAAGTCGAACCATCGTACTCTCAGTATTCTAAGCAGACTCTGTCAGTCTCGTATTACCCAGGTCCTTCCTCACACCAAGTCAGCTCACAGTCAAAACCATCATACCCCTAATATACGACGCACACGGATGCGTTGGATTTTGTCGAGATGCCAAGTATCGCAGCCATAAGGAAGAATGATGTCGTCGGTCAATAGATAACGTAATCGTCCGGGTCAATAGTTACGGTTGTAGTATAATGGCCATACGCTCCAAATTGAGAGTGGATGCGTTATAGACAGACAAAGGGAGATGGATATGAGAAAAAAGAGTCGAAAAAACAATATTGCGATCATATTTCACTAAGCGTGAAGTGGTCCCGGGTCGAGAGAAAAATGAAAAGGGAGATTGGTAATGTTGTGTTTGCTATTCGTGGCACGTGCGTGGGCGCGGCGTGGCATAACGACACACGACACGCCCGCTGCGACCATCCGTTACACGTAACGGCGATCCGTTCGCCCGTTAGTGTCCCTACTATGCCTGAGAGTATCCACAGCATCTATTTAATAGTAACGAAATTATTGAAGAAGACGTAAGTCACTTAAAAAATAATGCAGGTGCTTATATATTGATTGGCGGCACACAACAGGCATCCAGTGAACAACGCCCATTAATTGTGAGTACCTGTAAAAATGTACGAATGCGGAATATCGGTAGAGTATGACGTTGGCGGATCCACAACCTACATACAGCTTTTAACCATACGAGTATAATACACAAATGAAATTTCTCGATTACTGTCTGCCGGTATTCTCCTGTATGCTTACATTTCAAAAAAATATTATGTCAGTTATGCTGGGGTTATTTTAAATATTTAATCATTTATTTCATAGAACATATGTTATCGTTAAAAATAAGAACCTAACCTTTGTCTCTACACCTTCTCTTTGTTTCTACACTCTTAAGACCGTCGGAAACTATGCATTTTATGTATTCGACAGACTTATAGGTACATAGATGACAATACCTCGATAATATCAGTTAACTTAACTGAATGGCAGAAATTTTTAGTGACCATATGCTTGTATGAACACTGATATAGAAGAAAAAGAAGATTATATTTCTTTTAACATTATGGATACGGTGTATAAAATCATAATTTAAAAAAAAAAGATATGACAACGTATTTGCGTTAAGTAATGGCAAAATATAATCCGGTACTCACAGTTGTAGGGATTCTGTCAGTATTGGTCCCGCGCGAATTGTCTTTTTTATAATTCCTGTTTTGTATTGAGAACCTGTAAATTTTCGGCCTCGGGGAATATTTGTTTAAGAGTCTAGACGGGGGATGAACCGGATTTATTATTGTCACGATTCGAAGCTTTTCGCACCGAAAAAGAGAGTCTTATGTTATATCCTAAAATGATCTGATTA
Organism: Glossosoma conforme; assembly: GCA_022606575.1. NCBI lineage: Eukaryota > Metazoa > Arthropoda > Insecta > Trichoptera > Glossosomatidae > Glossosoma > Glossosoma conforme. The sequence goes on along the minus strand of JAGTXR010000191.1, from coordinate 201,179 downwards.
GCAAAAACGACCAAATATGTCTCCATGTATACAAATAACTATGCCTACTCTTTACTCTTTTGGATACAGAGATGAATGCTTACGATGGATGGCTAATTGCAGGTGATGAAAAACTGCATGATGGCTTTATAATTTTTTAGGTTTTCTCGGCCAGATTTAAGTAAATTCTCTCCAAGAAAACATAGATTTGAGTAAATTCTCTCGTTTCAATATTTCGACCGCCATTGCAGTGGTCTTCTTTAGGGTTGACGACTTTGTGACGGTTGTTAGTACGAGAGAATTGGCCACACACGGCTAAACCCTAAAGCTACAATACCTGCATGACGGATATTTGTGGTTACTAATTAGCTAAGGAGCGGATGTCGAATAAAAGTTTGCAGTATATTTTTTGGGCCTGTAGTTATTTGTTCAGTAACTAATTCAAGGCTTCGGCAGTAAATTGAATCAATTGGCATTATAATAGTATCAAATTATATATTAATAAACTGGTAGTAAAATTAAAAAAAATGGCAGTATCTATACTACCATAATGTATGTATGAATGTGGTCAGTTATAAAATTAAAATAGCAGTAATATACTCAATACTGCCAGAAATTAATGTGAAATTAATGAATAATTATCACATAAAATTGAAACCTAACCTCTTATTAATTGCCATTCATGAATTAATTACTGCCAATTTATTATTTGTCTTCTGCTTTTTTTTTTCTTTGACTTTTTTATGTATTTATTACAGAGCATTTTTCAAATATTTACTGGCCATTAATTGAAACTAATACTGACACAATAATTATTTGCCTATTTTTTGTATATAAACTGACATTTAAAAAAAATACTACAATTCATTAGGATGTAAATTATTGTACTTAATTATGTGTTCTACAATATCACACTTTCAGTCTATTTGCATTTATATTTACCTTTGCCGTCGTAACACCGAGGCGGCAAAAGTGGGTCACGTACTTAATTATATGATAAGACAAGCTTTCTTGAAATATGCACAGGTATAAAGCTGGACTGTTCCTTTTGTCCGTTATATGTAGAAATAAAAGTAAAAAAAAATATTTTGCTAAAAAAACTTTATATAATACTAGCTGACCTGGCGAACTTCGTAGGGTCTCTGAATTTATAAATGAGCCCATAATTATGAAAGTCGCGTAATTTAAGAAAATAAAAAATAAAAAGAACAAAAAAAGTTATTATTTATTTTAGTTCACATTGTTATGTGAAATAATAAAATCTACAAATAGCATTTTATGCAACATGAAGTTGTCACTTTCATCGGTTTTCAACCAACATCAAAACACAAACCTTTAAATATCTCAGAACGAATGAAACATGACTTACTCCACTTTCATTATCATGGGCAGAAACACTTTTAACTCAATAAGTAACAAAAAGAATCAAATTCAACTTTTATTACGTTGAAATGATACTCTAATTTATTTTATCAGAGATGGCGTAGTGTGCAAAATGATAATGCGTCCAACGACATCTACCGAAACCAGTATGAATTTAAAAAGCATTTTTCTATACAAAATGTATGAAAAAAAACCTTTTTAATTTTTCTCCTTGATATTTTCGCTTTTTTTAATAGTTATTTTTCTATTCGGAAACGATGCGAATCTAACAAATCAAAGATCATGAAAATAACTAACACGACTTTCTTATTTATATTAATATTTTTTGCATGATTTGTATATTCTCTTGTAAAATTAAGTAAATTCTCTCGTAAAATAAATCTAAAAAATTTAAGTCCTCGTATATTCACAATATATAATATTGTATTTTTCCATTAATCAAGTATTTTTATTCAACAAAATAATGTTTCGTTATAATTCACTCTCGAAGGAAACATTGATGAAGCATTTTACTTTTTACCTGTATTTCATGTAGCATCGATAGATTTATATTGATTAACACAGGGCGGGCGTGATAAACACGCGGTAAACAGTAATGTAACACCAGGGTAATGGAGGGTAACGTACCCGTCGGGCAAGTAGCTGAACATTACTTTAATTACCCCCAAGCTCGGAAAACTTCATGAACGCAAGTGCCGAGAGCTTCTCTTAAGCTGTGTTCAAGCGTCAAACTTATGTAAATACATCATTATGACAGGAACAATATTAAATTACATAATAAAATAATTGTGAGAAAAAACATGCGCATAAATTTTCGAAAAAACATTACAGGAATATTTCTATGCTACTTGTGTGAAATAATTTTTCTTAACGATTAAGAATATATATATTGATATCATGAAACTACTCTAGCATTATATAGTTATGCTATTCATTGTGCTGTGAAAATCCCCTTACGTGCGACTTTAGGGCACGAGGTTAATATTTGTTGTCCATATTAGTTGAAACTTACCAGCTGATTACTTAATATTTATTTGCAATGTAGTTTGCTATCCATATGCTCAGAGATGATCCTTGATGTTTTGTAAATACGTGAAATGAAATAGCAGGTCTTACACTCGGAAGACAAAATTTTCAAAAATAAACGGTAAAGGGAAATATCTATTTCTTTCAATGTTTTCAGCATTCACTTTGAGATCCATTATAAGTAATAAGTAAGTATTTATGTATTTACCTTGTTTTTTCATGGATCACGTAAAGTATGGCCTCTTTTTAACACATTTAAATGTGTTAGACCACTTACGAAAGTAAAAGCAGCTCAGTTATCTCGTAACGGATTGAGAAAGGCTTCGAGTTAGTCGAAACTGGAGTCTACTTAGTAGAGGTCATACTCAACGTGATCCATGTAAAAAAAGGTAAATAAATAAATATTTATTGTTGCATACATCGATGTTACTTATGTCTAACAACTTTTTTACGGTAAAGAAAGTATTTATAAATATCATTAAACTTCTGTAGTATTATAAAGTGATATTCATTATGCTGTGAAAATCTCTTTATGTGGAACTTAAACCTTAGAGCACGAAATTGTTTTTTTTTTAATTTCTTGTGTCCGAAGCAGTTGAAACTAAGCAGCTGTTTGCTTAATGTTTATTTGCGATGCAGTGTATTGTCCATATGCTAGAAATGTAATAACAGGTCTTGCTTAAATGAATTAATTATTTAATTACGTGGAAGACTAAATTTTCATAGTTTAATCATTTAGTTTAAACAGTGTGACGTTCGGCCCTTTCAGAATTTTGATACTTTTGCGGTATATTTAAGAAGAGTTTAGTAGGCTGATGACCCACCCACTACTAGAAGAAGAAAGATGATAAATCAAGGCCCGCTGATGCCACGTATTCTTTCTTCGCCTTTTTTTTATCTTACCCTCACATCTTCAACAAGCCCTGCCACCATGATTTACGAAGCTTTTTCATTCTTAACATTAATACTTAAATACATGTTTTTCTTTTTTCATATTCTAGCTACATTAATTTCTGTAATTAAGTTGTATTACCTTCCAAATCTCCGTTGATGCATGCACAAGTATCTACATCGTTGTCACCGAACTTAAGCCTTTCGTTACGGCTCGGTGGAATACTAATTATACTGTCAATACGCCGTGAATTTTTCAAACCATTTTTTGCTTAAAATTAGTATTTGAAGCATAAATATACTTATCTCACCTATTTTAATATATCACACTGGTTCTTCTATCTTCAAGCTATCGGATGATGAATAAAAACTATTATATTAACAAACGTTCATTATGTACCTCCATACATGTCATGGCATTGACACATGTGGTTTACAGAAAAATCGCTCCTGTGACGAAACCTAACGATATTTATTTACATGCTTTGCAAATTCCTGTAAAGAATAGATATAGGTTGATAAAGGGAATGACTGCACTTCCAATTTCCTACCGTAATGTTACAATGAGTACTGAAAGTAGCTAAACGATATATCACGTCAACCGATGTCAACGGTCGAGGAATTTTTGACGGCATATATCGACAACCGATGCGAAAGGGTTAAAGGTTGACAGATCAGTTGGAATTTATGACTTTCTGTCTCGGTCATATTCACTTTTTATTCTGAACATTGTTTGCGATATAATGAAAAAGGCATTTAATAGTTTTAACGCCAAATCCTAAGGAAAAGCACATCACTCATATATGCAATAAAAAGTGCTATGTAAAAAATGTCTTATAGTACGCCCAAGGACCATAGGTATAAGGTGACCGATGAGAGGACCCAAGAAAGTGTGAGAAGAAATAATTATTTAGAAACCTAGGTATAGTTTATTTAGCATTGGAAAATTAGAGTTGTAACTTCGAAAATATTGTGAGCGCCTTTCTTTCCCGCTATTTCTCTCTTTTTTACCATAGACTAGACTCTAGTACAATAAGTAGAGTCTGCCAGACTCTGAATAAATAATTTGAAGATTTTGAGGAATGCCGGGTCAATAAACCAACGCTTTTAATGTAATGCTATCTCCAGGTTGTTCCATACCCTCGTTGCTCAGGTGCAATACTCCGAAGAGCGCTTTAAAATATGAAGAGGGAGAAGGGACTTAAAATACACGGTAAAAGAGGGAGTGAAATTTCACTCAGATTACTTTTTGTTATATCTGCTTCCGATTTGGAGCATATGGTCAATCCGAATCATCATTCCAACTAAATTACGAACGATCATTCCATGTTGAAATACTGGTTATTATCTAATCACTGAAGTCATCAGCTGATCGTATTTGTATGGGCTTATTGAGACCAAGTCTTGTCATTGACTGTATTGTGCCACCCCTTAAATTTAATAAATACTAAAATTATTTTAATTCACATTTATTTAATGACCTAACTCGTTAAGCTGTCTTACAGAAACGTCAACAACAATGACATAAATTTCCTACAAAATTATAATTGGAACTATTGTAATAATAATTGTAAAAATAAGTAATTTGTGTATTCTATAATGTCACATTTGACATATTGTTATATATATTATAAATAAGTAACTATAATCTAGTTCTTTTCAAATACATCTCCCTGTATAATTTTAAAATAATTTTAATTTTAATTTAAAAAGTAACACATTAAATATATTTCGTTTTGATTCACATTTATTTTTAATGATAACATGTTTCGGATTCCTTATAGACCATCTTTAATAATCAGGTAGTTTTGTGGATTTTTGAATTAATCTGAATTTAAAATTGTAATTATGCACTTTCACCAAGTATTGTCCGTTGATAACCTTAATGTTATATCTTGTATTGTTAGCAACCTACTTTATTTATCCAAAGGAAAAAAATGTAAAAAGTTTACAGGTATATGTAAAAAATAAATTTTAGGAATTTACAAATACATTTCGACTGTAAAATAATAAGGACGTAAGGAAATATATTGTCGAAAAAAAATCCATAATTATAATTTAAAAAAAAAATTGCAACATATTCCATGCTGTAGACAGAAACCCAACTAAAGTCACCTAAAAAGGGTAAAACAAAGAAATTCCATGGAAGTCATGCATGTGGCGGTGGAAGAAATCGGTATTTTTAAGAAGACTGGGTGTATAGCTGAAATCTTAACAAACAATATAAAAATAATAACGCACCCCTCCAAGTGTACAAAACATCGGTACTTAAGGGTAAGCAGTAAAAGATAAAAATCGCAATTTTTAAGGCGAGTGTATCTCAGGATACTTAGTGAAATTACAAGTATAAATCATAGGGTAACATAAACCTTGGGAGATTTCGTCTTTTCAGGGATGCTGAAAAGCTCTGTATTTGAGCTGAGTTTGTCTCAAAAACGTGTTTTTTTCAATGAAATTTATCGTGGGTGTATAGACTAGAGAATATTACCATGTGATTATGCGATTTTGAACCCTAAGAACGCTTATATATTTTTTCTGTATTGTTGACATGCCAGTATATTTGTAAATACACCTGGTCGGTGTGAGATCAAACTTTTACGCGAAACATTCCCCGTATAATAAGTTATTAATTAAAATTGGTTGTATGTGAAAATCGTTCCGTGGACGTCATTTATCGAGTTTCAAGCGCGGCACTGGACTGAACTTGACTCGCTTAACATCCGCATCACACCGGAAGACAATTAAGTCTCTTTGATGATACGCTCATTGAGATTATGATCATTTAGTAACTGATAAGTCTAGTATATATATAATCGTGTCGGAAACAACAGGCTCAGATCCTGTCTGCCCAGAAGTGGGCGACGTCGATGGCGTTACTTCTGGCCATCATCAGGTCTTCCTGGGTGCAGCCACTCGGGCACAGCGCACACTCCAGAAGGTGTGACAGGGTCTGCTCCACGCCGCAGTCACATTCAGTCGGTCCACTGTAAAACTGCCAGGCCCTCATTTGTGTCCTCGTCTTGCATACCCCGGTCCGAAGTCTGTTAAGGGACCTCCATATATTCCACCCTTGGTCATGTCCAGGGGCTAGGTCCTCTTTCGGGGCAATCCAAGTATTCCCCTCAGTTGCGCTTCTCCACATGTTCAGCCGCAGGGTGGCCTCAGGTATCTCCAGTTCCGTTGTCGACTGTAGGAAACTTCTTCTTGATTTGAGCCGTGTAGTTATCTTTTGGTACCCAAACATAGGGTGGAGTGCGTCGTGGGTTGCTTTGGTGAGTTCCTTCTCGGGCAATGCCCGAGAGTTGATATAGCTTTGATATTGGGGTAGGTTTTAGGCACCCCGTAACCACCCGGCACGTTTCATTCAGAGCAATATCCACTTTCTTGGTATGGGCAGACCTCGCCCATACTGGCGCAGCATACTCGCCAGCAGAGAAACAGAGAGCTAGAGCACTTGTGCGGATCAGGTTTGGTTGGGCTCCCCACTTCGTACCTGCCACTTTTCGGAGTAGGTTGTTTCTGGTGGAAACCTTTTGCTTAACAGACTGACAGTGTTTCTGATAAGTGAGGGTCCTATCCAGCTTGACCCCTAGGTATTTAGGTGTGTCGCAGTGCTCTAACACCAAGTCGTTCCATAAGTCTAGTGGTAAGCCTTTATGAATAATCGTGGCACTGTACAGAAGTGCTGAAGAAGAAAGAACGTGAAAGAGATTAGATTCGTAGTCACTGGTTAAGAGGAGATAAAATTGGTAAATACGCAGTTTTTTTAGTGGCACTGCTTCAAGTGTACAGTACTTTGGCTCTTTTTTTTCTCTCTAAAGCTGGAAGATATGTCAGTCACAAATTTGCATCACGCAATCCTTTTTTAAAATTTTTTACTTATCATTCCCATGCCTTATCCTAAGTCATCATTGTACTTAGAGCACTTTTTGGGTATATATATGGTCTGCGACGAAATCCAGGCATTTATACATAAGAATTTTAAAAGCTATCGGATGATTAGCGTGACGCTCCCGGGGTCTAAACCATTTAAACTGGCAAGAGCGGCTCAACCTAACCACCGATACGCGGTGTGCTCCAGCGATCACCGTCCCAGTACGCGTTCAATTACGCTCAACTACGGTAATCGAACGAGAACCGGAACAAATTATTATATGGTCGTCGGAAATTGAACACTCTTAAAAGTGGCAAGAATTGGCAATACGCAGATAAGTTGACTGTTTTACTTTTTTCTGGTACAGTCAATGCAAAGGGTAATACTTTTTATAAATATTATTTTTGGAGTGAACGCCATCGGTTCTATAAATCGTGTGTTCGCTGAAGCTTAAGTTAAGGACTTCTGGATGCTAGGTTTGTCCTAAGCGACAAGAGAAAGAATAAGAAGGGAGAAAGTTTGTCGTCTACTAAGATCGCTTAACGTCACAAAGCGCGTAAATTTATGCGGAAGGTTTCCGTTGGTACGTCATGACGTCGGCCGTGTTTGAAGAAGGACTCAACTTTTCATATAAATCTTCGCGGGTGTTATTTTTGTTGTTGAATATTTACCTAAATTGTTTCACCGCAGTGTCCTGATACACTGTTAAATGAAAAACTCTGCTTTTTGTATGTAAACTCGTGTAGAAACATACGGTGACTGAGTGAAATTCAATATAATTTAAGATGTGGGTTTCGTAGAGATATATTAAAAGAAGAATTTTAGAAATTAACTTAAAACTTCGACATGCGTTAGTGATATGCACTTGAGCCTATTCCACGGATAAAAAGAGTGGTCCAAATTTTTCTCCCTGGGTCCCGACAATTGTTAAGGTTAATGTCACTCTCAATATTATCCGAAAAATAAGGTTAGGAAACAATTGAACACAACTGAAAAATATATTCAAATATTGCTCATAATTTGAATGTTCTATCAATATTATTTTAAAATGTTTTTACCTCGTATCTTATGAAGTATGATGCTTCTTCCAAACGAACTTTGTATTATATTTGAAGCTGGTATCAGTTTTTGTAAAAGATTAATTTAAATTCTTAATTTGTATTTATTGTAATGTTGTATTTATATCACTTTTTTTTGTTTAAATTACTAGTTTTTAAATTGATATAATTTAAACAATTTAGTATTCCAAAAAAAATCCTATGTTGTAGAGATATTTTAGTTCCGGTATTTCAGGTAGGCCGGTTGTTTCAGGTAATCCGTCATAGGCACCGTATGAGTCATCCAATTTAATTTATATTTAGAAGCTTGGCAAGCACACTTTGATTTTGTAGAAAATTAATTTACTTTTTTTATTATTTTTGTAAGATTTTTGTAACAATTAAAAAAATATTGGATAAAAAGTAGAATATAAATATATTTTTAAAATAATTGTTTAGTTATTTTTTCACATCTTCTATGAGAACGATCGATCCTCAGAACGGCTTTAAAAATACGATAAAAGCCTTCTTCTTTTTTCAGGCTTTTCAGGTAGGTCAGTCATTCAAGCAGTTCAAGGGCACTAAATGACTCACCTAGCACATGTAGACTACGGGGAAGCCTTGCCAACAGGCTACCTGTATTACACCTGCCTCTATAAAACACCACCTTGTATATTGTGAACTCGATATTAATTTCGGATCTGCCAGCAAAATATCTTCTCAAATGTTTTTGCTTGTTATATTTAATGGTTTTGTCTCCGAATATTCTTTATTTGATTTTTCGAAAATTTTCTTCGTTCTTTCTATCTTCTTTCCACATCTGGAACATTACAAATTGTTGCCACACAGTTCTGTCAGCTTTCATTGTCTTTCGTCATATTTCTTGTCCTAGGATATATCTGTATCCGGCGGCATACATGGTGCCTGTGAGAGCCTGAGAACTATAAATATACAGTAGCTATATTATCGGAATAATTTTTGAGTGTTTGTTAATCAGATTTATTAAGGAAATCAGATTTTTAGTCTGATGCTCATTGTTGCTTAACTTCAGTAATCCTAAGACATTTTCGATTCTAAGGTATCGCTGATTTGTTAGTATTTAGTAAGCATTTATTTAAAGCTGCATTATTTTTCAAAAAGATAGAAATTTTAATGGGTTCTTTTTCTTACATACGAGTAAATACAGGTATGTTCTTCAGTTGTAGCATGGAATATCCAAAATAGCTGCCATTAAATTCTTCCTAGTGCCAAGACCTTCGTTTGTTCTTAAGTTATTAGCTCTGCTTGCCAAAGTTTCACCGAATGCGTTTCATTTATACCACGGCTACGAGAATGAGAAAGTTGGAAAAATATAACGCAGTATTGTCTGAGGCATATTTGGACTTAGCGTATATACTCGTTGATATCCTCCTCTCTGAATTCGATATCCATTTACTGGATGACAGAGTATACGATCAGGTTCAGAATACAAAGAACTGGTTTTCGTTTCACAATTCGCGTTTATTTGTCAAACACTTGCTTAAAGACACCCGTTATGGCGCACGCCTAATACCGAACGCCATTACGGTCGCGAACAAGCTCTAACTGTCAACCGACGGCGCGCTCTCATCTCGCGCTACCAACCGTCCCTGTAGAAAAAGCGAATTCAAGATGACAGTGGTACTAACAGGAAATGGGCCAATCATACAATTAAAACTAACATTAGATGTGCATGTCAGGCGACCGAACAAAAATAAGAGACAAAATATCGTTTTTCGAGGCTTTATGGCATCAGCCTAAAGGAGCTATATCAAGCTGATGTCATCGTATATAAATATAACAGTAAAACAGAAAACATTGATTGATTCGGTCAGTAATTGCTTGTCTTGTTTATTATGAGAACTTTTTGAGAAATTATGAAAACTCTTCTTTAACGGTGAGCGGAACAAACGTAAGATTTGTAATCGTAACTTAATATTTAAATTTTTGTAACAGTTCTTTTTAGATTGAGCAGCTTAATGCTAATCAGGTTGTTCGCAATTTATTTAATTTAGTTATTACTGGCAAAGTAAAAAATACGTGAAAAGCTGAAAGTGACATTGTAAATAAATGAACTTAGCGATTTTATATGGACGGATTTAGGTGGCTTTATGTTTCGATGCCAGATCTGAATATGCGCTACGGGCGGTGAGTCATGTTCCATATCAAATATAGCTTGCTGTGGAAAGGGGCGGTGAGTCATCATACTGCAAAGGCTGAGGTGGGCGGAATGGGCGTCAGAGGCATTACTGAAAGCCTACTTTGATTAAAACTGTAGAGAAACTGGTCTAATTCTAACGCTTGTTAAGTTGGCGCGTATATGTTAATTTCTCGAAGGTTCATGGTTCGAATTAATCGTCAACTGTTGATTTTTTCCTTTTTTTAATATTATAATGGGAGAAATGTCCTATAAAAAGTTGTTTGCCATGTAATTGTATGTATGTATGTATATATATTGAATAGTGATATGGATCTTCAATGATCTATAAGTGCTATAAATATATCGTAAGTACTGTTATAAATATTAGATATATATTATAAATAAAGTTAACTGAAGATACACTCCAGGGAGTCCAAAACATGTAATCACTTAAAAATAAATTTGAAATCAGAAGTAAGTATTTGTAACTTGTTATTTTTTAAATTAAAATATTAAATTATTATTATGCAGTTCCGCCAAGTAGTGTCTGTTGATAACCTTAACGTTAAATATTATAAAAGTCCACTGAGAACAATTTTATCTGTGAATATTTTAGAATTAATATTATTAATATTAGAAGAAACATTCACTCGGAGAGTATATTGGAATTTAAAAAATCAATGTAGTAATCCAGCATTGTTATCGATCTATTCTGTGTATCTTATTTTATAAAACATGCAACATCACACTGCCTCCCTTTGACGTGGTTTTGTCACCATTACAGAAACATCCTGAAATATTTTCCTACAGAAATATATTCCTTAAAGCAGCAATTAATGCAGGAGAATAAAATGAAAGCCCTACTTTTAACAAGAATTATGAAATATTAGCTCCAGATATGAGTGGAGCAATCCCTCAACCCTGATTGTGTCCTATCGTACATAATCAAGGGTTATTCGGCTGGATTATTGAAATTTATTTAGAATCTTGGTTTCCGTACCTTTTGCACGTAAGAAACAAAAATAATATGCTTGGTGCATAAAAAGAGTCCCTAGATTATGTCTTCAACTGCTAAATTATTAAAAATATTATCTCATCGTTCTCTGTACAAACATTGTGCCTCCTACTATTAACTACCTAACTATCAACATTGTCTTCGCAGTAAAAGATACTTGAACTGATTATAGAATAATAAAAATATTATACATCCTTCTGATGTATAATCAATTTTCATGAAGTTTGATTTTCGTCGTTTTGCCTATCCATTAGGTTTATTCAATTTATACTGATATATCCAAAGCATTTAACATATCAATCATGATTTGCTTCTTTATAAGATGAACGAACTTTTTCTTGAACTCATTCCGTTACTCTCTTCTTATTTCTTAAATCCTTTAAAATGGATACTCTCTTAAGCAACATTTCAAATAAAAATTAGTTGGAATGAAGAATATTTTTAAAATCGAACACAATGAATTATTTCGATTTTTTCGATCGATATTTCTTGGTGGAATTCCATAGTATCAGATATTGAAGAATTTATTCCACAATAACTTTTTTTAGAAACTCGAAAAACTTGAAAATGGTCACTCGACCTAGCTGAAACATGCCGTCAAAAAAAGTATATTGTGGAATAAATTCAAAAAATTATTTTATTTATATGAGAACACAATTAATTTATCAAGATCAAAATTAACCAAAATCGATGTTATAATGAGATCTTTCTACATACTGTTAATATTCTTAAATGATTACATTAATATCTAACATTCGGCTTTACGTTCGCTTTTGAATGATATTTAAATTGATATTTAAATGCTTTACACTAGTACGGTATCGCAAAATAAATAGGCACTCTTGAGCGCATCGTAAGACTGCATACATGTAATATCCTTGGGAACGTGAACGCTGCAGATAATATAAACCTTAAGCCTTCAGGGCGGAAGGTCTGATCGTGATTTGCATATCCCGGTCACGTGATATCACATGCTGGCTTTTAACCCCCGGGGATTATGTAAAAAAGCCTTCAGCAACCGCAATAAATTATGCTTAAATTCTGCACTTAATTTTTATACTGAAAAATATTTTTATACAGTATTATACAATTAAATTGTCACGTAAATATTTACGTTTTACATACTCGTAGAACGCAGTAACTTTGTTGATTGCCATATTTAAATAAAAAAACAACAAAAAAATCCAAGAATGCGCTGAGTTTTCATTTCAATCCGGACACAGGCATTGAAATTCTACAGAAAGATAATGAAACTTTATAATTTAGAATAATAAGAAACATTAGAGAAGAAATACATAATAGTAGGAAAATCCTTACTAATCAATTACTTTTGACGAATAGCCGGATACTTAATATTTATTCAATAAATTCACTCTGTCCAACCAGTTTGACTCCGAGAAGAAGTTTCGAATGTCTCTACAACTTCTCCCTTCCTATCCACTTCTATCTGTAATGTTTATTATTTTATGTATTTATGTTTAATTTTAAGGAAGTTCTGACATGGTGACTTGTCACCGAAATTAATAAACTGATTAATACATTACATCTCTGTGGTTTATTACAAAGTTTTATTTGTTCTATTCTGGTTTGAGTTTTTACCTAATGCACTTAACAAGGATATTCGCTCCTATTTGTTTCGCAGCTTAAAACCACTAGAATTAATATCTAGCATTCACAGGTTTACCAAAAGAAAATTATGTAAAAAAAAATATTAGAAATCATACATCATCTACGCACCGAGTTGAGACGAGGATTACTTTGAAAATTATTTTGATAAATGATTATTTTTTCAGTCATAATAAAATATGATCCCCCCGAAAAGCAATAGAATAATTTATATTAATTTTTCCCTTAAATTTGTTATAAAAAATTGCAACTTTTACTGGCTTCATGGTATAAGTTCTCATTTGTAACAATTTTATCGTTATAATGAAAAGGCGGGAGTATTTGGTAAGTGTTTGAGGACATGAGTTGCAGCTCTTATGCTGAGCTGAAGAGGGTTGCAGAAGATGGAGAGTGAGAAGTGTGGAGATCGAGTTGCAAGATTTTGCTGCTGCAAACTAATCCCTTCGGATTGATAGTGCGCAGAAGAATGAATTATATTGCTTCTACGAGTATACCTAGCTGTAGCATACGTTCGCCATGAAATGCTGACACGATTCTGTCATATGCTATCATTGCCTCTTCCCATCACTGTGCGTAGATTTCTGGTGAGTACATATATTGCAGTTATATATGTATAAATAATGTATTTTTAAAAAATTTATCTTTTAAGTAAGTGTTCAAATGAATATTCAGAAGAGATCATTGATGTTTCTAATAATAATGTAATATAAACATTTAGATAACCTTGCTTATCACGAAGCAATATTGTACATTAAATTAAATTAAATTTCAGTAACGCTAAACCAATCCATTGGATGTCTATAGGTAATATAATATTTCATCATAGAACGCGCTGTAGGAGATCGTCGTATTCAATAGAGTACAAAAACACGACCAATTTTTTTTATCAAAAAATAAATGAGTAATTTATTGTTTTTTTTATAATAACTAGAATAGTATGTCACGTTTGCGACAGATTGAAAAAGCTACATGTACTCGTATGTGTACTTCCAACACACCTAAATACTTTTTTATATGTTATCTTAGTTTCTTACATTAATTACGTATATCATCATCATCATTTCCATGCCGCTCCCTCAGCTGGAGCATATGAACATCACAAGCCATCATAAAGCTCTATCAGCCGCTTTGGTTCTCACCTCATCCCATGCCAGCTCCCGAAGCTGCGCCGAGTACATTCCTTGAATACATATATACTGGTAGCTTACATTTTTTTAAATGTCATTTAAATAATTTTTGATATATTAATCTCAACGATAACTGTAATTGTAACATACTTTGTACTTTTTTATGAGTTGTTGTTGTAAAATAAATAAATAAATATATATATATATATACATATATATTGTTGTTGTAAAATAAATATATATATATATATATATATATATATAGCAATACGTAATACATAAAAATGTATAAATTAGGGTTTATTTTATACGTCTCTATCGTACATTGTATAGGGGACGAAAAATACTATTGACGATCGCGGGATCAACTCTTCAATCGATATAAAAATGCTTTTTCGTTCTTTAAAATTGATATTAATAATTAATAAGCAAAGCGTATAACTCTTATATCGTTTGCATACTCCATTTTATTTGTTATGACAGTTGTTCCATTTTATGTTGGTTTAACAGTCATCTTTAATTTGTGAATTGGACACGATGATCTTTGTGGCGCCACATGTCGCATTGCCCCGGTATGCGAATAAGCATAGCGTTTAATTTAGTACATCAAAATAAGCTGTAGATAAATGTCGTTTTTTAACAACATAGTTGACACTTCAATATATGTAATTCATAAGAATGACAAGCGTCATAAAATCCACAAACTGTCATCGCAATCACACACTGTTGTACAACACGACTTTTCATCGACATATGTTAACATCATTTTCGTGCTTTAACATAACAAAATAATAATACAATTTTCTGAATATCTTCGATTAAATATAATAGTCATAAACACGTAGAAGCACTGTGTGTAATAAACGATTTTTTTCCCTCTGGCAATACTCTCTTTTGTGGTTACATAAAAAAGTTTTTTTATTAGTACTAGCGGCGACGTGTCGAAAAGTACCTGTCGAACATCGTACCTGGGCTCTCGTGAATGGAAAGCGCTGGGGAGGCCGTAGACTTAATTTATTTTTCCATGTTCAATTAACGGGGCAATACACTGCAGTAACTAAGCCCCTGCCGATAGAACCTTTTATTGGACACGAACTGAGAAAATACTCGTACCATTCATCTTTTAATGCAAGTGCACAAATAACAGGTGTGCATCAACGGCCTCCATTTAATGCTATGATCAAAGATAGACATTGTAACTGAATAACTGTGCAATTGAGTATTGCGGGAATTCAAATAATTTGACAATTTGCTTATGTTGGAAAGTATCGGTCAGACCATTGAGAGGGGTGAGAGTTTTTGATATCCCGGCGTACAGGACACTGAAAACGGTGCTCTGCAGAGGAAGTTCGTTTCCCGCCATTAGAAAGCTCGTGCGACTTTTAATTCTATGTGAATTATCTGGAACTCGCAGCTGTACTCGATCAAAACAAGATGCCATCCATACAGCGTCTGTATTGTTTCCATTCTTCTTTACGGTCTTTCATCTTGTCAAGAGCCAATGCAGCCGTATAATAGCTTTAGGGAGCTGATGCCTTCGTAGAATACTGGGGTACGATGATTTCACTTTGTGAGAAATGACGAGGTGAGAGAGTGAACAAAGCAGCCTTCCATACTACAGTCGGTCAGAGGCGAAGGTGGACTTGGTTAGGAAATGTACTACGGATGCCACGGAAGAGCATTCACACAGCCGCCGTTTCTTTAAGTCTCCGGGCTCACACCGTCCTTAAAGACTGTTGAAAACTATACACTGAATGTACTCGGGAGAGTTGCGTGAAGCGGTACTGAAATGGAAGGAAGCGAAAACAACGGTGGCTCTCAGAGCTTTGTGGCGGCGCTACGTGAATGCCACATACTTCAGTTAGTGGGGCGGACATGGTAGTAAATGAGGAACCTACACAGCTGTTAGGATATAAAATTTGATTTGTTGCAAAAATTGCCTTCTGCGAGTAGATGTAATCAATTCATACAATTTGCAAAAATATCAATATTCACTTGCAATCTGGCAACAATTAAAGCATACAACACATTCCGCACGCAAAGTACAAACTCCCAAGTTTTCGTCAGTCTTCAATGGTTTTAACTGATGTGCTTTTCTGTATGTGTTTACATGTTTTTGCATCTGTTACAAATATTAATATGTTAAATTAAGGATAGCAAAATGTTTGCCAACATTTTTCTTATTAACTTGACGATCAGAAAGCCTAACGTAATTACTCAATATAAAGAAACCAAATAGAGCCTAGTTGCGTGTTGAAAATCATGAATGTGCAGTAACTCCTGGATCTATAGCACCCCCACAAACGAACATGGTTCAATTCAAATGTACCTCTACGAGCTAACACGCCTAACTTTAGGCCCTTCCAATACAAATAGTTTGCGGATTTTATTTCTGTCCGCACGATGAAATTTGTTGGGCTTTGTTAGAACTTAAGCAATTACTGGAGGAGTTAAGTTTTGTTTACAAATAAATGATTTTTGACAATAAAGTATGTACATAAATTAAATAATATTAATAAATTTACAGTAATTTGATCATTTGTGTATTTATCTATTTCTTACGGGTATAGTGAATGGTAGCCGTCACACACAAGGAGGATTCAAAATCATCAAGAGTGGCAAACTGATGAAAGTGACAAAAATATTTTTGTTTACAATGCGTTAATTATTATTTGTAAATTATGTTTGTTGATTATATTAATTTACAACATTTTCAACTTAAAAAATGATTATTTTTCATTTTTTTGTTATATATTTGGAGCAGATGACCGCCAAAATTTTCCGCCGTACTATTCTGCAAGCTACCATTTTCCACCCCTGGTCCGAAATCAAAAGTACACCTGCATTGCACTTAGATACATGCATGATTCCAAACCACTTTAATGACCGTTGAAAAGAAACCACATATAGTAGGCGTTTCGTAATCATCCTTTCTTAGGAGTTCGGGTGATTAACCTAACCTAACCTGAAGCTGCTGAGGCTTGGAATGACTCAACCCAACTTGTGACACCAACTAAGTAAGTTTTGCGACCAATGTTGCCTAACTTCATCACCCGATAACCGAACTCGTGTAACAACATAATATTGTCACTGGACAGGTGAAGCAATTTTAGGATTGCCTAAAACATAGGTTTGATCCATCTACGTAATTAGACTACAGCTCTGAATTCACATAAAGCTAATTTAAAGGCGACTCGCTGTAAATGGATGTTGTTCTCGGAATGATTATTCACCACTAATTTTGACAAATTATCTATTACAGGCATCTTCAGAGATGAGTTAGTAATTCACATACACACATAGATGCTTTGTGAACACTTATTGATTAAAAACATTTAAGGATTTGCCAGAAAAAATCTCGTGATTTCTCGTGTGACAGTCAAGTGTTGTTTTCAGCCGTATTCATTGGCATTCGTTTACACAAAAAATAATCCTCAGCTGAGAAGAGACGCTGCTTCACTTACTGGACTCTGAAAATACCAAGTTCGTTTCAGAGGGTCGTAATTGCTTTCTGTGTTAAGCCTGAACTACTACAATAGGGGGCGGCTCAGGCTATATAAATTAAGCCTTTTCGCTAAAAGCTCACAAGCTACTATTATTTCAATCGCCGGGCTCTGGATTTTCATCATTTATCCCCTTCAACAAATAGTATTGAATCCTGTTCTACTTGCAATCAATTGATTGATAAATTATTTATCGTGGCCGGGTAGCTCATGTAGAATGAACAGGTGGACTGTCAAAGCTGGAAAGGCTTCAAGAATGTCGTGGCTTGGGAGTATTCCCCCTTTGTCTTTGAATTGCAGCTATTTATATTTTGTCCCCTGCTAGAACAGACTCATATATATATCGTGATATATATATGAGTCTGACTCTATAGTTATAATAATACTCTATGTAAGATTTAATTGATTCAGCTTATGAAAAAGCCAATGAGAAAAACGCCAGTCAATGATTGAGAGTTCATGTATATATAATATGATATTTCATGTAGCTTCCCATACTTCTTTATGGCTGCAAGTCGTGTATTCTCACCAAAAGCCAATGTAGACGTATAACGCGTTTTAAAAACCAAATTCTTCTTAGAATACTCGATGATGGTTTGGACTCGGGACGATAGTTGGACTTTGTGAGACTTGGCATGGTTTGTGTGAGGACAAAGCAGCCTTCCATGTTACAAACGGCCAAGAAACAAAGGTGGACTTGGCTGAAGCATGTACATACTGGATGTCGC
Source organism: Glossosoma conforme (assembly GCA_022606575.1). Taxonomy (NCBI): domain Eukaryota; kingdom Metazoa; phylum Arthropoda; class Insecta; order Trichoptera; family Glossosomatidae; genus Glossosoma; species Glossosoma conforme. Next base: position 182,832 of record JAGTXR010000191.1, on the reverse strand, counting down.
TGGAGAGCATAAACTACAATTGACTTTTCTTAAAGCACCTGGGCTATCGCTGTTCTGGAGGGCCGTAGGGAAGTATATTCGAAATATAATCGAGAGAGATTATAAAAAATGAGGCTTGGTTCATGGCGACTGATAGCTTTAAAGCGGCAGCTTTCGATGATAATATATTGCAGTTAAGGGCGCGGATATGGTAGTGATAAATCATATCATATTGATAATTGCTTAGTGATCTTCTTCGTAGTATCAATCCGGTGGATTAGTTTGCAGCAACAGAATCTTGCATCTCAGCATAAGCGCTTAGTGATATGTATAAAAAAAATTCTTCGACAATTTTATAGGTACATTTTTACGATTCGGCGTTCTCAAAATGTCTGATATTCATTAAGGAACTCACTGTAATTCAGTTAATAATTAACTTTCAATCTTCCGTCTTCTACATGCTTATTCACCGACCGTCATATTTTGGCTGAAAAATCATGATCATAGATCTCTAAGAGGCATTTAGTCACCATTATTGTAATATTACTATAAATTATGTCACTTTTAAGATATTTTCTTTTAAAAAATATACTCAAGTTACGACAGCCACACACCTCTCAAGAAAGATACATTATGTTTCTAGTCTCCGAATGCATCTGCATCTTGAAGCCCTCGCTTAATGGATGTGAGATGCATCTTAGGTGTAGAGGGGTGCATAGCACACCCTCTTATGCTAAGAGGAATTGCGTTCAGACTGCTGCCGTAATCCCGACGGGGAATAAATTTAATGGCGCCAACCCCACGGTTAGGAAAACGTTTAATATATTGCTTTTAATACATTAAAGCTATAAGAAAACAATTTGAAATATTTATTTATTAAAAAATATATGTTGTAATTTTGTAAAATTATTTAGACATCATCAACATCAATAGATATTAGACCACAGTTAAACGTACGCCTCGTACAAAGTCTCCAATCTCTTTGATCCTCCGCCACGCCTAGGCGGTTCTTGAGCGTAATTCCAACACTGTTCTCCACATCCACCGTCGCCTTTTCTGCAGATACACCGACCATTGCAACAGGGGTCCAAATGTTCTAGAAAGTTTCACTAGCCCTAGTGTTTCTAATAATAAAATATTTAATTGAGATTGTATATTTAAAAAAAAACTAGATCGTAGATATCTTTGGATTACGTTAGTTAAGCTCCATAGGTTTTTTTTTAAATATTGTATTAATAATAAAACGTGAGCTCAAATATGTACACACATTCAACATACAAAATTAATCGAAAAAAATAGTGATACAAACGTACTCTTCAAGTAATGTGACTCATATTCAAAATACATGTTATTGATATTCATCTCCATGCCAATGACCTGTTTGATAAAATCAGATATAAAATCAAATATATTCCGTCTGGTGTCTGGCAATATGTGTAGCCTTCCATAAAGTCTTTGAATGAGCAATTATTAGGGCACATAACATTTATTACTTAAATAAACTTGTAGCTTAATTATTTTTTCACAGATGCATTAGTATATTATAATTTGTTGTCTAAAATATTGTAGACGAAAGTATACCCAAAAACTGTATTCTTTACAAAAAAATCTTCTTCGCATTTTTTTGATGATAAGTGATTGGTAAACCATACTGTAGCAACATTATGTAAAAATATGTTTAGAATACATCCTAAATAAAGGTAAAAGTTTATCATTTCATCACATTCCGGCGGGAACGGCTTAGTGATGAAAGCTTTTGCTTATCAAACCGAAGGTCGTATCGTTCGATGACCGTCGATAAAAAAATATATTTTTCATCGATTTCTAAGCTCTATAAATACCCCCGGCTATTGTGAATTTGATCAGTCACCTGTCAAATGCCAGTCATAGTCTATTAATTATATTAGTAGTAGACGAAAGCTGTCCCCTAAATACCACCTATTCATATTGATTCCTGTAATTAATGGATGATGCATGAATTTAGATTGAACACTCAACATACAGCGCGAAACACCTGTATTTGACACGGTTAGCAACATAGAATCAATAGATGTGATTTCTGCATCACTATCCAGCATCTGTCGGTATTCTCGAGTATGTTTTTCGTAAGAAAATACTTGTTTGTAGGTCTTAAACAATAAAGGGAAATAGAGTAAATACGGCAAAGAGAAAATAAGGTATTCAAATTTATATATTCATTTTAAAAAACGTTTAACAAAGCGATGTACTAAAGAAGATGCATTTTTTAAAAATTGAGAAGAAAACTGTTGTATCAGGAGTGCATAAATAATCCGTCGCTCTTTCTCTTCTATTCTTCGGCTTCCCTACCGCCAGTACAAATCCCTGGAGATCAAAATGTAATCTGCCGCTTCTCTAGACAATGGCCCACCAGATGTTAGATATCTCCATGCAAAGTAAATATATTTTAAAAGCTGCGTTTCTTTTTAATAGTCGGTTCGTTCTTTCTCTACCTTATTGAACTCTCCTACTTCTGCTTTCTTGAATTTTCATTAACCTGATGGTCGTGTGACATTTGTAAGCATGTTTTCTTCAATCTATGATACTTTAAATACACTTTTAATGAATTATTTTAATGCACCTTCTAAACATTGCATCGTATTACGTTGCAATAACTATTTTTTCTGTATTTTATTAATCAATTAAAATTATATATACTTTACGGGCAACTTCCAACATATACCTCTATATTCACTTTTAATTTGATCTATATGCCCTGAAGATCAAATTAATTCATTTTGTAGTAATCGGAATTTTTAAAGTTGATTTGCACTGTTCTTTTTATACTATAACGGCAACTAATGGAGTAATAAACATAAAAAAAGGTTTGGACTCCTTAAAAAATCTGATTAACAAATCACCCAAAAATATGCCTTGATTACTACTGCTGCCATTCCTTAAAGTCCACTGGCTTCTGCTCTGTAGGCCGTTGGGAATATATGTTCCCAGGTAGACTTTCAGGTGCAGAAATATATATATGACTAGCTGACCCAGCAGACTTCGTACTGCCTCAATCGATAAATATAAGACCTAACTACCAACCCCATTAGAACTGTACAAAAACTTATCATCAAAGTGATATTGAAAAGGCCTCCCACCTACCCAACAGAAAGCCTATACAATAAATTCAAAGTGCCAACGGTAGATACACTATACCAAAAATACACTATTTTACAGACTATTAAAGAAAGGAGAATTGAAAACTGGTACACTTGTCATTCTGCTAGGTATATGTACAACTTATTAATACCAAAATTTAACACACAACATGCAAAAAATGGTTACAAATATAACGGAATAGTTAATTTTAACAATCTTCCTCGGGAAATAAAAGAGATCAACGATATTAAAATATTGATTGAAAAGGTGAAACAGTACTTTAAAATAATGATGAACAGAACCGACGTCACTGCATAACAAATTGAAATAATGAAATGTACCAAAAATGTATTATTAAATTATATATACATTAAATTTAATTCAACATATAGTATATTAAATCTTAAATCATATAATGTTAGTTTTATATCAAAATCATGTAAATGTATAAATATGTACACGCCACACACAAGATCTTATCTTTAAGTGGTGTGGTAAGCGAATGTAAAAAAAAAAAATAAAAAAAAAAGATTGGAATGTAAATTACTATGTAAAAATGTATCTTTTTTATATTTAATTAAAAAAAAAAAAAAAAAAAATCTTTTGTACAAAATAATCTTAAAACAAACAAAACGAATCCGTATTTAATAAAAAGCATTTTTTAATGAAGCATAAAGTTGATACAGTCTGTTAATCAATTTAAAGCTTTCTCATAAACTTTTTGTTTTGTTTTGTGGTGCGTGAATAAACAAAGAAGACGGTTTTCCGACGCGCAAACACGCGACGTATAATTGTCCATTCGCGAAACAGGGAAACTCCAAGTTGATTCCGCAAACTTCTAACGACTGTCCTTGCGATTTATTTATGGTCATCGCAAAGGCCAGACGTACTGGAAATTGTAAGCGCTTAGAATCGAATGGTAAATCCGTTGGAATCATCGGTATCCGCGGGATCAAGACATCCTCTCCTTTGTAATTTCCTTTTATGATTGTTGCCTCAGTGACGTTATTCATCAGCTTTTTCACAGCCAGTCTTGTTCCATTGCACAGTCAAGGTTGATTAATGTTACGCAGCATGATGACAACTGATCCTACTTTTAACTGCAAATTGTGAGGTGGTAATCCAAACAATTCCAGTGAATATAAAAACTCCGTGGGATAGTTGACTACGTCATCCTGGTTCATAACGGTGTTGACTGATTTGCAGGAAACCAACTGTCCTGGAAGAAAATTCTGAATGGTCGCATTGAGATCCTCGACATCTTTATTTTTCGCCGCCAATATTGCTCGTTCACCCAGCCAATTATGGTTATTGAACTTTTGCGCCATACCTGGGAAAACACGCTGAATAAGAGTCTGTGATGTGACAGAAATCTGTGGGTAATGTGATGAATCCGGTCGAGGTGTCCACTACAATTTTATTATTTCCAATGTCTAACAATTGCTTCTCAAACACATTTGCAGTTTCATATTGTTGCAAAAATACTCGCATGTTAGTTGTTAATTGGAGTGTCTTTACATACTGCCACAAATTCGATGATTTTAGGCATGCATTTAGTTCATCAGCAACAGTTGATCGGGGAATAACTGGAAGAGTCTGACGAAAATCACCTGACAACAGAATCATGGGCCCACCAAAAATATTTTGGTTGTCACGAAGATCTTTCAACGTTCTGTCCAGTGCCTCCAGTGACCTCTTATGGGCCATTGTACATTCATCCCAACCAATCAATTTGCATACTTGTAGGATCTTGGCCATTGCGCTATTTTTGTCGATGTTGCAAATTGCTGTTTCGGTGATTTTATTATTAAACATTAAATGGTAATTTTAAGGCAGAATGTGCAGTTCGCCCGGCTTCTAGCAGAGTCGCAGCTATTCCAGATAAAGCCAACGATAGAGCAACATCATTTCGCGATCTTATCCTCGCTAAAAGCAATCAAATTAAGATCGTTTTTCCGGTTCCTCCGGGAGCATCAAGGAAATAAATTCCACCAGATCCACTGTTCACAGCTTCTATCAAAGTGTTGTACGCAATTCTTTGTTGTTGATTTAATTGTGGAACATTTGTACGAACTGTTTCGGCCAATGCTTCAATGTCGTACTGTTGTTCTCTTTGCAACTCGTGGTTTAATGCATCGTGCATATGACGATTTGGTGCTGTCATTCCCAAACACGACAAAACATCCTCAGACATGTCATCTCTATACTTAACACACGTTTCCATGAAGAAACTTGTTAATGTTGTTTACGGTGGACGTGCCGCTCAGTCTGCCGCGTTCGATTCATTAAAATAAACTCGTTGACCATTTTCTAAATGGACTGCCAAATGGACTACAGTAGGCTGTCTTTCATGGATCGCAAATGAAAAGATACGCCAAATTGCTTCGTTGCTACTTACATAGCGACCCATCTGGTACTGTGATATTTCATCATTTGGATTGGTTACAGCGAAGACAGCCATATCGCTACCTTTGTTAACATATTTACATATGTACTTTATCGACTATTTTCTTGATCTGTCTCTCTCTGGTCAGTGCGGTTAGCACGTGAGGTAGCTCTTTGCACATTTGATTGACTGCGACGACCTAAGTCAGGTCGTCTTCTCCTCGGCATCGTAAATTGTAATTAATCAAAGTGAGAAAATTTCTCGCTCACTTAGCAGTAAAGTGTCACTATCACAAAATATCAACAACAACAAAAAGAACCGCGTCACTGTTGACAGTTCACTCGTTCGCTTTGCGCGTCCATTTCGCAAAGGTACCAACCGATGGTGTTGCCATATACTACAGATCACCAAAGTAAAGAAAGTAAAGTTCTCGCGCACTCAGATATCGTAACACAATATCGTAATACTTTTTTCCGTGTGCGACAGGATGGATTGACATATTAGTTGGTTGTCAAATCTAATGTCAAATATTATTGTTGCGTTCAGAAATTTAATTTGTGACAAAAGTTAATATTTATAAAACAAAATAATCTGATAGATTAACAACTGAAGTTAGCTAAAACTAAGTTTCCCGAAGCCGACCAAATTGAAAATCAGTTCTACTAATGATCTATTACATTTTGTGATTATACAATTTGGTCGCATTCGCGATATTATCACTTTTTTTGAGTTTCGGAACACGACATTAGATCCTCCAACGCGCACGCGAAGACTATTTTAATAGATATGATTGAATTTGAACTTTGTACAGCGGTAATAAATTGCAAATTGACTCTTCGAAGTTAGGAACACACCTACATTTCTTAGACAACAGTGAGTGATTATAATTTAATATGAACTTTATTGAATAGCAATAATATAGATATATAGATATAGATAGAAATATAGATAATACTGTATCAAACTGGGTTGCCATAAATAAGCTCACATTTAGTATCAACAAATGTAACGTTATCTCTTTCTCCCGTTCTAAAAATCCTATTCTGTCCAAATACTACTTATCTGGAACATTGCTCGACAGAGTAGCAGTTGTCAAGGATCTAGGTATAACCTACGATTCATTATTCACTTTCCATACTCACATAATCAATTTAACTTCACGCGCCAATAAACTTCTCGAATTCATCACCCGCCAGGCTAGTCAATTTCATAACCCTCTAATTTTTTGTACTCTCTATTCTTCACTCGTTTTATTTGTTCTGGAATATGGGAGCTTAGTTTGGAATCCCAATAAATCCGAATACATTTTCATGCTCGAAAAAATTCATAAAAATATTCTCCGACGTCTTTATTTTTATATTTACGGTAACTATCCATTCAATTCATTTAATTCCGAACATTACCCAACTCTTTTTCTTCTAAGGATGCTTTCTTTCCATTCGCTAGAGTCCCGGAGGAAAATTGCTGCACTCAAACATTCATTCCTTCTTCTTCGCGGTTCAATTCACAACCCTGGGATTCTTGAATGTTTTAACTTCTATGTTCCAGATAGATACACCCGTGCTCGTAGCCATCGATTGTTTTTGATCCCAGTCGATGCTTGTGGAGCTTCAAGCACTCAATTCGGTACAACGGCAATGTTGCTCCTAAATGGCCTACCAGCACACCTCGATCCTTTTCTTACATCCTTTTCCTCTTTTGTCGATGGTATTGTTCTACTTGATCTCTGTGATCTTTGACACGTCTCATCCGAAATTCCAATTTTTGTACAAATATGTAGAAACATAGAGTATACATAAATATACAATAAATAGAGAAAATAATAAAAAATAAAAAATAACACAAAAGAATAAGAAGATGACACGTGTCAAGATCACAGAGATCAAGTAGAATCAACAATCAAGTGTTATGTCAACCGCGCGGTAAATATTATACACACTTCGCGTTCTCATAATAACACGCGGTGCGTGAAATGAATAAAGCATATGAGAGATGATATTGTGTATAGATCTTGTTTATATGGGTCGTTTATATGGGAAAAAGAAAAGGGCTGTTTTTAGGGTTTTCCCGGCAATTATTCAAATTTTTCTCACCTTTTAAACCTTCCTTAGACCTCCACGAACATTTCAAGACCAAGATAAGATAAATCCGTTCAGCCGTTCTCGAGTTTTAGCCAGACTAACGAACAGCTATTGATTTTTATATATATAGAAGATAGAAGATAGAAGATATACGGATACTGACACAATTTAATAGAGGCAATATGATGTGACCATATGTTCCAGATATGGAATGAAAATGGAAATATGACACACTTGATATCATATCTTAAACAGATCTTTGATGTGGTAATGTTTTATACTAGAAATATTATAAGTGTTTTTTAAGAAGGATATTTTGATCAATGCGTCAAATTACATGATGAACATTAAATTAACCGTATATTATTACAGGATTGATTGGATACAAGTTCTGGCAACTGACGGTTCTATACAGCAATAAATTGGTTGTGGATGTATTATTCCGGCGAAGTAAATGGCACAGAGGTTAAAGGCAATACTTAATGTTAAAAGATAATGGATAAAGTGTCCGGTGTATTATTTGCTATCCGCCGGTCCGTAGCGACCGACATAGGTCAGCTCCAAATATCAGGAGGGTAGGAGAGTTAGAGGGCCAGAGGCTCGGAGAGTGGGTGTAGGTGGAGGCACGGAGGGATGGAGTTGGAGTGTAATGTGAATGCTTAGGGGGTGTGAAGTGTACCGTGCCCTCCCCTTGGAGAACTCGAGAGTGCATGGCGCAAAGAAGTGATATACAACCTCGGCGCAAAATGCGTCACAGTATTTTTTAAATTCTTTTCTAATCTAATAAAATCCTACCGAAGTCATTAAGTAAATATTGTCGCTTATCGAATATTGGAGTAAGATCTGTATTGTTCTTAGTTGTTTCTTGGTATATGTGCTCATGGTAATAAAAGTGGTTCAAGTCATGTTTTATTCGTGCTGAGATGTACAAGAACTTGTGATTTGATGTCGGTTGAAAACCTATGAAAGTGACAACTTTATATTACAGTAATATTAGCTTTTTACTCTACAATACAATATAATTTGATTTGCTACGTAATTCGGTGAAATACATCGGTGACTTAAATGTTTTTTATTTTAATTTTATAAAATATAAATATATATGGGATCGATGGTTAGCTATGGCTGGTATAGGCAGAAACTGGTGAAGATGACCCCCACACCTCATACTCTTCTGCTCACTCCATGGCTGTGGCATCCCTGGAAAGCTCCTACCACTGATTCTATTTACTTTGAGACCATAAAGCGCTTTAACAATTTACCCAGCGACAGTTTTCGGAAACAACCTGTATAGAGATGGTATAATATTGCCGTTGCTGTTCTTAACAATATTCTTAGAATATTGCATCATAAACAGTTAAAAGATTATAAAAAATAGTGAGCAAAAATATATAACTAATTATTCATTCGTTGTAGTTTCAGATATATTATTTTTCTTACATAATTATCCAAGGATCAGATAGCAAAAAAATGCTTATGTACGTATAAAGTAGAGCACTTTTGTCAATTACCGAACTACGGAACAAAACCAATGTTGGCTCACTGAGTATTGTCTTCCGTTGTTACTTTGGGTTGAGTTACACCCCACAAGAATGAATAATCCAGACCTCGGGGTCATCTGGTTTATCATCTATCCTCTTAAAAAGTGTTGATTGAAAATCGCCAAGATACTCCTCGAATAAAATAGCTGCCTTCTCTTGAAGCCTTTTGTGCTAACTCCTTAGACGAAATCGACAATTATGTATGTTGTGTAACCAGGTTGACTTTTGGATGCAGATATGACTTTTTGATACGTCCAGTCGATACTGTTTAGAGTTGTATTCAATTAAATTATTTAATTTTTAAAATATAGATTTTTTGTGATTTTTGCGTTTTATTAATAAGAAAAATAAACACGAAAATTTTAAAACTGTGATAAAAATAAGTACTTGAAATTAAGTGCAATAAGTGAAGAACAAAAAAAAACAATAAGAGATAGAAATTAATAAAAATTAAAATAACATAAGCTATTTCAAACAATCAAAAATCAAGCAATTTGAAAATAAGCACATCATTTTTAAAAAAAAATGTCGTTGAAAAAAAAGTTAACGTGCATTAAAATAAGTGCCACCTGTAAATAATATCAATTAATCACAAAAAAAAGACTATGAAAAGGCATTTGACTCAATCGAGACTTGGGCACTGCTAGATTCACTACAACGCTGCAAAATAGACTATCGGTATATAGAGATAATAAAATCTCTATACAAATCTGCAACAATGATGGTCCAGCTCCATGATAGCACTAACAATATTTCTATGAACAAAGGTGTTAGACAAGGAGATATTATATCTCCAAAACTCTTCACAAACGCCCTAGAAGATATTTTTAAACTGCTATCCTGGACAAAATGTGGAATACATATTAACGGAGAGTACATTTCTCACCTCCGATTTGCAGATGACATAGTGCTAATAGCCGAATCACCTGACAAGCTCCGAAACATGCTCTACGACCTCAATGAAGCGTCGAACAAAATTGGTCTGAGAATGAACATGGATAAAACAAAAGCCATGATTAATAGTCATATTTCACAGACCTTCGATCATATTTCCATTGGAGGAACAGAAATAGAGGTTGTAAACGACTATACCTATCTGGGACAAGTAATACAACTAGGGCGAAATAACTTCTCAAAAGAAATCGACAGGCGCATACAACTGGGATGGGCAGCATTTGGAAAACTAAAGTACATTTTTAAAGCGAAAATTCCGCAATGCCTTAAAACTAAGGCGTTTAACCAATGCGTCCTCCCTGTATTAACTTATGGCGCAGAGACGTGGAATCTGGCAGCAAGTCTTACCCATAAAATAAAAGTCACCCAGCGTACTATGGAGAGATCCATGCTCGGAGTGTCGCTAAAAGATAGAATCCGAAACGAAGAAATACGCAGAAGAACTCAAGTAGTGGATGCTATCCAACGAATAGGCACACTCAAGTGGCAATGGGCAGGACAGATCTGTCGAAGAGACGACGGTCGATGGGGAAGAAAAGTATTGGAATGGCGCCCAAGAACTTGCAAACGAAGCATTGGCCGACCCCTTACAAGATGGACTGACGATATAAGAAGAATAGCGGGAGTGACCTGGATGCGGAAGGCGGAGGATCGAAGAGGATGGAGACTCATGCGGGAGGCCTACGTTCAACAGTGGACGGACACAGGCTGATGATGATGAATCATAAAATACGTGTTAATTTTTCGACTCAATGGATTTAGTGGCCGAGCGGCTATCGCGTCTGGTAAAAGAAGTCTCATCCCCCGTCCGCCGTTTATATTTCTCCGATTTATTGATGAAAGAAATCTCATATAATGTGTGTTTGCTATCAAATTGTTTGTGTTTCAGTTATTAAAAATAAGTAAATTTGAAGTACCAGAAAGTTTCCACAATAAATATGTATGTAATTTTAACACGTTCATCGCCGTGTCAGCCACCTGTGGCCGACACTGATTCATTACAATCACTCTTCGTCGGCCACCGGTGGCTGACACGACATACATAAATTTGACTTTAAGTTTTGCGCTGTCAGGCACGCTCTCCATACAAACTGCTATTCAGTATGTCCGACGCGGCCCTAACACCTAATACCACAAAAAATAAATTTCGTCATTTAAAAAAAAAGTGTTGGCGATGAAAGTGTTAGAAATATATATACTTCAACATTTGTTTACATCTTTTTTACTGCAATCACTCAAATCGGAAAGAGTTCATCTGTGGATGTGTGATGGTGCTCTTCTATTTGTGTACATATGTGAAAAATCTGAAAATTTTAATGAACCCACCGAAATAAAAGGGTTAATATGATAATAATAATTGAAAGTAAGAGATGCAATCTTATCCCTGCGTATGATCTTAGAGAAGAGGATAAAAGTGGACCAATATACATATATTGCCTTCGTGGACATTGAAAAAGCATTTGATAACGTTGATTGGGAGAGGCTCTTCGATGTAATGAAAGAAATTGGAGTCAAATACAAGGAACGAAGACTCATATTTTCACTTTACAAAGAAGAAGCTGCCATAATATCACTTGGAAATGTACAAAAAGAAGCAAAAATACGTCAAGGGGTGAGACAAAGATGCTCTCTGTCGCCTGTACTCTTCAACGTATACATACAAAATGCAATTAATAACATCAGGGAAAAAATGGTCCATAGAGAGGGGGTTAAAATACATGGCCAAAAGATTGATATGATAAGGTTTGCTGACGACATTGCTCTGATTGCTGAAACTGAAGATGAACTCACGGATGCGCTGACATCCATGGAAAACATATTTAATTCCAACTACAATATGAAGATAAACAGCACAATAACCAAAGTCATGAGAGTAAGCCGCAATGAGCAGCAGAAAATTAACATATCAATGCTAGGAGTACCCTTAAAAGATGCAAAAGAATTTGTATACCTTGGAAGTACAATCACCTGGGATGGCAGAACAAAAAGAGAAGTCAACAGTCGAATACATCAAGCAAGGCTAGCTTTCAATAAAAAAGCCAAAATTATTGAGTCAAAAAATATTTCTTTAGGGCTCCGCAAGCAACTTGCCAAAACACTTGTTTGGAGCATCTTAATGTACGGCTGTGAGACATGGTGCTTATCTGAAAGTGATAAAAAAAGACTATAGGCCTTTGAGATGTGGTCGTACAGAAGAATTCTCGGAATTTCCTGGAGAGACCACGTCACGAACAATGAGGTTCTCAGAATAATCAAGGAAGATAGGCAACTAATAAGAACCATCTCAGAGAGGCGAGCCCGATGGATTGGTCACATCATGCGCCACGATGGTCTTCTTCACGATATTGTGGAGGGGATGGTTGAGGGTAGAAACTGTAGAGGGCGCCCTAGACGGGAGTATTTGCAGCAAGTATTCGAGGACATGAAATGTAGCGCTTATGCTGAGCTGAAAAGGGTTGCGGAGGACCGAGAGGAATGGAGATCGAGATGCAAGATTCTGTTGCTGCAAACCAATCCACCGGATTGATACTACGAAGAAGAATTGAAATTCTAAAAGAAAATGATTTATAGAGTTACTTTCTCCGTACATCCTTTTCTCTGCATTTTTTTTTTTGGATTTGGTTTTTGGCAGAAGGAAACAGTCGAACGAAGAAGATAAATCACCAAAGGGTGAACTAAGGTCATCATAGTCAATTCCGAACAACAGATGAAAGAACCCCTTTTTTTATTGACACGGAAATTCATTTAGAAGGCATCCGATGACAACAGCTTGTTCGAACAAGTTTTATCTAATTCATTACCTACAAATATGAAATCGTCTTGATACGTGCAAGGAGTACTTACTAAAAACCAAGACCATTCGTCTTCTATGATCCATAAGTTTTAATCATATAATACGTGTTAATTTATCGACTCGATGGGCGGTGGAAGATGTCCAAGTCATCAACGTTGCTTAAGAAATGAACACGGTGTGTACAAGGTTCGCAGTTCGAATACTTGTGTCTGCTGTTTATTTTTTTTCCGAATTAATGACGAGTGAAAGGTCATATAAAATGGTGTATATTCTAAATTTTTAATAGTAATCAGCTGTTGATGCTTTTATAAATTTCATAACATTCTATATTCAATATGAAATACATATTAATGTATGCATGTAATGTTTTTATTTATGAAAGTTAAATTAAAAGTTTTTTAAAGAACGAATTTTTTGTGTAGGTTATTTAAGTAAATATGTAAGTTGAAGAAATAAATAAAATATTAATTTCACTTAATTTTTCTGCTTAATTTTTTTAAATTTAGTGAATGAGTAAAACAGATGATGGAACAACATAACATAGGCTTTTTTTAATGATTTTATTTAAAGAAGGAAAATACTTTGTTCATGTCATCGTTGAGGGTGTTATATTGAATGTATTTAAAATCGGTACATGACATCAATGTTCACTCACCTGACTGGAGTATATTATCGTCACGAACTGCTGCCACAAAGCTCTGTCAGCTGCCATTGTCTTTGTCCCATATCATGTCAGCTATGTCTTCGGAAGCTTCGTCAAGTATATTCCATGTATAGTTTCCGATGATCTTCCAGAATGCTTCGAATTTTTGCTCTCTTACAGCATTTGAAGTATATGTCCCAACCAGGTTCACCACAAGTCAAATCGTCATACCCTCAATATTCTGCGTAGTAACTAATTAAACAGTTGCATTTGCTTTTATTGAGATGCCAAGATTCATATCCGTAAAGAAGAATGGTGATAATAGAGGCGCTGTACTATGTAGTCCGTAGCCATAGGTCGTCTAAAACCCTCTGATGATATTCTCGTGCATGTTTCCCCCAAAACATGGGCCGATAGCCCGATGGGGGAACGTGCAGAGATGAGCATGAATGATTCAGGTCTGCTCGCCATATTAACTTGATGTATCGCAAACATTTTTCGTGCGGCCCCGTCTCGCCCGCACGGGGAGGGTTGACAAATAGCTGTCCTACCGGTCTGTTGTGTATTTTTTGTGTAAGCGCATATTGGAGAATATTGCCAGAGAGCGAATTCGGAAAAAAATCAAATTTTTTGTTTATACGTTTCTGACCACCAATCATAAAGAGCGATTAGTTTGATAAGCAATGACACTCGTCTAACCTGCAATCAATGGAACACAGGAGTAAGGTTCGTTCGCTTAGTTTATTCTTCTGTTATTACCGCGGTCGCTGCTCTTCGAAATTTAAAGAACTAATTTCTTCTGGACCCACCCACAAACGACAAACTCGTCTTACACTTGCCGAAAATCCACACAAGGTTCATGTGACCAAGAACTGGCAGTTTCCAAAGTACCTTCAGTATTGCCACCGTTAACCTTTGGAATGCTCTTCTAGCGTCTGTTTCCTCCTTCCTACAATCTGGATCTCTTCAAGAAACATATACACTTGCAATCTCCCCAACCGACACACAAACATGAACACAACACACGTTTCCCGCATACAGCGTCTAGCCTCTCTGACTGAGCTTCTTTGAGTGCACTGGTCTTGACCAACTGTACTCTTCGCGCTTACAAAAAAAAAAAACAGTAAATGTGGATGGCCAAACACGCAGGTGCAATGACGAGATACTCTATTGTTAGATTCGAGATCATAAAAAGAAAAAGGCTTCAGTCCACTTACCACATAATTGTCGAAACACAGCGAACAGTTTCTATGAGGTGTTAGTAGTTTGGTTGATGTATATGACATGCATTTTTACCTAATGCGAATGTTTTAATCGAGTATCTTAAATATATATAAACACGTTTTGATGAAAAATATTTACATATTGTGATATTATCGTTATAAGCAGCAGTAAGATAGTAGTAGTATTTAATGAAAATATAATAGGAGTTAATAATCCGGCCAAGTTTTGTCTGAGTCATGTATGCCGGATGCCGCAGAAGAGTATTAAGTACAGCTGTATGTTATTCATCCGTCATGGAGGCCGTCGAGAAATATTCATAAAATATACTCGGCGTAGCTTCGGGAGGCGAGACTGACATAGACTGAGGCGAGGACCCAGGCGGCTGACAGACTTTGTGGCGATGATGCGTAAATGCCATATACTCCAGTTACTAGGGGATGATTTTATATTCGCGGAAAAGAAGGTAAGAAGTGGAAATGAAAACACAAACACATTTTTTTCTTTTTGATGTACTCGTTTTTACCTGCCATCAAAATTTTTCAATTAACCTTAATATCCTCCTCTCTAAGCTTAATATCGAATTACTGTATGAAAGGATGCAGGAGCAGGTTGACAATACAAATAACTTATTTTCGTTTCACAGTACGCGACTATTTTCTAAAACACTTGCTTTTTCGTACACCGTTCGAGCGAGCTCCTACTGACGGCGCGCTCTGACAGCTCGCGCTGCCAACCGCCGCGGCAGAAAAAGGCAAATTCAAGATGACAGTAGCACCAATATGACATGGGAAAAGTGCCTAAAAAACACGCTGAGACTGCATCCTTCACTTCATCAAAACATATATTCATGTTACCATGAAGTTTTGAGTATGAAAAATAATAGCTGGGAACCAGTTCAAGACTGCGTGTGAGCCAACATTTAAAAGTCAATCTTCTACAGGACAGTTCCAAATATAGTAATGGTGATGACCATCTTAGCATAGAATATCGAATGTTTTTGCGAAGATAGATACAAATTTTAAGAACCCAGAGCTCTGGCATGATAGCCGAAATATTTCTCACTGAACCCCATTGCTCGGTAAAGCCGTTTTGTTGTGACGGGTATTTATTTATTTCGCCCCTCTGGGGTGTTCCGTTTCTAGTGCGAAGTTTGCGACGTTGATATTTTTTACATGAGCTATGGGACGCCATATCGGAAAAGCTGAACTTTGACGCTCATTATTTTACGTACGGGAACATTACTAATACCAAGTATCATCCGAACATTTAACCACAATATTTAGATAATCTTATATACATATATTATATGTACGAGTATTGTATCAATTTTAGCTCATGCAATACATAGATACATAGATTTACCGATTGTCCACATTAATTTGTACTGCTGTGAATCTTGCCATCTTAACAAAAAGTCAATATATATATAATCGTGTCGGAAACAACAGGGTCAGATCCTGTCTGCCCAGAAGTGGGCGACGTCGATGGCGTTACTTCTGGCCATCATCAGGTCTTCCTGGGTGCAGCTATTCGGGCACAGCGCACACTCCAGAAGGTGTGACAGGGTCTGCTCCACGCCGCAGTCACATTCAGTCGGTCCGCTGTAAAACTACCAGGCCCTTATTTGTGTCCTCGTCTTGCATACTCCGGTCCGAAGTCTGTTATATTCCACCCTTGGTCATGTCTTGGGAATACTTGGATTGCCCCGAAAGAGGACCTAGTCCCTGGTAAAAGTCAATGCAACCGTATTATAGATTTTTGAAAGCAGTCTGCGTTAATTACTGGGGGTACGACATTTCTATTTTGTAAAAAATGATGATTTGAGAAAGCGTCTAAGGCAGCCTTCCATACTACAGTCGTTAAAGAGACCTGGCTGGGTAAATGTAATTCGTATGCCACAGGAAAGTATAAATTAACGATGCCTTTTCTTCAAGTCCTCGGCCTGCGCCGTCTTTTAAAGACCGTCTCAAAATACAAATATAATGTATTCAGCGAAGATCATGGAGCTAGAGCTGACATGGAGTGAGGCGAGAACCATGGGAGCTGTCAGAGCTTTATGGCGGCAGTTCGAAACGACCATATGCTTCAGTAAGTGGAATGAATATGGTGTGATGAGTGTTTACCTTCATATTTCATTATCCGGGTCTCCATTTCATGTATGTTCATTTTAAAAATAAATTAAGATGTAGCAACAACGTTGTTAATCTTCTTCTTCGTAGTATCAATCCGGTGGATTGGTTTGCAGCAACAGAATCTTGCATCTCGATCTCCATTCCTCTCGGTCCTCCGCAACCCTTTTCAGTTCAGCATAAGCGCTACAGTTCATGTCCTCGAATACTTGCTGCAAATACTCCCGTCTAGGGCGCCCTCTACAGTTTCTACCCTCAACCATCCCCTCCACAATATCGTAAAGAAGACCACCGTGGCGCATGGTGTGGCCGATCCATCGGGCTCGCCTCTCTGAGATGGTTCTTATTAGTTGCCTATCTTCCTTGATTATTCTGAGAACCTCATTGTTCATGACGTGGTCTCTCCAGGAAATTCTGAGAATTCTTCTGTACGACCACATCTCAAAGGCCTCTTGTCTTTTTGTATCACTTTCAGATAAGCACCATGTCTCACAGCCGTACATTAAGATGCTCCAAACAAGTGTATTGGCAAGTTGCTTGCGGAGCCCTAAAGAAATATTCCTTGACTCAATAATTTTGGCTTTTTTATTGAAAGCTAGCCTTGCTTGATGTATTCGACTGTTGACTTCTCTTTTTGTTCTGCCATCCCAGGTGATCGTACTTCCAAGGTAAACAAATTCTTTTGCATCTTTTAGGGGTACTTCTAGCATTGATATGTTAATTTTCTGCTGCTCATTGCGGCTTACTCTCATGACTTTGGTTTTTGTGCTGTTTATCTTCATATTGTAGTTGGAATTAAATATGTTTTCCATGGATGTCAGCGCTTCCGTGAGTTCATCTTCAGTTTCAGCAATCAGAGCAATGTCATCAGCAAACCTTATTATATCAATCTTTTGGCCATGTATTTTAACCCCCTCTCTATGGCCCATTTTTTCCCTGATGTTATTAATTGCATTTTGTATGTATACGTTGAAGAGTACAGGCGACAGAGAGCATCCTTGTCTCACCCCTTGGCGTATTTTTGCTTCCTTTTGGAGATTTCCAAGTAATATTATACAAAAAAAACATGGGTCTGAAAAATTTCCTTATTTTTTTTCATGAAATAATAGTTTTTTCAGCACCATTCGTCCGTGAAGCGAGAGTGTTTCAGTACCGGATGTGCTACCGAAGCCTCCTCTCCACACAGCCCGCCTACAGAGTTTGTTCCTTTTAATTTCCGGCGAATTTACATTTGAGCATCGTAATTCACTGAATTAAAAAACGTCCCAAACAAAATGTACCGTATGTGCAACCAATCTAGTGCGGCACTGAATATGTTTACTTTAATCACCTTTTTAAAGAAAACTCATAACTACTAAGTCTTCATGTACATGTTTCAGTATAAGCTTTATTATTAGATTTATGTAATTTGTGACAATTATTTGTTTGTCATTTTTTTTTTCAATGTTTTCAGCTTCACTTTGAGATTTATTATAAATAATAAACATTTATTTATTAACCTTGTTTTTATATCGATCACGTAAGATATGGTCTCTGTGTAGGAGACCGAAATTTTGACTAACTCGTTGCCTTCCTCAATCCACCACTTGTCAAGAGACAACTGAGTTGTTACCTGTCATCGAATTGTCAAAACTTTTTCAAATTTAAAAGATTCTTTAAATTCGTTTAATACTCGTACGTTAAACAACCTTTGACTAAAGCCAGGTGAAATAAGCTTTAAATTAAAAATGTTATCCGTTGCAAATGCGTTCTTCATATGACCTTAAATTATTCTCTTTACAAATTTAATACACCATTTTAGAAAGCAATTAGTGAACAGTGATTAAATACTCGGTTGCAAAAGTGCACAATGTCATTATTTTAAATTTTTCGCAATGTGCAAAAGCTTTGAGCATTTCTCCCTAAAGTGTATTTTCTGAAGGGTGCATTTTTCAGCTGCTTCATGCACTGCATGTGCATTTCAGGGCTTTCTTTCACAACAAAAATATTTATTATGCAGTCAAGATTATATTACGTTATTTATATTGTGTTTTAACATCAGGCATTTTTTTGTCAGTGTTGCCATGCGAGAATTATAAAACAATGCAATTTTTTTTTTTAGATATAATGAACAAAGCATTATATATCGGTATCATACAATAGTACAAAATACATATATGTTTTAAGACATTGCGGAACTTTCGCTTCAAAAATGTACTTTAGTTTTCCAAATGCTGATTCGCTTCGACTTCCCATCCGAGTTGTATACGCCTGTCGCTTTGTTTTGAGAAGTTATTCCCTCTTGGTTATATTTCTTGTCCCAAATAGGTGTAGTCATTTAAAACCTCTCTTTGTGTTTTTCCAATGGAGATCGGATCAAAAGTCTGGGAAATATGTCCATTTATCATGGCTTTAGTTTTATCCATGTTCATTTTCATCATTGGCCGACCCCCTGCAAGATGTACTGACGAAGTAAAAAGAATCGCGGGCAGTAGATCGAATAGTCTGATGTGGGAGGCTTATATCCTCTCCTATTCACAGATTAATCAAGAGTGAACTCAAGTGATATATGACATATAATAAATTAATATTTCGTAATTTATTGTACCACGGAAAGGGGTAAATTATAGTATAACAATGCAGTTGAACGATTTATAAATCACGCAATGCTGTGAATACAAGATTAGGTCATTAATATTAGAATTGTGCCAGGGAGGCGGTTGTCAATGGGGCTAAACAAAGAGGTGCGATTAAGACCTGAAAATCGCCCTCTTAAGGCTCTACTGCATCCCCTTTAGAGTACAACAGTTAAGGGTTGGACTGTCGTCAGTTCAAAATAAATATTTTTTGTAAGATTACTAGCTGGATACTGTTTGTATTTGTTTTATATAATAGGTTGGTGCAAAAGTTTTGACCGTTTTTTACATATTCAATTAAACATTTTTTTTTTAGTTTTATATTATTATTTTAATCAATTATGTAATTTCCGTCAATTTTTATAACCTTCTTTCATCTTTATATCAACTTATAAATACCATTAGTGTAAAATTCCGTGGATTTTCACGCAAAAATAATAGTAAGGGATGTTTTTACCTGCAATATTGTATCAAAAATTTCATCATTATTTTTTGTTTGTAGTGATCGGAATAAATAAAAATAGGAAGGAGTAAGATCTGGACAATACGTTAGATGCTTGATAACATCCCAATTGAACTCATTTAGCTTATGTTGGGTCATCATGCCACATGTGGTTGCGCGTTGTCGTGATGATGACCCAACACAACCTAAATGAGTTGAATTGGGATGTTATCAAGCATCTTCTGTGTTCTCCAGATCTTGTTCCTTCCGATTTTCATTTATTCCGATCACTGCAAAAAAAATAATGATAAATTTTTTGATACAATATAGCCGGTAAAAACATCCCTTACTACATTTTTCACATCAAAATCCACGGAATTTTATACTAATGGTAATAATAAGTTGATAGAAATATAGGAGAAGGTTATAAAATCTGACGGAAATTACATAAAAACGGTCAAACTTTTGCACCAACCTAATATATATCTACCGTACACTTATATTCTTTGAAAGTCTGCTTAGAATACTGGGGATACGATAGTCTTACTTTTTGTGAAATGATGAGGTGAGACATCGGATAAGGCAGCCTTCTATACTAAAGTCGGTCAAGAGGCGAAGGTGTACATGATTGAGACATAAATTTTAGATGCCGTAAGAGAGTACAAACGACACCTGTCTTTTTCGAGCCTGAGGGCTCGCGTCGTTCTGGAAGCCCGTCGGGAACCAAATATAGAATGTACTCGGCGGCACTATGGGAGGCAGAGCTGATATGAGATGAGTCAGGGGCCATAGCGGCTGGCAGAGCTTTGTGGCGGCAGTTAATTTCTTAAGTTGTTTCCGCATCTAAAGAAATAGATTGTCGGTAAAAAAATACTTGCAACGTGAACAAAATTATTGATTGAATCCCAATAGATACACATAAAGTTTGGAACAAGCGCCATCTGTAAATTAAACGCATAAAAAAGAATATACTCAATTTCTCGACTCCGTGGGCGGAGCAAATCGCTGAGTGGCCAGCGTCGGGTGATGAAATGAAGATGGTTGCAAAGTTTCGTGATTCGAATCTCAGCGTCTGCTGTTTATTTTTCTCCGATATTGATAAGAGGAATGCCGTATAATAAGCTGTTTACTATAAAATTGTATGTGCGTCGGTTGCTTGAGTTTTTTTAATTTTAATATTTTAATCCTTCATTTTCTTTGTAAAAACAAGGGAAAAATTACATTACTGATTAAGTAATTGATATTCTACTCTCTAGTGAAGACCCTAGACGAGTTGTTTTCTTCGAGGGCCTGTGGAAATTTGTGCTGACCTGGTGGAACGTGAATTAAAGCGGCTTCTACCGTTCTAGAATAATCGGCTTCCGGTGCTGAAGAGCTTGAGCATTCTTCTTCACACTCCTGATTCAAGGCGGATGGTTTACTAAAGTTAAGTATAGAATCAACGGATTTTCGTTTTTTTTATGTATAACGATTATATCAGCCTCGAGTGCATTTGGAAATAGCATAATACTTCGTAAAATTCGAGGGACGTAAGATGCACATACTCGCACATTTTAAGAATGTTTTGAAATTATATTCAAATTTGAAACAAAATATTGATTAATTTGTTTACAAGTAAGTATCTTTGTTTTTTTTTGTGTTAAATTGTTTTTTTGTGTTGTATCAACAAGAATATAAGCAGTAAATAACTGAATAATTGTTGAGAGTAAAATAAACAATAATAAATACTTATTCGTTAAGTGAACATTTCACAAAATAAGCTTTTAGTGAAATGTCAAAAGAAAAACATGCAATTAAAAATTTCAGATATTTATGTTCAATATGTATTGACAGCAATTTGTTATTGTTTTGATTTTGATAGAAAAAGAATAACAATATAATTAATTTCATCATTTACCTCTGGAAGATAAATAATAGACCTTAAGTACTATAAAATACTAGTTCAATTTTAGTATTTTATATGCGAAAGCACTGTTTATGTTGCAAATGTTATTTCATTGTTGTAGACTGTAGAGTATAGTGCGTTAGTGAGATCATTGTGTGTCCAATTTAGTGGCAAACATGGTTTTGCCAAATAAATCCATACCATCCATTATTAAACTAGTATACTCATATATTGGAAAGCTTTCATCGGCAAACACTCTGCATGGGTTTCGCAGTATAGTTGAGTGAGAGGACGCGCCGTATCATCGACTAAATCAAATTTCAGGGTATCAGGCTGCCAGGATACGAGAGGGAGTGAAGTTTAATCAAAACAGGCTGTGAATCACAGGGATGTATTATACGCTTATAGGTAGTGAACTACCTCTGCATTATTCTGTATTTATGGTACATGCTTGTACATTATGTCTAGTCGAGGGTGAACGGTTCTTAATCTCCTGGCCCATTATTTTATGATTTTAATTTTAATTTAACGATCTTTATCAGGTATTTGAAAAGCATGGAACTTTAAGATTGAGAGTTAAATATTGTATGCGATTGATTGTTGTTTTAACATATTTCAATCGAATACGTTAAATCTATCTGTAAGTTGTTGTGTATGTAAAGAGTCTTCCAATAGGGATTTATAAACCTTAATAGTAACTTGTAGCGACATCTGTCGAATCGGATGTCATTTATTCAGTTTATTTTTTCAAATCACCATGGACGGATAAAGCGATTACAATACGTGCAAATGATAATTTTTTATTATCAAAATGGATGTTCTATACTAGTAACGCGTGCTTCTCTCATTTCACGGTTTTCAGCGATGAGACCCATTTCTGGATGAATGGGTAAGTCAACAAATAAAATTCTTGAATTTGGGACGAAACCAATCCACAAGAGCGTCAAAAAATATATATCTTAAACATAATTTTGTTTAATTTTAATTCAAACATAGAAAACGGTTTATGAAAGATTTTGGTGTGTGTGTGGCATTGAAAAAAAAACAATTGTGACGTACTTCCTGATGTTTGATATGCTCCAACTGGTAAACGAAAGAACAAATATATTCGTACATCCCTCTGATTATATTGTTAATTTTAGCTAACAGTAATTGATGTACCGGGATATTGTAAAATAATTACGTCCTTTTAATTAATTAATTGATTTTCCATTAAATTGATGTAGTTTGTGATGTTGCCGCCCGCCAGGTGCATCTCCCCACTAAGTGCACTCCGCGTGGGTGCAAATGCAATAGACCAGAGCTTGTTAAACTTCTCCACAAGTGGATACCTCACACAGAAACATTATCCGAAAACTCAGGTTAATAATATTTCCTGAATAATATTTCGTTATAACGAATACAATACTCCTTCCTTATCCACTTCCTAGGAGTATATCGTAAGGATCTGTTAGCTGCCGTAATCCTCGTCTTTAGTTAACTCTGTATCCCGTGGTTCCACTGAATAAACGACGAGAGCCCAGAGACTTAAGAAAAACGCAGTTATGGATTATTCGTAAATTGTATTGATAAAATTTGGCTCTGTATTCTACATTTCTGCAATAGTCTTTCAGAAATACATGATATTTCCAATCAAATTAATGATTTTGATTCCGATAGCTGTTTAATCGCTTACTTTACATATAAATCTGTTGTTTATCTAGATCGATTAACAGCAAAATATAAACGAGATCTAAATATACTTATAAAGACATACGAGTTTATCGCGTGGTAAGAAGAGGTAACATCTGCAACAATGCAGAAGATTGGAAGAGATTCGTATTCTTGTACGAGATCATTAGTAACATTTGGCTCTCTTATGAGTGATACGACTGCAATGATTCTTCGTCGGTGGAGACATATTTCATTACCATATACCGGTATAAAACTTTATGAATAACAAAATAATGATAGGCAACTAAAGAGACGGTTTTATCGTTGATAATATTTTGATAACATTTGTTTGGGAATACCTGAATCGAGATTGAACATTGCATTGTTTCGGTAACACTACTATGGTAGCACGTGCACTAAAGAGCTTTCGAACTCCATTCTTAATTTAATGTCATCAACTGTTTAATGGACCAACAATATTATGCAACAATTCATTAGACAAAGACTACTGAAAATATTTTACATAGTTGCTTAGATACGCTTACTTATTTGAATCGTGATAATGTTTGAATATTTATATTTTTAATTTTTCAATTTAAAGCTCAAGGAACTTGCCAAAACATTTGTATAGAGCATCTCGATGTACGGCTGTGAGACACGGAGCTTATCTGAAAGTGGTTAAAAAAGACTAAAGGGCTATGAGATGTGGTATTGTAGAAGAATTCTCGGAATTTCCTGGAGAGACCACGACACAAAAAATAAGGTTCTCAGCGTAATCAAGGAAGATAGTAGACAACACCTAGTAAGAACCATCTCAGAGAGGCCAACCCGATGAATACGTCACATCTTCTTCTTCTTCGTGTTAGCGACGTCAAATTATTTCTGTTCAATATCTGGCAACATCGATAGCCCGTGTGTGGCCTAGCATTAGGTCTTGAGGTGTGCAGCTAGTTGGGCATATGGAGTAGGATCTTAGGTGTAAGGCGGTCTGCAGGTCTCCGCAGTCGCACAATAGTGTCTGTCCCTGCCGAAGAATTCCCCACCTCTCGAGGTTGTCCTTTGTTCTACCAACTCCAGTTCTTCGACCCAGCGACGAAGACAAAAACGTCACATCATGCGCCACGATGGTCTTCTTCATGACATTGTGGAATGGATGGTTGAGGGTAGAAACTGCAGAGGGCGCTCTAGACGGGAGTATTTGTAGCAACTGTTCGAGGACATGAGTTGCAGGTCTTATGCTGAGCTTAAGAGGGTTGCAGAAGATCAAGAAGATTGGAGATTGAGATGCAAGATTTGGTTGCCGCGGACCAATCCACCGTTCACTATGCAAACAGAATCTAATATGACATTTCTATAATCAACAAATCAGAGAAAAATCATCGGCAGACGCTGAGATTCGACTTACGAACCTTAGCAACCACGTTCATTTCATTTCCCGACACTGGCAGCTCGATATTTTTTTTTGCGTGTCGAGTTTGGAAATCAAAACGTATTTTATTATTGATGCTTATTATTTTGAGATCGGGTTTGTCCTAAACTGTAAGTATTTTTAATAAGCAATATATTTATTGAGAAGACGCTTGCGTAAAATAATCGGGGTACACAATGGTTTGACCTTGTGACGAATGATTGAGTGGAAAAAGCAGTTTTGAATACTACACTTAAACTAAAGACGTTGGATAGATCTGGCTTTCTTTTTATCTTATAGATGCGTGTTGTACCCTCCAAGTTACACACAAGGTTGGATTATACGTTAAGGATGGATCTGGTTGGGACGTGTACTTTGGGATGCCGCTGGGGAGCATAAACTAAAGTTGCCTTTTATTCAAGCTTCCGGGCTCTCGGTGGCGGGATGAGGCGAGAACCATGTTCGCTGACAGAAATTTATAGCGGCAGTTAGTCACGTCCATGATGATAATGTTGATTTAGTTCTATTTTTTTATATTGCTTTTGATAACGTATTGTTATCAAGTCTATTCTCGGCTTATGATAATCGGCTCAGTAGCATCCGAGCGATGTGTTGTGCGGGCGGAATTGTCGATTATCTGGGCGGCATTGTGTTGCCCAGAGGCCGCATAATTGCCTGAGGATGTCTGCAGACAGGAATGCAAGGGCGGATAAAGTGAGGGCGGGAAAGCAGCTTCTATCGCCGCCCGTCGTTCAGTAACGCTGACCATAAGCTACTACACAACGATGACATCAATACTACTACATGATGTTATTACACAAAATTTGTACAATTTTAAAATCTCTCAGAATATATTAAAGTATGAAATTTAAATAGAAAGTAGAATTGTTTTTCTCCTATTCTGTCTACGTTTCTTCAGTTGGCTGGCGAGTATAGCAGTGGTCAAAGCGTTTGCTTCGGAAGCCAAAGGTCTCTAAGCTCTAAAATACCCCTGGTTGATGTGAATTTGATCCCTCACCCGTAAAATGACAGTCATAGCCTATTAATTAAAATTGGCGGTAGACGAAAGTTGTCCCGTGAAGACCACCCATTCATAGTAAATTCCTGTAATAATAAGGATGATGCGTGAATCTCGGGCTGTAGTCTATGACGTTGGCGAATCAACACTCCACATGCAGCGCTTAGCCATATGCATCATGGTAAGCGTCATAGAATTCCACATATGAGACTTCAGAATTAATATCACCATCTGTCGGTATTCTCTTGTATGTGTTTACATAAAAAAAAGTTTTAACTCATGGACATATATTGTACTATGTCACTTATGTTTGAAGTAAGATGTTAAAGTGATGACAACATATAAGACACTTAATATCAATTTGATTGATTTTGAGTGATTACCCTGACGTTGGCTTTGAACATATGACCACCAAATATAATCGCTACACACTTGTTTCCGACAAAAAAGGAATGTCACGTAAAAATAATAAAATCTTGCAAAAATAAGGGTTCTGCGAAAATATGGATTTCACGCAAAAAAAGGGAAATCATGCATAATTAGGGATTCCACACTGACTTCATATTCCACGAGAAAAGAGGGAAATCATGTGTTGTATCTCAACGTATTTTTGAATTCTAAAATCGGTTGAGAACTCATAAAGAGTATCAGAAAATGAAAGATAATACTTCGTTAGCAAAGATAGCTAAAAAAGTGCATCGTCAAAGAGAATCTGGATAAATCATCATTTTAAGATGATTCACAGTGTAAATAATCTGTTATATATTTTGATTTATTAATGGATCAGGGTTGTAGCACGCCAAAGAAGGTATATATTTTATACTCGTGGTACGGTTTCGGTATCCATATAATGGCCGACCCGGTGGCATTATTCTATTGTCGTGTAGGAGAAAGGCTTTGGGTGAGAATCCGCCATTCAGGACCGCCCAAACAGAACGTTATTAAATTTAAAAATAGCCCAACTCTATGCTGGAGAATATTATAACAATGCAATTGCTACACACATACCGACTCAATTTTTTTTACAATTTTTATTTTTCTGTAATGAAAAATCTGACATATTTTTATGTGAAAAAATGTTTGATGTAGTAGGCTTCACATTAAACCACTTCGTAGCAAAATAAAAGTACCTGTAACTTTTGCTTACGTCGTTTTAACACATACAGGAGAATATCAACAGATGGTGATAGTTATTCTGAGGTTTTCATATGTGGATTCTAAGACGCTTACCATTCTACATATAGATAATAGCTGCATGTGGATTGTTGATCCGCTGACGAAATAGACTACAGCCTGACATTTACGCATCATCCCTATTATTACAGGAATTCACTATGAATGGGTGGTCTTCACGGGACGACTTTCGTCTACCACCAATTTTGATTAATCGGCTATGACTGGCATTTATAGGTGAGGGATCAAATTTACACCAACCGGTGGTATTTATAGAGCTTAGAAATCGATTAAAAATCACTTTTTTAATCTCCTTCGGGGATCGAACCAACGACCTTCGGCTTGGCAAGAAAACGCTTTGACCATTAAGCTATGCCCGCCGGTATATAACATTATTCCTGAGTATTTATATTTTATAGAATTTCTAATGCTTCTCATATTTGACCTAAATGACACATAACATACACAGTACTTTTTTTATTTTAAAGTATTTTAAAATTTATATTTTTTCAAGGATTTCAAGAACAAAGTATATCCATATATATATATATATATATATATATAAATTATATATTATTATGACAGATATATATATATATATATATATATATATATATATATATATATATATATATATATATATATATATATATATATATATATATATATATATATATATATATATATATCTGTAAAATTTATATAATATATATATGTAATTTATTTAGTTTAATGGACAGGGGTCATGCTAAATTTTTCATGTGTAATATTATTTAATAATATAATATAAACTATATATAGTCGTTAGGTAATATTCAGAGAAGGAAGAAGAGGAAGCCATTAATAAAGGTGGCTGAAGACAATAGTTCTGGGTAGTGTCAACTATTGAAGTTGCCGGCGTTATAACGGGCGTTAAAGGAGTAACGACCCATCTATGAATAAAGGGGATAACGCACAATGGTTGACCATAAACTTTAACACCTTGAGTAACGCTGATGCAGTGCGCTTCTCGTACATTTTATGTGATTAATTATAGTGTTTAGTCATAATTTTAAGCATTAAATAAACGCTATAAAGGTGCCTCTGAAAAAAGATTGTTTCTGGTGAAGACACAATCATGCAATATGTTAAATCGCATCATCGAGGAAGTATAAGTATGACGATATGCAAAGTTATGTCACGTCAGCCCTCTTATATCCTCAGATAGTACTTTTGTACCAGTTTGATGACACGCGTTAGGCTTATTATCTGATCTGCTTAACAAAGCTTATTAATAAAGATCTCAATGTCATTTTTTGAATATACTATTTACAAATTTTTTTGTTTATTATATAATATATTATGAATTATTTGTTAACTAAAGTATATTTAAAAAAAAAGAGATCCATGCTAGGATTGTCGCTAAAAGATATAATACGCAACGAGGATATCCGCAGAAGAACTCAAGTAGTGGAGGCTACCCAACGAATAGGCACACTCAAGTGGCAATGGGCAGCACATATCTGCCGAAGAGACGACGGTCGATGGGGAAGAAAAGTATTGGAGTGGTGCCCAAGAACTGGCAAACGAAGCATAGGCCGACTGTAAGATGGACTGACGATATAAGGAGAATAGCGGGAGTGACCTAGATGCGGGAGGCAGAGGATCGATGAGGATGGAGACTCTTGCAGGAGGCTCACGTTCAACAGTGGACGGATACAGGCTGATGATGAAATGATTTGGTTTTTTTCAGCTTTGCTGGGATGAGTACAGCCTACCGGTAGATCAAGTCGGGAGAGCGGGAGGGCAGAGGAGGAGAGTTGGTCAGCATGAGACTCTTGGCAGAAATCAGGTTTATTTCTACATTATTTGTTACTTTTCAGTAGTGTTATATTTTTTTCATTCATTATTTACATAGTTTCAACAAGAGCGAATGGTGATCACAAACTATATAAGTAAGATATATATAAGACAGAACAAGACCACGCAACTCTGAAGAAAAGTCAGCTTATGCTCTCTTGCGGCATCCAAAATATATGTCCCAGCTAGGTGAAGGAACGAGAGGAATAGAGATCGAGATGCAAGATTCTGTTGCTGCAAACCAATCCACCGGATTGATACTACGAAAAAGAATATGGAAGATTGCTGTCAATCCGCTTCCTCATCTCGTCACTCCTCACAAAGTCAAGCCATTGAGTATTCCTTATATTTTTTCAATAGAATACATACATTTACAAATCATCAATAAAAATTGGTTTATTGAGAAGAATATAGACCCGAAAGAAAGCACGATTAGTAGCTCACAACATTGATATTAAACACTTTAAAAAATGACGATAAGTAAATATCGGCAAATAGTTTAATGAGGTTGGCGGTTTACCATGCATCCCCAAATATGAAAACCTATGGAAAACAATGAAATATATTTGTCTCCATCACTATCTGTTGATTATTTACTATATGTATTGATATCAATTGGAAGAAAACCACGGTACTTAAGTATACAAAAAAATATGTCAAATAAACAATTAAATAATAATAAATTGAGTTTGCCCCAAAAAAAATATACACATCAACCCGAGCCTCGTCAAATGGCCTCTCCACTTGCCGACGTTTGTCAAAAGTATGAAGTATGAATGTCTGACAATGCCCGCTATATTTAAATAAAATGTTAATATTAAAAAGTGGTGTCGAAAGCATTAGTGATTCGGTTTTGCTTGATGCGATATTAATTCAATTGCAGCAATCTAACCCGCATAGGCCATAAAACGCACGCTGGAGAAACCCTTTCAAGTATCTTACCCTTCAGAGTGATGCTATCTACGAGTATAAGACTGATATTTTAAACGACTTAACTTTTCGCCGCTAAGTGTTTAACGCAGTGAACACCAACCGCATCAAAAGGAATTGCTTTGAAAAACAATAACAATAAGATTTGTCTCATATCTCACAATTTTTTTGTGTTTCATAATACATATATGTACCCTTATAAACATTAAGATTCTTAGCTGATAACAAATAGTGGCACTGTATAATTATATTCGTACTGTTTAAATAATTTTATTTGAAGATTATAAATATTAAATTCAATATCAAATATGCTTAGAAAGCTAAAAAAAATCTCATCATACGAGTAGTACTTAATTTAAATTTCTTAGAACCTATAAATATACTGTATATGTACAACTGCACATGGTTGACATACATACTCGTGTATCAACCCAGCACGAATAGCTCTTCCAGTTCCTTCTTTAATTTTTTTTTAACGAAATTAAGAAATATTCCAATTAAACCAAAACATGGATAGGTTACCGCTTGTTGCTGACAGAGTGTTGCTGATAAAAATGACCCGCTCCTTAGCACCAAATTGCTTTGTACTCGGTAGCGTCGCGCTAATCGTAGATCTCCTATATATATAATCGTGTCGGAAACAACAGTGTCAAATCTTGTCTGCCCAGAAGTGGGCGACGTCGATGGCGTTACTCCCGGCCATCATCAGGTCTCCCTGGGTGCAGCTATTCGGGCACAGCGCACACTCCAGAACGTGTGACAGGGTTTGCTCCACGCCGCAGTCACATTCAGTTGGTCCGCTGTAAAACTGCCAGGCTTTCATTTGTGTTCTCGTCTTGCATACTCCGGTCCGAAGTATGTTAAGGTACCTCCATATATTCTACCCATGCTCATGTCCAGTGGCTGGGTCCACTTTCGGGGCTATTCAAGTATTCCCCTCAGTTGCGCTTCTTCACATGTTCAGCCGCAGGGTGGCCTAAATGGTAGATCTCCTTAAAAAAAACGTTTAGTGAATCACAAAAAAATCTCGGATATTAAAAATGCCGCTTCATGTCTTCAGGATTCTCTGGTAGACCATTAGGTGCAGGAGCAAATTGCAGCTGACAACTGCATGGCAGCAATTTGTGGTGACAATGTTACAGATATGGAAATTATGTCGGAAGATATATTAATTAAGTGTTGGGAACCACTAAAACTTGGTTGAAGTATGACTTAGATAGAAGCAAAGAGAGAAACAATGAGCACAAGATAAAATACGCAGACAACAATTGTGAGCTGGTGAACTTGGACAACTTCGAGAACAAAAAAGATTATGCAAATACAACAAAAAACTTGTGTCCATTTTTTCGCAGAAGCCATCTTTAACTAAGTCAGCATTTTAACTTAATATTGGGGTTATATTTGTCTACTTCCTTCGAGATATCATGGTAAAAGTAAATTTTCTTTGACCATGATATTTATTTGATATATTGAGTGTGCCTGTATTTTTTTTAAATTTAACAGCTTGAAATTGCTCATAATTAACGGCGGAAAAATTTTTTTATGCTAATATTTAATTCAATTAATGAGCAATAATTATCTGAAAAACAATCAGTAATACAAATATAAAAAAGGTAAGTAAAAAATAACTATTTGGCAGTAGAAAAATACCAATGGGAAGTAATAAAAAAAATTGCACACTCAATATATTGTCATTAATGAATGGTTATTAATAATAGGTTAGGTTTCTATTTTATAAGTTAATTATTCATTCATTTTACATTAATTGTCACCAATATTGAATACATTACTGCCGATCAATTTTATTTACTGCCAATTTATTTAACGAACTGCCAAAACCTTGAATTAGTTACTGAATAAAGAAATACGGGCCCTCAACGGCCACTTGACATATATTACTTGTAAGGCATAATACAATTTTCGACGGTCGAATTGAATATGTGCTGTAATTGGTATCGTTTCAACGAAACGTTTCAATTTCGGATATTTTTTGAAAGAAAGTCATAACACGTCGAAATAAAAGTGAAGTTGTACGTGTAAAATAAAATGAAAATAGGTATTTAACGGCACTTGACTGTGAAAGTTTTTTTTTTCTGAAAGTAAATCTGTATTTCAGGACCAGTGAATGCAGGAATCGCGCTCTTGTGGGCAAGGGCGGGGACGCCTGCAGCCGGGCTGATATTTATGACCTAAAAAGGGCGCAGGACCAAATGAAATAGATAGTAATGGCAGCGAATGACCATAAAAGATGCTAGATATTTCAGGATTCACCCCACGTATGCGGTGTCCCAATAAAAAAAACGTGTAATCATCAAGTTTGCAAACCAAGAAAAAGTTGTATCAAAAAAGATGCAATAGATTCTTCTTCGTAGTATCAATCAGGTGGATTAGTTTGCAGACACAAAACCTTGCATCTCGACTCTTCTCGATTCTCTTCAATCCTCCTTAGGTCCTTTTTAGATCCTCTGTAATCCTCTGCAATCCTCCAATTGATTATAATATATTAAATAGATATTTATAAATATTTCTAACCTTGTCTTAAAAAGTGTGAACGTAGTTTATTCACTGGCTGTAATATCGCGGTACATACTATGCTTATGAACGTGGAGTGGTGCATATAATATTTGTTTACGTGTAGTGAACTGACAAAGCGTAGGATCTCATAGCCAATAGGGACAAACCATACCCAACCATACAATTTCCTCCCAACCTTACAATTTCCTCACCCATTCCCACGTATTTCGTGGTTAGCAACGTGTTACCAAGAAGGCAATTCGAGACTCGCTGTAGTATACTAACATCGCATCCTTAGACTGAGGTCTATTTGATATCTAACTGGTGCACCTAGAATCACGGAAAGATACTCTCTAACAAGTAGCTTTTTGCATGCGTTCAGTAAATAAAAATCTGGGTCTCCAAAAACAGAACGGAACAGGGAGGGCTTTCACTAAGCGGTCGGTGAGATCCAAGTACAAGTAAAAAAACATAAAAAATTGTCAGAATATATTCTGATATGCATCTAGAAGCGTCTTATTTTTGTGAATGATTTCAAAATAAAATTGATTTATCGTCTTATCGCCTAAAATATATTTTTCATTTTACTGAAAATTGAAATTTGAATCAGTTTCCTTTAATGCTCTTGTTGGACCACCCTATATGTTAGGCCGAGAGTAGAACCTTGCGAGCCTCTCGCATGCGATATTAATATGCTGTGTTCTCGTCGTGCACATAAAGACCGAGCATAGATCCTTGCGGACTCCCAAATATAATGCTGCATTTGAGTAGTTCGCGAAATGTTTATATTTCTGCGTTTGCCGAAAGATTTGTGGCCGCCTCCTGTAACTGAAACATTCCATAAAAAATATTTATAGGTGCTACGTAGATAATGTTTACAGATAGATTAATGATAACGTATGAGTCTTATTTATGTACACGCTATTCAGTATTTTTTCCCTATTTCTTTATCCATATCTGCTATCTGGATGGAGCATATTATCCTTGCAAGTTCATTGCATCCAAACAGTTCCGTCGCCTACTTGTCTGGAATGGGGATTTGCTAACTCTAATAACACTACCGTATCGTCGTAATTTTTTTAATGAACTCACTGTAAATGAGCGGTATTTACCGAACAACTTTCTTCTACCACGTATTTTAAGCAATAGCCTCTATACATTTTAGGGACGAGTATTAAATTGTACACTTAAAGTATTTATCATACAATTTCACAATATAAAGCTTATATATTTATTAAGAATATTTCTTTAAAGTTTTCTTGGCAATCAAACTCGTGACCTAGGCGCATAGTAAACGAGCGCTTTACTACTGGCTTTATCCCTCAGTATGAAAAATATATGTCAATAACATTAACATTAAAGTTATCAACTGACAATACTTCGTGAAACTGCAAAATTATAATTTTAAATTATTTTCCTTAAAACATTAACAAATTAAAAATATTTAGTTTTGATTCACATTTATTTTAAACGATTACATGTTTTGGCCTAACTGGAGACCATCTTCAATAATGAAGTATGTATGTAATAAATGTGAATCAAAACTAAATATCTTTAATGTGTTATTTTTTTATAAAAATGAATTTAAAATTATGACAATAACATTATCGATAAAAAAACCTTATTTTTGATAATAGCGGACTGTAAAGTATATTGATTATTGTTATTTAAGATTTAATATCCATTTCAAATATTAAATAGATAAATTCTTCCTACCCTGTTTTAACACGGATTGCTGAATATCGCGTTGTTCTCTTCAATGAAGCCTTCATCTAGCAAAATTAATGTCATTGTTCTACGTAATAAATAATCAATTAAAATATATATAAATAACAACACTTTAACGTGACTAACATAGGTCTTAACCTCTTTATTAACTTTCTTAAGCTCCAGCTCTCACTTCCTTACTTACTTCAAACCTTCATGTTGTTATTATGATTTGTAGATTATTTACTTGACTTTATGGATAACATCAGTATATTTATACACTTTGTGAACTGATGAAGCTTTCATTGAAGACGAAAGTATTATTCTAAAAAGTAAATAAACATTGTTCAATTGATCCGTGTTAAAACAAGGTAATAAGAATTATATATTTAATGTATTGCTTAACTCAAAACGGCAGGTAGTTCAGAATGATATAGACGTTGGCTTTTAATATCTGAAGGGATGTAAGTCAGAAAGTCGGCTGCAGCAGCCATTAGTTATCTCTATTATCTGGCTAGTCCTTTGTCGCCGTTGCTTTTAGCAACCCTCGACCTGCCGGCGATGTGGTCCCCTCTACAGTCTACTATACACAGCTCCGCAAAGCCTTTATTCTCATCACCGCTCTCGAAACAACCCCTCGCGTCCACTAACAGGCCTGAAATCGGAAGCAGTACTAAGATTCATAGTAATGTTAAGAACTACCATGAAAATCTGCTCTTTGAAACATACGCCAAAGAACTGCACCATAATATCAACGTTTGAATCATGTAATTCTTTCCAAACGACAAACGAGTATCTGATTCTAATTGTTTTCAAATTAGGAAAATGTTGCGTGAGTTACTTTGTAAATTGTAATCAAGTTTAGATTGGATTACACGATGAAAAAGAAATAAATAAATAACAATCTATTCCATTTCAAACTTTTTAACCCACGCGTGTCATCTTGATGATGTCCTTGATAGTTTGCCTGGGGGAGCTCCCAGACGACAACACAGAAAACGTCTCTTGATTTATTAGATGATGCACTTTTTAAAAGGATATCAGTAGCGTCGGGCTAACTATACTTAAGTAATCCATTGACAAGTCACCTCGGATACTACAGTTGCTGTCTTTTAAAATCACCGAGATTTTGTTTTGGGCACCGACAGGAAATATATATGTTCCCAGGTGAATCGTTAAGTTCACAGCTATCTAGGAATGAGGCATGGACAGTGGTAATTAACAAAACCGAGTAGCGATAATATGTGTTGCTCATCTGTTCCGAATATGGACAGATATGGAAATAAATATATATATATATATATATATATATCAATGGAGCTTTATACTTTGTTATATATTATATGATGATCACCTTCATTCGATCTGTAAATATTTTTGTAAGTATTTTTCAAGTTAAAAATGATTTAATCGTTTTTTTCTTCTTTTTAGGTGCAAGTGATCGAAGCTTATTGTGACCCCCGCGACACGCGAAGCCAGCGTGATCGTCTCCAGCTTGACCTTGGTGAAGAACCTCCGGCTGAAGCAGGATCATCATCACAAGCCCAGTGCTTGGACGCCTGGGGATGGAGCAGAGAGCCGAGAAGAAGAGACTCATCGCTGTACGGAGTCACTAGAAAAGATAAAGACTCTTCGCAGTCTCTATATAAAGTACCAAGGAAGCATCAACACAGAGAATCTGCCCAACCACTTTATGGTTCAGCAAGAAAAGAAGTCTCAGATTCTACGCAGGCTCTTTATGGAATACCGCATAAAGGCAGACATGCTTTGAAGGAGTCTGTGAGGGAGCCGTCGCAAGAGTCGTGTCAGAGCCATCGCCCTCATAGCTCGTGCCGCGGGTCGTCGTGCCGGGATTCTTCGTGCCGCGAGTCGTGCCGAGGGTCGTGCCGGGGGTCGTGCCGAGGGTCGTGCCGAGGATCCTCGAGGACAGGTTCAAGCCCACCGGAACCGGCGCCTTCTGAAGGCCCTCGTCCGCCGCGGCGGCAGTACTCGCAGCCATACACCACTGGTCAGTTTAACGGTTGTAAGCGCGTGCTCTCGAATATTCTTGTAAAGTTCCCGACGGTCTTTCAGGACAGCGCGAGTCCGGAGGAATGTACTCGGTGGAGCTGCGGAAGGGGATAGCTGATTTGGGATGACTATAGCGGTTGACAGAGCTTTGTCGCGGAGATTTGTGAATGCCATTTGCTCCAGTTAAGGGAGCGGATATGGTATCATGATGCACTCGTACATTTTTCTACTACGAACGAGACATTGAAAAAGCCGTTCAATTTTTTTTTTATAAAAAAACTAATTTATGACATGTTTGATTCAAGGGTGAATGAAATGCGCTAAACAAAATCACAATTCAACTGACATTAAACAGCTGAAATTAGCGAAAAAAATATGAATTTGGTTTGTTATTTTTTTCATTTTAAAGTTTTCACAATTGTTCTGCAACTGATCGTGTAATTTATTCGTTTAAATTTTTATATGAGCCCAAAACAATGATTCCGATTAGAATGATGGATTTGAGTAAATTTTCTACAATCTTTTATTGGACTATTGCTCATTTTTTACTCAATTGTTAATAAAGAATATTCCGAGAATTATCTACATAAACACATACCAAAAAATTACCAAAATCAATCCAGCCGCTTAAAAGCAGTATTGTTTATCTCCTTAAGACCAAATGGTCAAGGCCTCAGAAGCGTCTGGTTAGTTAAAAGACATTTTTAAAAATAATAGTAATAAATCACCTAAAATATGCACGGATACTACAGAGCCGTCTCTTCTCGTTCTCGAGATTTTGACCTGCAGGTCGTCAGGAATCATATAAATCTCCTCTTTAAGAGTTGAATATATTTTATTTTATTGTACGGCGGGGCTCTTATGTTGGCGACGCAATTACCTGGGGCGCAATTACCGCGTCATCTTCAGATACGACAGCTGCCGCCTCTTCATATGTTCCTGATATGGAAAAAAAGTTTGATGAATATGTGTGGTAGAATTACCTCAATAAATATATCAGTAAATGTAAAATTTTCCATTATTTAAATTTTCATAATTGATTCCGCCCGCACCTGCATTTTTTTGACAGATGAGTGGTACAATTTTTGTGCAACTTGTACGATTGATTAAAATGTCAATTCAAACGAACTGTTTCTTGCAGAATCGGAATCTCTTCAATAAGTAGCTTAACGAACTCTTACCCTTAACACTTAAAGAAAAAAATACTTCTACAATATTTTAACATGCAGCGTCTAGCTTCCAGGTTGAACGTTATAAAATCATTTGATTAATCTACATGAAATCTCTCTTCTCCTAATCTTTAGTTAGAGTGGTTGCAAATAACAAGTGAATCTTAAGGCTTAATTTATTTGTTATATATTAATGACACGTGTAAGTATTAACACTATTATTATTAGCACAGTAAACTTAACATATGTAGTAAATGTAATATATTTTGGGGTAGTCGTATGGATTAGTATCGCAAGATTTGGATGCTCAAAGTCATGCTTTTGCAATCAGGTGATGTTCTAATTATTCGCTGCCTAAATGATGGGCAGTGATGCGAATGTAATTGAGGGGTTGTAAGCTCCTCTCTGTAATGTCCGTGCTGCTGTGTACGGGAGGTTGGGGTAATGGGAGGGGGCAAACCAGTTTAAATGACGTTAAGCCTCACCCGCAGGCGACATACCTCGAAGAGAGGAAGTGAAGACTAATCGTTTATAAAACCCTCAAATGGAAACGTGCCCCTGTAATCATTTTGTATCGATCTTATGTCGGCTATACACGTTCAATGTTTGTGGTGAAAAAAAAACATCGGACAAATCATAGAATTATCTTAAGACTGTAACAATTGTGTATACACCGCATAGAAGCGAGCATTCTCCTGTCAGGGGAGAGGAGATGGAAGCGGTGATGATGAACATGCAGCATACGGAGAGAAAATGCAACGTAGGGGATCGCAAGCAAAAAGGAGAAGGATACATGTACGTGGTCACCAGAGAATTGTAGACGTCCATGTATATATGTGTTTATTAATAGATGCTCACAATTGTTGTCGAACTGAATGGAGTCTGAAGGCAGCTGCTGAAACTAGTGGGAAAGATAGGATATGGCTGACTGAGAAATAGACTCACCACAAACCTATAAAATATATATATATTTTCCAGAAAATTATGCCCTCTTATTTGTAGTTTGGACTCATTTGAATAAAACCCCTATCATTTTAAATTTAAAGAGTTCATAATGAAAATCTAATATCTGGTAGTTGTCTCACATTACGCTTCTAATATTTATATATTTATTTTCGGCAAAACCATTGCTTTTCAAATCGATAACGGAATTTAAAAAAAAATGTTATGCAAAAAAAACTGTACAAACGTTTTTTCTTTTATTCAAAACTGAACCAATCGTTTCCATCAAGCTTTGATGTGCTTATTTTCCCTCAAATACACTTTTGCTGGGAATGTTTTTGCTTGGGGAGAACCTTTCTGCGGATGCCTTCTTATGTTTCATACAGAGAGAATACTGCAAAAGGGCGAGGTAGAAAAAATATATGTCGATTCTGGAGCGTTGATATTTCAATGACAGTGAAATCATTCGTGAAAATTAATATTATTAGTTTATAGATATGTTTTTGTTGTTGCATTAACAAAGAATTTGTCACGAGTGTGATCATGTATAGGAGCGTTGTTTTTAAGAAAATACCGAAATAAAGTGGGGTATCCTGTTTCTCTTAAAACTAAGATGGACAGGGGTCTATAAGGAAGAGTCTACGTCATTCATCTTAATTCACCAATGGACCAAAGTATTGT
Source organism: Glossosoma conforme (assembly GCA_022606575.1). Classification (NCBI taxonomy): domain Eukaryota; kingdom Metazoa; phylum Arthropoda; class Insecta; order Trichoptera; family Glossosomatidae; genus Glossosoma; species Glossosoma conforme. The sequence goes on along the minus strand of JAGTXR010000191.1, from coordinate 143,998 downwards.
AATAATTCCTGTTATAAAAATTGTTAAGACTTATGGAAAATAAATATTGATAAAAATTTAGAATTTATGGCAGTTATTGCAGAAATAATCGATAATATATTCAAAGAAGATTCCCCACGCAGAAAATAGTTAGGATCAGGACACTAATAATAAATTAAAGATACGCGAGCAATATAATGTCTAGCCAGAAATCAAAAAGTCATCGGTGACAAACTTGGTCCAGGATCGGAGGAGATGGAGTTAGTTCACAAGGCAAGAAGCTTCACCGAGTGTCGAACCGAGGATTTGTTGCATAATAGACGAGCACTTTACCACAATGTCATTTACCTTTGGGTGGGGCAAACATTTTTGCCATGTTTCTTTGTGACTGCAATAATATTTTTATATTCCTCGCATCAAAGAAACACATTTGCTGGGACAAAATGTACGTAGACTATTTATGTTATGTTGGGCAAATGTTATTGCTCCAGTCGCCACAGCAACAAATTCAAGGTAATGAGAAAAATAAGTAATTTTTATATTAGTTACTGTAATCTATTGTGTATCCAATTGTTGGAAGTAAACATATTATTAGGCTATTTAACTAGAGAGTGATCCCGTAATATCATCGAATAGTGTTTTTCATTACAAGAGAAATCATAGTTTTCCAAGCCTCTCCTGCGACCAAACATTTTATTAATCCTGTAATTTCAAGCTCAATTTAACACCAATTTCATTTTATTGTGTATGTTTTAAAACAATAAATAGTGCATAAAAATACATTGTCGGATGGAGTAATTCTTTATTTTTTCTACACAAAATTCACAATATTCTCAATGGAGTTTACCAATTGAATAAAAGTGAATGTATTAAATGTTTTACAAACCTTCTGTATATTCTAGAATCTTAATTTCAAAATGAACACCAGTGTTCCACAGAACTTCGTTTGGGAAGCTCAACTATAGAGTATAGAAGGATTATCAATAATTAAAAAGAGAGCTTTCAATTCCGAAGATACCGATACAAGCGATTGGTGATGTTGCTTTACTTTTCAAGTATAATATAATAAAATATAATTAAAAAAGCTTTTATTGAAATAAAAAATATATAAAAAGATATGTTTTTTTTCTAAGGTCTTAAAATAATTACGGTAGATTAGAGTTATTAATTTCCGAATAAAAATGTCATTGCCTAAAAATAAATGCACACGGTAAAATATTTAACTGAAACGTACGAGTATGTACAATATTATAGTTAGATATTTAAAGACACTAGGAATTTGATTAAATATTTTTATTTTGTTATATGTTTATTAAATTGAAATTTCAATTATAATATATTTTATAGTGAGTCTATAAGAGATTTTATTGGGAACAATGGTCAATAATAGCGTATCTGTTGGTAAAATGAATAATTTGTACTTCTTAGTACGAGTGTATTAATAGAATCGTTATCTGTTTTTGATAAATTGATACATTACATTTACCTTACATTGTTATTCATACTTCATGACGCTCTAAATGCGTCAAGATCAGTGCCTCGTTCAAAACAGCATCGAATACCCTGAACTTTGTCTGTCTCACACCTGCATCACATTGGAGAACAATTGATGATACGCTCATTCAGATTATGATTTAAATGTGTGCACCTTCTGAAGAAATTACGGCCACTAGATGGCATCGAATACCTATTGACTTAGTTTTTGTTTTCAGATGGGTCGTCTCAAGCGCCGTCGTCTTCCGAGTTGAGCTTCGGCTCCGAGGGCTGCGCGCGGGAGCCGGGAGCGCGGGCTGCCAGCGCCGCCGCCCGCCCCGAGCCGCCCTACGCCAACCTGCCCCAGCGCCCGCAGCGCCCCAAGCGACAGCCCTCCCCCTACTACTACGGCGACCTCGCCAATCGACCGCTAAACGCGTCTCTAACAGCCCCGAACCCTATCAGAAGGCGACGAGCACCCAACCACAGGCACCTCAGTGCCGACATCCTCGCCGAAGAGTCGCGCGACAGTTCGTCAGACTCTGGTGATTCCATGCCCCCTCGTCGCTCCTGCCCGTGCCGTCCTCCAGGCGAGATGACCGCTCGCGCCAGACGCCTTTACGAGACCGCCTTCGACTGCAAAGTCGCTCGTTCAGACGACGATCTCGATGACGTAGATCGCGTTAGCAACCATCCGATACTCCTGCAACTGAGCGACGACGGACGCAATCGAGACACTATTCCGTCCTCTTCGTCGTCCACGGTTGATCCCAAGTCGAGCATTGTATCTCTAAATAAAAATAGGCGACGCATCTTAACAGAACTGCGTTCAAAATTATCTTCAAGAAATGAAGCGGAAGATGAATCCGTCACGGCGGTGTCTCAAGAACTGCAAAGCATGGAGCTTAACGCCGAAGCGCGACAGAGAGTCGCTTCGGGAGCGACCTTCCGAGGATTCACGCCGACGCCTCCGTCTACGGCTCCTCTGCCCACCAAGTTCCAACAGAGCAAAGAAAGTCTCGCTATGAATAGCATCAAGAGCGCTCCCGATCTTCCCAGTTCGCAACCGGCGATACCGCGTTTAGAAAGTTTGCGCCTCAGGTCGCTCCGTGCCAAAGAAACGTCCGCCGGGAGTGAGGAAAGCGTCGCCGAAGCTAATGAAAAAATAAACAATAATTCTGATGTGGTATACGCGATCCGCTCTACAAATATAAGGGAGCGAGAATTCATAGAAAAAATAGAGGTCCGGAGTCGTCCGGCGCCGCATATGAGGCTGTTCTTGGATATGAAAAATAGAACGGCGTCCGATAATGATACACCGGAGATGCGTAGATTTAAAGGTTCGAAAGAATCGGGGCCGATATTAGAGTTTAAAGGTAGACCGGCTAACAGGAGGCGCCAGAATTACTCGAGCACAGAAAGCATGGCGACGAGCAGCAGCGGTGGAAGTATGGAGTCTCTGAAGAGCAGCACCAGTGAAGGGAATCGAAGTTCCAGCAGCTCCGACAGCCGCCATTCAGCTTCGCTGAGTTCGCACAGTTCAGATTGCGGTGCGGGTCGCTTCCAGTTAGCGCATCGAGCGAGTCCTCTCGGTGGATTTATCTCGCATCATGCAAACAAGCTGCACATTCTGAGCCCGATCTCGGACAAGTCGTCGCAAGAACCCGCTTCCGAAACATCGGAGAATACGAGAAATAACAACTCGCAAAAAGTGTCGCCGGAAGATATGGAGCACGTTCCGTCGAATCAAGAGTGCAACGCCGCTGTGAAGATGAAGAAGAAAATTCCGCAGAATAAGAATTTATTGAATCTGGCGTTCAGACAGGCCATGTGTGGTGAGATGGAGATTCAGGGATCTGATAGTGGGATATCGTTGCATTCTAGGGATGATCTTAAGTCGAGGAATGCTTTTATGCAGATTTCTAAGTTTAATTTGCCGCCTACGGATTTGGTTGGGAGCGGAAGAAAGGATGGGAACGAAGGAGGCGCTGCTCCGCTAGGTGGTCAAGGAGAGCTAGCTGAGCTTCCGTTCGACATGCCAAAGTTGAGGAGGAGGAGGGCGGCGGCGCAGGACGCGTGCACGTCTGGCAGTGCGACGTCCGTGGACTTGCGCGAGCTGCCCTTCGACATGCCCAAGTTACGGCGCCGCCTGCGCGCCCCCGCCCCCGCCAGCCCCAGCAGCGGGGGCTCCAGCCACAGCGTGAGGGACGCTACCAGAGGTAACTGCATCATTAGCAAGAAACTACATAACAGCTTATGCATGCTCTATGTTTCTCTTATGATTATATTATTTATTATTCAATGGTTATTTTTTGTATATCTTAGAACTACGGTTCTGTTAAATAAATAAATACTACAAAAATAGACTACGTACATTACAAGTAATGATGTAGGATTTTTTTTATGAAAGCGAACGCAGAAGAGCCAACCAAAACAATTTAAAAAGTTTTTTTACTATTTTCTATATTTATGCTTCCTTAAATAGGTTCCGTTAAAAATAAGTAGTCTGTCTTTTTGTCCCAGACTTATATTGAGAGGGTTCAAAAAACATCCCGATGTCATGAAAATGACCCTGTCAATATTTTTTTTTAATAAAGAAGAAGTGAAATATTTTCGACGAAAATATTTTATGAATATTATTATATTAATTTTTGAAGGTTCGGAGATACTAAAACGATTTCTTTAAAAAAAAACGACGTAATTTAAAATATGAGAACGATGTTTTTTATTTCACGAAATATGTTTTGTTTTTGTATTTAATAATTCATTTTAGGATTTTTTAAATTTTAATCACTTCATCGATTCAATAGTTTATTGAACTCTGATTTTCTACACAAGAGATCATATATTTAGCTTTACCTAAGTTAGAAACTGAAGAATGTATTTGTGATCTTGCACGCCAACTTCAATTTCGTCTCTAGAGGGTTTGCAGAAAGGCAGACAGCCCCAGAGCAATCCATCTTAATCAAAGAAATGCGCCTGAAGGTCTACAGTTGCCTTTAATCCGAACTGATGGCAACGAATTAACTGTGATTACATCGGGGTTCTCGCACGAAGGTACTGGTAACCGTGTGGTCTTTCAAAAATATATTATTCATCAATTTGAGGTAATATTATAAATTATCTAATACGAATAGCAATACATTCCCCCTTGATTTTGAAAGCAAAGCGATGATTTGATTTCCAATTTATCAGATGCGGCATCTGAAAGTTTGATGTCACGACCGATCACAGACAATTTGTTCAACTACTCATTGGTAATGACGTAGGGGCCACGAAATGCGGCGGAACCGAAAATTTGTACAGCGAGAGTGAGTCAATTGAATTAATTTTTCATTCCTTAAAAACTCTTATTGAAATATACGAGTATAAACATTGAGGTTTCCCAATATTTTATTATTCTTTTTTTTATGGCTCACCCCCATTTTGTGTGAATGGTGTCAAAATAATTGTAAAAAAAGTTTCACGTACTTAAAACTACGGCAAAAGATAGCGACTTTGGAACATGTCCATGTGCTTGTTTGTTTTATATTTATTTTAGCTGACCCGGTGAACTTTGTTTCACCCGAAAGGCAATAAATGAGCAGATTTTGGATTTTATTAAGTTGAATTTTTCGGTACATATGATATCATATATTTGGTCTGGTTGAATTCTATTGCAGTAATCGACGAAACTTCAGCAAGTTGTTGTCAGCATTTCGACGAATCGTCAAACGATATGCGTTATAATTCATCGAGCTTAGATTCTTGGTAGTTTGTTCACCTGAAATTAAGACAATAGATTTGTAATTTTGTATGTAAAGCTAACATCCATATTTGTAGCATAATTATAAAGGGGTGAAGATAAATGATTTTAAATCGTTTGCCGGTTATTTGTCCAATTTTTTCTAAAAAAACATCTTAATCTTCAAGTCTTTTATTTTCCTGGTAATGAGCAGTGTAATTGGTCTTTTATTGGAAGCATAAAGCAAAACCAAGCACTTTAAAATGTATGTCATGACGGAATCAAAACTATGATATTGATTATATATATATTGATTACTCACCATTCAATGGATTTTTCATTTTGATATTGAAATAATATCCATCTTCTCGTGCCAAGACATCAGTGGGTATTGCAACGTGTCATATGAACGACGTGTTTCAGATATCTGTTGTAGTTGCCCAGTATCACGACGTGTGTACCAGATGGTCGTTTATCCGCTCTGATCACGACTTTGTAGAAATCGATCAAGTTCTTCCTCCATATTGTCATTGAAGTATATTTGAACAAATTTATGCTTTGCATCTTCGAGAGGTTGGAATGATCCGATTCGATGGTGAATCTGTCCTTGTATCTACAGAATCAAAAGCAAAGACAATATTACTGATTTATAAACACTTTTTTTAGAATTAGCATACATAATTCAAAGTAATAAGTGAAGTATGTTATTCTGTTAATTATTTTGTGTGTAAGTACAAAAATAAATAAATAAATACCTTGAATGTCAGATTAAATCCTCCTTCTTCGATACGTCCAGGTGCAATTGTTCTTCTTCAGTCCTTTAATTTGCAATGATTTGAATCCTAGTATTTGAATGATTCTTTATTGGCCATGTATTTTTGTGCATGGGTTGCACTCTTCATTGAATCACCTTGTGATAGACGACATTTTTTGTTTTATTATCAGGCGCAAGAACAAATAACGCAGATTGTCTGCCAACCCGTGAACATGCCACATATATTATTATTACTTAAATATACATATACTAAACATAAAATTCTTTTTTCAACGCTTGAAAAAGAATTTTATGTTTAGTATATGCAATATTATAGTCAATGATCTATAAAAGTAGATTAGAATATTGAAATAATAAAATAATATTCTAATAAAAATTAAAAAAAAATTAATGCCACATATAATTGACCATGGGAAAAACATGGATTTTCAAGATTCAGACCACAAACTTTCAAGGATCGGCCTTGTGATTTATTAATGGTCATGGCGAATGCAAGACGGACCGGAAATTGAAGTCGCTTAAAATCAAACGGCATATCGGTTGGGATCATCGGGATCCTCGGAATGAGGACTTCTTCACCTTCGAATTTTCCTTTGAGTATCGTCGCGTAAATCACATTGTTCATCAATTTACTTATCACCAAACGCGTCCCATTGCACAGTTTTGGTTGGTTTATATTTCGAAGCATGATTACTACGGAGCCAACTTTTAGTCGTAAATTGTGCGGTGGTAAGCCAGGCACATCCAATGAGTTTAAAAATTCAATTGGATAGTTAGTGGCTTCGTCCTCATTCGTTACACAGTCAATAGATTTGTATGAATGCAGTGTACCAATGATATCATTCTGAATTATGTAGTTAAGGTCGTCTACATCTTTATTCTTAGCCGCCAAAATTGCTCGCTCACTCAACCATTCATTATTTTTGTGGTTAGTCATGATGTTTGGGAATACTTTGTTGATGAGTTCGTCTTTCGATGAGACAAAGATACAGAAATTCTGAGGAAATGAAATCAATCCATTCGATATGTCGACAGGTACTCGACCATTACGGATAGTCAGCAATTGCTCAGAGAAATCTTCAGCAGATGTATCATTCACCAATGCAACTCTCATGTTTGTTGTCAGTTAAAGCTTCTTTACATAGCGCCATAGAATCGACGATTTGAGGCAAGCGTTAATTTCGCTGGCAGCAGTTGATCTTGGAATTACTGGCAGTGTTTGACGTTAATCGCCAGACAGTAAAATCATTGCGCCTCCAAAACATCTCGAGTCATTGCGTAAATCTTTCAATGATCGGTTAAGTGCTTCCAATGCACGTTTATGCGCCATTGTGCATTTGTCCCAGATGATGATTTTGGATTCTGATAAAACTTTGGCCATTGCGGAGTGTTTTGAAATATTACACGTAGGTTCTTCAATAGTTTGAAGATTTAACGGCAATTTTAATGCTGAATGAGCCGTACGGCATCCTTCTAACAATGTGGCTGCTATTCCAGAAGAAGCAACTGCAACCGCAATGTTGGATCTCGCACGGACAGTGGCTAAAACTACTGACATGAGGAATGTCTTACCAGTTCCACAAGGGGCATCCAGGAAATATAAACCACCATTTCCATCATCAATTGCCTTCATTAATGTATCATAAACTTCCTTTTGTTGGGGATTCAACAGCGGTACATTCGTTTGAACTACTAAATCTAATTCATGGTGATCATATTCACGTTCCCGTTCCAATTCTCGATTAAATGCGTCATTCATTTCACGATTTGGTGCTGGCATTCCTAACCTGACTAATAAACTACCGCACATGAGGTTAACACATGTCTTCGATTAAGAGCAAAGCCCGATTATGTATTTCCTCATTCATCTTAAGATCAGGATTTCTTGATCTTACACGAATTTGATGTAAAATATCTTCTGACATATTATTCTTGTATTTGTGCCACAGGTTAGATGGGTTCGATGGATTGTTCACGCGAGATTTTTTGCTCTTCGTCAGTCCTTTCATTGACAATGTTTCGATTCCTTGTTGCGTGACGGCTTTGTTGTGAAAGATTCGAACGTTTTGGTGTCGGTATTATCAATAATCAATAATAAAATTAGCAAAATGCTGTCGAAACAAAACGTCAACCAATTGACAAAATATCTATCAAACCGTAGACAAAAAAAAACATAGATGGCACATCTATATATTTATTTATTTATTTATATACAGAATCGAAATTCCATTTTTTTTCTACAAAAATTTAGAAATATACATAAATATACAATAAATAGAGAAAATAATAAAAATAAAAATAACACAATAGAATAAGAAGATGCCTTTCCATTTGCTTTTTGTTATAACATTTTAACAAATAAAAGATTAAATTGATATTTTCACTAATATTTATTTTGTTTTTGTCTTTTTTTTCCTGCCTTTTGTTTTTTTTTTGTTTCAAAATATTCCGTACCTTACGTAGGTACCTACTTACAATACCTACTATTGCGTCATTTTTAGTTATGTTGCTGACTATGGCAACACTTTCTCAACTGACAGCTGTCAAGTTACAATAGTCTTGTATGAAAACATGTTTACGTAAATGTTCAATATTTTTTCTTAATCAAATCAATTTTGAGTATACCATGAACGTTTTTGGGTTCCAAGCTACCTTTTCACCAATTTTCAGCCAAGTCGGTTAGGCCGTTCTTGAGTTATAAAAACCGGTATAACCCGACTTTCTTTTATATATATAGATTGTTGGTTTGTTTTATCAGCATACGCATTGTTTTCATTCGAACAACATTTCTGTGTAGTGACGCAGTTACATTAATGGAAAATTTTAATAGGGGATTAAAAATAATTAAATTACTGGTTCAAATCATACCTCTAATAGATTGGCTCGAAAAAAATTATTTATGTCAAACGTAAAGTTTGACATAAATATTTTTTTTGAGAAAACCAGTCACCATGTAGGTTTAACTGGATTAACCCAGAGGTTTCAAATCATTTTCAGTCTGCGGCCTTCTTTATATAATATATTACTGTTTACTCGGGTAACTTAATACATCGGAAAAACTTATAATTTTAAAAGCGATTACGCATTTAACACACATTTGAAAATTAAAAAATTTAAAACGACCACTATTTTCCGTAGAATACTATAAAATATACTGGTACCTCGATATACGAGTTTAATTCGTTCCATATCAAAGTGTCATTAAACAGCTCCGATGCACGACTAGTTGCGACTTTTTCTGGGTGTTTCTTACTAAGTCGATTGCTTGTATCTCGAATTTTGCTCGTTTTTCAAAGCAAAAAATCGCTCGATCGACGGCTCGTATCTCGAAAAACTTGTATGTTGGGGTTCTCGTATGTCAAGGTACCACTGTATATAATTTATCTAAAAAACGAGCAACGACTGACGAATCAAACCAAAAAAATGTGGAGTTATGCATTTGGAATGAAAACAATGAATTACTCGAAAATGGCAAAATTCTTCGTATTTTGTCAGTATAAAGGATTTTCACCATCTATCATATCATCCATCACCACCCATTCATAGTGAATTCCTATAATAATTAAGGATGGTGCGTATATGTTGGTCTGTAGTCAGTAAAAATAATAAATTGGCAATAGAAAAACATAAATTGGCTATACAAAAATAATATCAGATATAAATAAAAGATTTTTTAGAATTTATTCCACAACATATATTTTTTTACTTGAAAATGGCCATTTGACCTGGTTGAAACATGTCGTCAAAAAAAATATTGTGGAATGAATTCTAAAAATTATTTTATTTATATCTGATACTATTATGGAATTCCACCAAAAAATGTCGATCGAAAAATTTTAATAAACAAAAATCATAATTTGGCAGTAATTAATTAAATAATGGTTATTCATTTTAATTTTAAGTGCTAATTATTCCTTCATTTTGCATTAATTACTGGCAGTTTTGAATATATTAATGCCATTTTAATTTTATAACTCATCACATTCATACTGACACAGTGACACGGCTTATACTGCAAATTTATTTAATCTTTTGCCGATTGATTTAACCGGTTAACTGCCAAAAGCGTCTTAAGACGCATAATTTTCTGTGAACGGAGCGCCGCTCATACGTCTTGAGACGCGCCGTTTTAAATGAATAATCAACAATGCACAATGAACAATTAATTTTATGATTATGGATAAATGACTGCACGACTGGCGCGCTCTTCATTTATTTGGTAAGTTTTATAAATAAATTTTATTACACTTTCAATAACGATATGTTTAGAAGGTTTTATTTTTGTCGTTGAATTCGCGGCGTGCTGGGCCATACTGCCATACATGTACCTGCCGGCAGTTAAAAGGTTAATTTACCGTCAATTTATTTAATTTACGGTCAAATCTTTGAATTAATTACTAATCAAATAAACACAGTTATAATTTAAAATTAATTTTAATAAAAATATTAACAAATTAAAATATTTACTTTTGATTCACATTTATTCTAAACGATTACATGTTTCGGCTTCCCTGGAAACCAATTATGCAGTTTCATCAAGTATTGTCAGTTGATAACCTTAATCTTGTTAAATAAATACAGGCCTTATATATGTTATTTCATACAATTTCAGCGCGGCCGAACCTGACGCTGGATCTTGGTGGTTCTGGTGGTTCTGGCGGTTCTGGTGGTTCTGGTGTTGCCGTGCCCTCTGCTCCTCCAGCAGAACCGGGCCCCCGAGGGCTGAGCCTCGACCTTGGAGCCAGCAGCAGCGCTGCACCAGCTTTTGCAGAGATCGTGGACATCAATCTCCCCATGGAGAGACAAGGGTTTGCTGAATATATCACTACTTCCACTGGCACATCATTAGAGCAGTTCTTGTAAGATCACCGAGTAACATTGGACTCGGACAAAAACATGGATGGGTCATCGCCTGTTGCTAACCGTTGGGTTGAGCCAAACTTTAGGACTAAATAAATAGACCTTGGCTTAATCTCCGTTTTTTTCTCCATATTCGAAGCACACTGACACCACAAATTTTAGTTCCACAGTTCTGTAAGTTCAGGTTGTCCATGCCTTGTCCCAGAACACTTGCACACGGAGGTCCACATGGGAACAGAGATGGTTCCCGGGAGCCTCCAGGGCAAGAGTCCGCGAGCTTGCATAGACTGCGGCTGTAGCACCAGAGAAATATTTTGGTGTTCAATAATCAGCGTTTTGAAGAAGATCGGATGATCAGCCAAACGCTCCCAAGGCCTGAATAAATTATGTTTTGTTCTTAACCCTTTCGCCACGGCTTGGTAGAATACAAATTATACTGTTAATACGGCGTGAATTTTTCAAACCATTTCTTTGCTTAAAACTAGTATTTGAAGCATAAATGTACTTCTCTGACCTATTTTCACATATCAAATTGGTTTTTGTATCCTTGTGCTATCAGATGATGCATAAAAAACTATTATATTTAACAAACGTTCATTATATAACTCCATGCATGTGGTGGCATTGGCACGTGTGGTTTATAGAAAAATCGCTCCTGTGATGAAACCTAACGATATTTATTTACATGCTTTACAGATTCCTGTAAAGAATACATGTAGGTTGATAAAGGAAATAACTGCAGTTCCAAGTTCCTACCGTAGATGTCACAATGAGTACCGAAAGTAGCAAAACTATATATCACGGCTACAGATGTCAACGGTAGGGGAATCTTAGACGGCATATATCGGCTACCGATGCGAAAGGGTTATGGGGTGGCTTAAAATAGGCATGTAAAGAGATTAAATTTGATTTAAAAAATAAGAAATCAAGTTTGGTAAGGATTTGAACCTACAGCGTCTGAATAACAAACAAACGCTTCAACCACCGGACTATGCCGCCTTACAAAATATTATTGGTAAGTCACCCAAATATATGATACAAGAGTGCCGCTTCTTTAAGTATTCGGGCTTCTAATGTCGGTTACCATATACTACGGACAAACAGTTACGTTCATTTTTTAAATATTTTTTAAAGCTGTTTCATGAATTTATAAGTGTTATTTGTTGGGTTGAGCGAGGGGATTTTTATCCGATCTTATTAAAAAAAACTCAATAATGTGCGCAAGAATATTTAGTTCAGTGCTGTGATGATTGAATGTCTTGCAGGTGGTACCACGGAGCAATGACTCGTCTGGAGGCAGAAGCGCTGCTGAGAGGAGGCGGTGAAGGAGCCTTCCTGGTGCGGAATAGCGAATCTGCACGACAAGACTATTCCTTAAGCCTCAAGCAAGTCCAATATTACATTTACTTACTTTCCCTGTCTACACAAATACGGAGTAGTTTAAATAATAAATAATAACCTACCTGCTTTTATGTAACCTCCAATAATTGGTACAAACGTTTAAGGTTGATTCAACTCAATCAAAAGCGATTTAAAATATCGATTTTACATTTTATTTTGTAAACGTCATCGATAATCTTTAGAATGGTCTTCCAGTATCCAAATATTTTCGTTCATACAATATTGATCTCTTCAAGAAATAAATCAATCTATACTTGTAATCTCCCTGTACTATAGAGTCCACCAGTATAAGCGGTTATGCTCTACTGCATGCGTTTCCGTAAAAAAAGTACGTAGGAATTAATAGAGGTATACAATAAAAGCTAACAACAGTGTTTTTTAGGGACGACAACACAAATTGTTGAGCGTCAAGTTGTGCGTCACAGAGTCAACTGGTTGCAACTGCTGTGCTCACGGTGTGACTTGGCACAGGATGCGGATGACACGTCTCACATAAGATCGTGTCTCCAAAGAAATCGACATCTATCGACCGTATCGATTACTAAACAAAAAATAATAAATACAATCTAGAGTTCAAAGTATATATTAATCGATTGTAAAAGATTTAAATCACTGTGGTATCAAATCAACACGTGGCCGTCATCCGATGTCAGACACCCTCACAGTGAGGCGGGCCAAGCGCTACTGACAGTCTTTTTGCGCGCCTAAACGTAACACTACTGTTAATGTTGTATGTTAGTAAGGGTTATAAGCAGACGGTTTTGCCGCTACAATAACAAAATTGTCTCTTTGTAGGTCAGCCAGAGGTTTCATGCACATGCGCATCCAGCTCTCTGAGGAGAGCGGCCGCTACATCCTGGGTCAATTCAGCCGCCCCTTCGACTCCATCCCTGAGATGATCCGGCACTTCTGTCTCAACCGCCTGCCGGTGCGAGGAGCAGAACATATGTGTCTTGCACAGCCTGTCATCGCACAACTCCTCTAAATGGACCACCGAGCAAGTCTCCACCGTCCATATTAGCCGCTCTCCTTAAGCAGTGCAAGAAAACATAATACACTGATAATACATTCTTTAAGATATTTCTAAATTTGCAACTGATAATATAAAATCACCATGAATTTTATATGATATTATTTAAATGAAATAATTGTGATTCTTTTGAATTATAAACATTAAAATTGCTAGACCGTCCTGGTAACACTTGTAATATATTGTTCACAAGTAGAAACAACTTAAGATAGGAATTTTATATACATCATATCCGAATCATATGGTGTTTTTTCGATACCTCCCTTGCCACAGTGCGTCAGTGGCTTGTCTTATTGTATAAATCCTGCTGCCTATGTCATATATTGGTTGTCCATTCCAATTAGTAATACATTAATAAAATAATGATTTAAAAATATATGCTAAATATAATTAGATGAAGCGCTGAAAAAACCCTTTTTGCAAATGAACATGTATAAAACTTAAGCCGTGATAAATAGTCACGTTTCCTAAACTTTTGAGCCGATCTCTTTTGGAGGAACACTAGTTGAGGTTGTTAATATACTTATCTGGAGCAAGTAATCCAACTAGGATGAAATAACTTCAAAAGAAAGAAATTAGCAGGCATGTACAACTGGGATGGTCAGCATATGGAAAACTAAAGTACATTTTTAAAGCGAAAGTTCCGCTTTGTCTTAAAACTAAGGTGTTTTAAGTTTAATTTATAGCGAATAGACGTGCAATCTAACAGTAGGTCTTACCCTTAAAATAATGGTCAAGTAACGTGCCATGGAAAGATCCATGCTCGGAGTGTATCTAAAACCTAATTAGAATCCAAAACGAGGATATCTAAAGAAGAACTCAAGTAGTGAAGGCTACCCAAAAAAATAGGCACACTGAAGTAGCAATGGGCAGGACATATATGTCGAAGAAGCGACAGTTGATCTGGAAGGTTTTGGAGTGGCGTCCAAGAACTGGCAAACAGAGCGTTGGCCGACTCCTTGCGAGATGTACTGATGGAATGGAGATTCATGCGGGAGGCCTACGTTCAACAGTTGATGGACACAGGCTGACGATGATCATAATTATATGTTGATTTTACGTCTTTTTTTTTTTATAAAATCATTTTAAATGTGTTATTTTTATTTATCTAAATGCAAGCAGGAAAAAAAAGTTTTTAACTATCAAGTGGATTCTATGAGGTTCAGTAAATTAAGCTTAATACTGCATCTGGAATGGATTTTTGGTGATTGTGAAATTACGAGGATTTCAGAGGTTATATTTTCTGTTTCTGGAAGAGATTCAGATTTCGACGTAGAGGTAAAATCATCTGAAATAGCACGCCAAAGCATAATTAATTTTGTAATCCACTTTTTCTAAGTCAAACACTTGTCAACCGTGTACAGGTGTTTAAGAAGAGTGGCAAAATAGATAATTATAGTATTGGATTTAAAAAGTTTAGTAAGGAATTAATTGAAATGGCAACTATGAACATTACCTGGCGTCCCATTGATTGCGTCACACGTATGTTATCACTCTAAGAATTAAGTCAAAATTTTCTAAATATTTTACATTTTGTAATATGTATGATAATACAGATATTTATTAAAACATAAAAATGTGTACATACCTTAAAAAATAGTTTTGACAATTAAATATTAGGTATTACAATAAACTGGATATAAAAAATATTTTTAGGTTTCATATAATGTAAAAAGTAATCAAGTGAAGCTGTTGCAAGCATTTGTGCAATTAACAATGTCATTCCAACTCGGCGACAAGAGAGAGTAAAGTAATATTCAGTGTATATGTTGAAAATAAATGATATTACCTGTTTTTAAAATGCCTGTATTTTATGGGTCTATATCTAATTCAAATTCAGTCAGTAAATTAACAAATGAAATGTCAAAATGGTCAGCTATTATATATATAACAATAACTTGGTGAGAGCACTGCATCTCTTTTCGTACTGGTACTCGTTAACCACGCACGTACCCTTGACGATATGCTTAATGAAGTTTAACAGCAAGGGACCGTCTGAACTAAGCAGCAGTCCAGGAATATCCTCCCAAGGAATCGCAGACTCCCAGATGACAACACAGATCGCGTCTCCTATTCTCATGGATGATGCCCTCCATCAGAGAATGTATTACAGTCTGTAGGTCCTTTATCAAATTTGTAATGAAGTTGTTGGGTTTCTGCGTGGCTGTGTCTCGGTTGTCTTTTTCATTCGGAATAATGATAAAAACTAGTTTTTTTTTCATCAGTATATACTTGGCAACTCCATTCAATGGAGTTCCTCATAAACGCCAGTTGCTCCATGTCTATTGATGCACATATGGTGTGACACCGTCCCATGCATCATGCATCCACTAGGCCGAAGTATAAGTGTTTGATTTTGTTAAATTTTTGAAGCAGCACTCGCATTTGGCCATTTTATTTATTATTGCATTTCTCACAATCTTTCTTAGACTTCATTTTAAATGGCCAAAATCTAATATGGACATAGCGTCCTGAAATATTTAATGACTGTTAATGAATTAGATACTAACCAATTAAATAGTTGCATATCAAAAACACACTAAAATACATTTATTTAGAATTATTTAGTTTAATTTATTAGATACCTATATGTTGTGGATTACATTATTTACTAATAATTTACTAATATTTTGTAAGATTAATGTCTACAAACGCAATGTTTTATGTCAATATGCATAAAAATGCGGAAGGCGGAGGATCGAAGAGGATGGAGACTCATGCGGGAGGCCTACGTTCAACAGTGGACGGACACAGGCTGATGATGATGATGATGATGCATAAAAATATGATTTTAAGTGTAATATCATGTGTTTAATGAAATCAAATCTTATATAAGTAAAATATACAAACATTATTTATATTATATTGGTTAATAAATTAGTTTTTATTTTAGGCTTTGCTCGGATTCAAGCTCAGACGACATGAATCACATGGAAAATAAGAATGACGTTATTTATTAAATGAATATTTTCATAAAATGTGTATTTATACAGACATAAATATGTAAAATAAAAGAATCTTTAGAATTATTCATTATATTGTTAATTATATTGATGACGACATGCCTCGGGTGTATTGAGTAGCCGTTGTCAAGTTCACTACAATGTCTAGTGAGCGTAGCCAAAACATGTCATCCCCCGATAAAAGAATTGTGGAATAATTCTAAAAAATATTCTATTCTTATTAGAATAGAATATTTTTTCAAATTTCACCAAGAATTATCGATCGTAAAAATTGAATAATAAATAAATATGTGCAATACATTATTATAATTTAAAAAACAACACCTATTTGGGGTCAGATGCAATATTTTTTTTGATCAATTGAAATAAGTTAAAAAATGATAAAATTGCTTATTTACTTAATTAATATTTATCAATCAATTAAAATATCTTATTTTAATGTTTAATCGTTGATATTATATCTTAATTATTGTTATTAATTTCATCTTTCTCATCATAATAACCAAAAAATTGTATTTTGAGAAATACTTTTGTTTATATTAAATGTATAGTAAGCGATTCGTAATATTAAAAATATATGTTCTTTTTTTATAAAGCTGTGTGCATCAGTCATCTGGATTGTATTTAATTTTCTGTACTCAACTAACTTGGATACCTTATTCATCATTATAAGAAAAATGGAATGATAAGTAGCTAACTACACATTACAATAACTACAGTGAAAATCGGTATATCTTTGTCAAACCTTTTATGATAGTCCTTTACTAAAATGATTATAACTAAATTATTAATCTTCATTCCCCGAAAAAGGAAAAAAAATACAATGTCTTATAAAGATACCAGTATATAAACTCTTTATTACTTTTATACATTTTTTTTGTTAAGTTAATAAATAAGTTGTTTATATTATTTAAATTATGACAAAATAATGTGATATACATATTTATAAAATTTAAATTACTTGTACAATATGTAGTAAGACCGTGGCATAGTATTCATATAATATGTAATGCTAATCACTGTAAATAATAATCCACTTATATTCAATGATCAGGTTCGTCATATTTTTGTAATAGTTGTGCCCGTTTATTCAAGTGTGAATATCTGTCGATTTAATGATGCTTGACATTTTATTAAAAAATATATGCATCAATGAAAATAGCTGGTTATTTTATATCTGAGATATTGCATGTATTATTCTGTATTAATTCATTATGTCAAAATGTATAAATTATTCTTATCTATATTTTAATGATATTACTAAAACATGTGTTCTGAACACTGTCCACAAAGATGCAGAGTAGAAATATGTATTTAACACTTGATATTTCTTTTCCTTATGAAAATTTGGGCTACTTAGGCTCAATTTGTATTTTTTATGATCAACAGTTCAAATATATTCTACAAATTCCCTACATTGATATAGTAACACATTTTTTTGTACTTAATTTTTCTGGTCTATGTATCCATATATGCTTAATATTTGGTAACCTCAGCAACTAGTTCCGACCACTAATATAATTTTGTAAATATCCTGTTTTGTATAGATTTTTTTTAATAAACTGTACAAAACAGGATATTTATTATTTTCATCTTATTTTAAAGTTTTCATAAATAATAAAAAATATACAATATTTATTACCTTGTATGCTGAAATAACATCCGTCTACTTCTATAAATACATATCTGACATATAGCTTAGCTGTTTCTGGAGTCTATGCTGGGTCTCTGATTGCTCCCAATATGGCTAATACACAAACAACACCTGGGATCTCATTTGCAAGTTTTTAACGAAATTCTGCCAATATTTTGTGTATCCAGATTTCAGGATGACGAAAGTCCAGAGTTTTTGTGAAAAGTCAGTATTAATATATTATTTCTTTCGAAAATAACTCCCTGAAAAAGCATAATGACATCATAATATGAAAAAAAAAACAGTCAGCTTATGTCTGTTGTCGTGAGGATATAATCAAAATTCAAAGAAACTAGGTGTATTATGTAAGCATAAACAGATAAACATGAATTATAAGGATGTCACGATAGGAGTAGATGACGTAATCTGTCATTCCATAGTTGGCACCGGTTACGTAGATGACAAATACAATAGTTGACCAAAAATTAAATGTGTGCAGAATATTGAAATAGAATAATAGATTTTCCTGTACATATTATTGTAATGAAAATTATAGTCATTGGTGTGTTCCTTGGCAAACTTTAGTTTATTTATAAATATTAAATTGTCATAAAACATGAATAAAGTGACTTTAAATTAAAACCTGTTTACAAAACATAATCATCCTTTCTAACATATGTATGATATCCAAATAACCAAAATGCTTCCAGCGTTCCAGTAACTGAAATTAAAAAGATTTCCTGGGATCTTTCATTTATGTCAATACATATTTCTGTTTTTTTTTAATGTGTATTTTGCAAGCTGTTCATTGACTGGCATTTTTATTTTTTCCATTTGTGTTGCTCATGACTGCGCTTCACAGTAAAATATCTTCCACTTATCTGCAAAAGTGCTCTTATTGGTAGAAACTTGTGGTCCTTTTCCTCTGTTTTCGTTATACTTTAGGCTTGTTTAATTCCCAATATATATTTTCTGGGTTGATCCGAATATGACAAAATTATGCTTCTTCTATATTTCGGCCATTGCTACAGAGTTCATTGTGAAGTTAATGATGCCATTGTGTAGTCAAAGTATATCTCCAATTCGTAAAATCTGAGAAAAAATCTTTCGTTGACAAAGTAACTGCCCAAAATCAATTATTCAATAATTTAGATGTGAATAACTTCAAAAATATGTGTAAATCCTGTTGCCGATATAAGGCGCAGTTAAAATAGTTACTGGACAGCTCCCCACTTCTGGAAGGTTAACAGATGCCTGAAAAAAGTCACATTAGAACATTAACTCGAACTAATATGAAAGGAAACTTGCAGAAAGCAAAGACCCACTCCCCAGGTTGTCATGATGGTGGTATTAAAAAAAATTAAATACATTTTTGACCACATTTATTAAAACATTGATTTTAAATTTACACAATTATTTAAAAAGGTAAAACACATGAATTTCTTATGTTCACAGATAACTGTATTAAAACCAGACTAGTACAAGCGGAGAGATGCATTAATGTATAAATAGAGTTTTTTTTTAATTACAGACATTGTTGTTACTAAATTAAATATCAACATAACCCATACATCAAAGGTTCCCGATATTTTTCGGTTTGCGGCTCCCTTAATACATCAGATATTTATAAGGCTCCTTCAATGTATGAAGAATAATTTTCCCTTTTTTTAAAAGCGATTATTACCCTTTTAACAGCGAAAAATTTAAAATGAATACTATTTTCCTTGGAGCAATATAAAAAATCGAATTTCGACTGTATCGATAATATCCACATTGAGACTTGACTAGCACCATGGTATTGGTTGTAGCGGCTAGTTATGCATTCGGAAAGAAAACAATGAATTACATACTTGCATACTTGCATTGTTGGTGCCAAAATTTCGAGAATCGTAATTCAAAGAAATCGTATGATACCGCAGCCTCCCGGGGAGCCGCCTCAGTTCATACTTTGGGAACCACTGAAAAAAATATATATTTACAACTTTGGTTCATAAAAAATATAAATTGTTAAAGATAATTTAAATTATTTACTTTTTTACATCATATATACCTGATACATAATGTAAGATTTAAGTTAAGATAAAAAAAACGATTAAAGAATAACCATCAACGAGATAAAATATGAGAATGCAAAAAGAATGATGACGTGAAATAATAAAACAAAAGTCAAGTTACTGCCATCTGTTGCATATAAAAATAAAAAAAATGAGGATTTTGTTATTTTTTAGATAAAGATATACTGGTATAAGATCTAAAAAGTACAACTGCCTTTTCTTCAATCTCGAGGAATGCTATCGGAAACTTTACATAATATGTAGTCAGCGGAGTTGCGGGTGGCAGATCTGACACGAGGATAATGGTGGCTGACAGATCTTTGTGGCAGCAGCTGATGCTTGCCAGGGGAGCAGACAGAGTGATGATGATGGTATAAGATCATACTCGTAATTCAATTAAAATTAAAATAACGAATTATTCAATAAAAAATACACGTAAAAATAAATCAATTTTAAGATATTTTCGACAAAATTATTCGAGAAAAAACAACATTTCGTCCATTTTTTTTAATCTTATAAACTTCTAAGTAATTGGAAAAAGATTAACCGGCAAAATTTAGCATAGTCCAATAATCCAGAATATTCTCTATTTAAATCTCACAGAAAAGCAGAGATTTGTCGCTGATTTATGCCTCGAGATCTAATAAAATATTTTTTTGATAAAGTATATGTTTCGGAAAAAAAATATTCGGTACCTGTATTTACGGTATATATACGGTACTGGTATATCACGAAATAATTTCTTTCCCAGACGTCGACGGGTCTCTATCAGATGAGGTTAACTTTGAGATCGTCAAATTATATTTTTGCACAAGATTTAGTACAAATCTTAAATATTGTGCCCTGTTGCAGTACCAAACATGGGCACTATAGTGGATATATCCAGTAATTTCTCACAAACGTTGTCTCTTCGACGTCCTTACTACTTTTATCTTGTGCAATTGAAAAACCTTCCATTTTCCTTGCTGATTCTTTCATTTGTTTGTTTAAATTCTCAGCAAATTTGATGACTCTGTTCACAAATGTATTGTCACTCAGAGAATTTCTGTGGAAAATCTGCCGTCTTGGGCGGTTCTCCTTCTTTAGTTATGTTATAAAAGTGAGTGTGGCTTATAAACAAGTTATTTTTGATTAACTTCTTAGGTTTTCACCGCCAGATTTGATGTTGTGGCTTATGGGTTGAGCCGTGTGTGGTGAACTTTTTTCAACCAATATTTCGACCGCCATTGCAGGGGTCTTCTTCAGGATTAATGATTTATTAATCCTGAAGAAATATTATGGTCGAAATATTGGTTGAAAAAAGTTCACCACACACGGCTCAACCCATAAGCCACAACATCAAGTTATTTTTGTTTTATACGTCACCTAATACAACAAAGGAAACGTTATTATTATTGATTTACACTTAAATTTCTAAGTGTAAAATTTTCAACTGGCAAGAACCTTGACTGGTGGACCTGGAAATCCCTGAACATATTAAGAACCGAAGTTGGTAGAACAAAGGACAACCTCAAGCAGTGGGGAATGCTTCGGCAAGGAGAGACACTATTGTGCGATTGTGGAGACCTGCAGACCGCCTCACACCTAAGATGCTGCTCCATGTGCCCAACAAGCTGCACATCTCAGGACCTAATGCTGGGCAACACACGAGCTATCGATGTTGCCAGATACTGGAAAATAATAATTTGACGTCGTTGACACGAAGAAGAGAGAAGAAGACTTAAATTTTATTCGCACAATATCGGTTATTATTTTGTAATGTCCTTGTACTATTATAGTCTGGTTTTCAAGCCTACAGATCATATTTAAATAAATTGAAAAGGACAAAATACACATATTACAATTTTACACACGTTGAAATTACAATTTTACACATGGTGAATTCTCAGTTTCCAATAAAATCGGTTTCCGAACAAACATCCTTACCATCCATTACTATGTAAACATCAAATTGATTATTTAAATCAGGTGTAGTCAACCTTTTTATGCCTACCGCCCAATTATGCTTTATTTTTCGTGGTAAAAAAAATCCTTACAGCCCATCAAAACCGTTATATTTCAATCCAGAATATGGCGGGAAAAATTGTAGACTGTATCTAGTACGTCTTAAGTATTTCATATTGCGTACATACTAAAACTATGTAAAAAGCGTATACTAAAAAATATTTTTAAGAAAAATAAGATTTTTTAAAAATGAAATTAAAGTTCTATTTATGTCTGGTTGAATTTAAAAAGGATTTCTTTATTTTATCATGATGTTATTCGTCACACTGAAACCAGATTCAATTCAGATTGTGGGATAGGGTTTTGAAACAAATTTAGATACAAACCAGGCATTCATTTTGCCAATTTTGGTTTAAAATGAATATTGTGAAGCAAAGATTTTGGATAAAAGCAGAAATTGCTCAACGTCTCCACGAAAGCTTCTGCCGCCTACTAGAGGGTGGTATGCATCAAGTTGACGAACCCTGATTTAAATCATAGTAATATTTAGAAAAAAAAAACGACAAAAATAATTTACTCCAAGAGATGTCTCTTGGGTTGGTTATATCTGTATTATCGTAATGTAGTATTCACAGATACTGTTATTTAATACATAATATAAAATTATTAATATATACGCAATCTACATTGAACCACAAAAAACATTATATCAAAAACAATTTCTTTCCACAATTAATCAAGAAAAAAATAAACAAACGAATTAACATAGAGAATATGGTCTAAATATAATCAATTCGTTTTCATTAATTATTTGCAAATAAAGTAAATGTCAAAGTTATGATTTATTTGTTGTTGGATTGTATGTATATTAATGATTCAATATATGGTGAAAAACATTTTGAAATCATACACAAAAACTGTTCAGTATATTAACAGTTAAAATATTGTATTTCCAAAGGATATAAAATTGAGTAAAACGAAGTTGAATGTTTGCACTAGCTGCTACATGCTTTTGCTAAATTTGACATACAAATTAATTTTCGAATCTCCAGTTCAAATCGTTCTTTTCTCAAAATAAGTGCATCCAAAAATATGATTTTTAATTAAAGGTAATTGTGTCTTTTCAAGATTCTAAATCTCATTAGATTTATACATACCAATGTTTAAATATACTTTGAAGCCTGATTATAATACAAAATAGACTTTTTTTTAAATATTTGAATGTTGAAAATGGATATTCAAATTTATTTGTATTTACGAATTCTTACCAACTATACATCACCTTTATTAACCTCATTCTTTTTTACGTGTGTGAATCTTGGCATCTGACCAACAGCCAATGCTGCCGTATAGTGGGTTTCAATAGCATATGTCTGGGTAGAATATTAGAAGATGGTATATTTTGACAAACAAATCAAGGCCATGTTTTATGCATATTAGTGGTTCTTAACGAATTTTAGACCTAAATTGGAGATTCAATATTTTAACAGTGATGTTCTATTTTATTCTTAAAGCAATGCTTTTTCTGTTTTAAAAATAGTTTTATTATTGCTATTAAATTAAGTTCACAAAATGAGGACCTAATTATAAAAAAATATCAGTTCGTTAATGTCAATCAATTGTTTTAAAGGTCAATACGATGGGTCAAATATATACATCTCTAGAATTGAGATTATTAAATATTACAAAAATATATTCATAAAAATACAAACACAGTACATAAATATTTACAAAATATATCATAAGTAAACTCAAATACTTAACAAATTAATTGAATTAACAAAATTAAATATATTATAACTCCTGACTTAGCACCATGCCGCCAATAATCTCGCGAAATTACGAGTCTTAATCAATTCTAATTGGCACTCTCTTGAAATCTAGTTTCCTAACTTTCCAAATCTTTCTAAGAATTTTTATAATACTGTATATGCAATAATTATAAATTTATTTTTTCTCATAAATTCACCAATAACATCACCAGAATCGTTAAAAACTATGGACATCCAATAAATTGGTACAAGTTTACAAATTTTCTAAACACATTAATAGATATATTTTTTTTGTATACATATATTTTTATTTAATAACATTTAATAAAATTTTATTTATCGTTCCTTGTAAAATATATATGTTTTAATTTTGGCACAGTTATAAAAATATTATTGACTTAACCAATTATAATGTGGAATTAATGCATTTTTGGGGAAGGTATTTTGAAGGTATATTGTGGGAAGGTATTTACTATAGATCATTTGTATGATTAATTAAATACCTTCCCACTAGATTTTTTGAAATCAAATAATCGGAATAAATAAACAATTAACACTGCGTTTCAATGTTAGATGGAAGTTGTAAGTGCACTCGTGTCTTTTCTATACAATAATATTGACCATCAAGCTACCTTTACCAGGTTACAAGCATTAAGTTATTTCCAAATATTCTTCAATTTATTTAAGATCCATATTGGGTACACTTACAACATTTACTTATATTTTATTCCTTAAGCTCAAGAACTTAAGGAACAAACTACCACTGGAATACTTACAACTATTGAATTGCATCGTTTCCATAGGTTCTTCAGTGTCTTAGATGCTCTGAATGTTGTCATAAATATATTCCGAATTCATAGTGTACTTGAAATGTGGGTTGATATTAAATTATATTTTGAATAAATGAAATTATAAAATATACTATTTCAATGAACATTATTAAAATTTAAGCCCTGTTTAAAAATTACAAGAATATGTTTAATAATGATTATTTTTACACCAATACTAAAATCAATCTTTTATAACAAGGAATACATCAATGATAGTAATTTATTTATATTTATAAAAACATTTATACATTTTTTTATTAACAATTAAATAATTCGTGTCATTAATATGAATGATGAATCAGTGGGAGTGATTTAACCATGTTTTACATAATTTTTATTCTCTTTTATTTTGGATCTAAGTTGCATTTGGTGGGACATAAAATCTTCCAAAAATTTCTATTGAATATGTAAAACATGCAATGATTATTTTCCTATGGATCTGCATTGGTTTTATTGATTAAAATTGTCAATAAAAACATAATAAAAAAATGTCTGGAATAATTAAAAAGATCCCACGTGCTGGCGACACTCATGGTGAATTCAAATATATATTATGTTGCTAGGGGGTGTCTTCAGCCCAATTTCACTCTAATGATTGCAATTGCATATACGAATTTTATTTGTACTGAGAGCTAAAAAAGAAAACATACCCCTAAAAAATAATGGTTGAGTAGTGTCGCTTTCAAAATTTCAAATCACTAAAAAAAGTGATGGGCATACTAAATGGTCGTGGACCTTCACTTCGAAAATTTTAGACTTCATTCTTAGGCTTACCCGGATTCTCCTCTTCCTCTCTGCGGATCTCTTTATGATAAAGTATTTTATGCATTCAATCTAAATAATTGAGGACTTGATCTGCGATTGCAACCACCAGTGTGCAATAGGCCTGCACCAGTCAGTGTTGTCACATGTAAACAACTTTACGCATATACAATTAAATTGAGGAATGGGATTTATAATATGTTTTCTGATTAAAAATAATGAGGTAAACAGTACTTTCTAACTTAACTAATAAATAATATTTCTTATTGACTTTTTCACTACAACGTATCTCTCATAAGTTATTATGGTGGGGATATTACTTCATTTTGATCCACCTTGCCTCCATTCAAAGGTAGGATGTTGTAATTTTGCACGATAATAAAATTAATCAACATTATATGAATTAATAACCCGCAAAATATTATTTTGCCCACAATACTTTTTTATATGGAAACTAGCAATAGTTTTCATATTAAATATTAAAAATTACTCACTTCTATAAAAAGAAAACATATTTAGCTACAATGAAAATAAAAGATTTTCACTGTCACTTACAGACATTAAAAGTTAACTTTAAACTGTTTACATACATTTGGTGGGACTTTGCTTACATCACATGAAATATCCAAATTATATTTGACTTCACTTACATATTTTTAAATGCTGTTATTATTATAAAAGAGTTTAAAGGTAGTTGGGTGTAATTGTAATCTTTATCTAACAAAACATAGTCATTTACACGATAAAAACATTTATTTATTAACTTATTAAAGTAGGTAAAGTATGGTTACACTACAGTAGGAAAATAATAAATCTAAATATACCATACACAAATTTTTCAGATTTTTTTCATCATTAGTATAGTGACTAGCTTACATAACAGTTTATAATCCACTAATTTTGTAACACGTTTTTTTTGTATTTTCGTACATATTTTCAAACACATCCTATTGATATAAATATTACATCCATTAAAATATACGTCATACATATAATAATAAATTTGGTAGTAAAGTTGTCTCACAAATGTTTCCTGCGGCAATGAATTTCGAGAAATACCCTGGAATGTTTATGTTGAGTATTTTTAGTAAAAATAAATTTTATCTTTGTCTTTTTCTTTACTTTTTTGATATGTTTCTTTCAAAAACTGTCTTTTTAATCAGAATATTTTGACCATGTATTACTAATACATTGATATATTTTGTGATCTTTGTTTAAAAGTGGGGATAATATTATCATATTTTGTGATACACTAACACGGGGAGGCGGCTACGAGTATATTAGACTGTTAACTGTCGCTATTAAATACAAATAAGTGCTGCATCTATACACACAAAAGGAGAGTATTAGGCGAGGGTTTTATCTTTTGAATGGAGGTTTACAACACAACATTTAAATATATGTTTTTTTCATACTGTCATATTTTATGAACATAATTTATTTTTGAGTGTTTCTACTTTTAATACTTTTTTTGCTTCCCATTTAGAACCGATACATTAACATAAGTATGTCAAATGACCAGTCATGCAATACATCAATGTTTTATCAAAACATTTCGATCCTATGGTTTTTTCATTAATATTTCCATTTATTATTCAAGTGCTAAACGCATGTTGGGCTGCGTAGTGGTCAGGGCGGACATTTAGTACTAGTATAAATTGACTAAATTAACCTATAGTTTATGTGAATATCAGTTTGTAGATATTCAAATGTATACATTATAAATGATTTGTGGGAACACCACGGACATGCGACTAACCACGAGAGCCAACGGCAGTCAGTCTCCGTTACCCGGCACATCAGACACGCTACAGTCCTCAGCACCAAAAGGCCCGACGAATCTCGACTTTACATCCCGTCCATCGACGATAAGTTAGCAGAACTAACAGATTCAATATTTTTTTTCTACTTAGGTCTGTACCATGTATAGAAGATAACGCCACCACTAATTGGTACCACTTAGTTCTGACAGATGTCCACGACTTATCCCAAAATATATTTGCATCTAAGGGTTCACCTAGGAACATATGTGGTTCCTGACGACCTCCAGGGCGAATAATATTATGATTAAGATTAAGTAAATTTTTTTAAAAGTGGTAATGGCCAATAATGGAGTTAATGCTATAATTTATTCTATTTGTATCATATTTATGAATGCACATTATGAATCATATTAAGTACTTTTCGTACCACAAATGGCTGAAATTACATAAATAGCAATTACACTTAAAATATTTTCAAGTGACAATAAAAAAGTAAATGTGCCATAATTTATATTTCTTTAACCGAATACTTTCAACCCTGTTACCTTATTCAGTTAAAATATATATCAATACTTTTTCAAAATTGAAAACTTTAACCACAATCTATATAATAAATTGACTAACTATCCTATGGTTATATTATTGATTAATTAATACGAATTGCAACTGCATTAATTAAACAATGCCTCTAGTAAACATGGAATGCTTTGTCAGCATATGTGCTTCCTTTCTCAGACAATCCTGAGCTCATCGGAATACAAATAAATACGTTTTTAAAACCCCCAAATTTTTCACAAGTTCCATACACTCTTCCTGCATGCAGTTTCTAGCTGTCTCTGAAACATATGGCGTTACTCAGTTCTGTCAGCTGACATTGTCAATGATATTTCAACACCCAAAGGTCCACCTGCGATCATATACAGTTTTTGACGACCTTTGGGACAAGGCTCAGGGATTTGAAATGACTGCTGTAGTATCTGAGATACAATATATTTTTGTATGATTTGTTAATCGGAATATTTAAGGAGATTTGGATGATAAGTCCGACGCTCCCGAGGCTTGAACTATTTGGTCCTGAGGGGAGGCTCAACCCTATACGACATAGAGCCCAATAAATGGTCACACCTATTTTA
Source organism: Glossosoma conforme (assembly GCA_022606575.1). Taxonomy (NCBI): domain Eukaryota; kingdom Metazoa; phylum Arthropoda; class Insecta; order Trichoptera; family Glossosomatidae; genus Glossosoma; species Glossosoma conforme. The sequence goes on along the minus strand of JAGTXR010000191.1, from coordinate 115,902 downwards.
TTTTATCCCACATACTTTTTCATCTAAAGCAGGCTGATTTTCAATGGTATATTTTATGAAATATTATTATTTTTAGTTTACTAAATATAAAAACGTTTGTGTTTTGTTTTTAGCAAGATATTAATTTAATCAAATTATATCATGTTTTGAAATTTATTTGTTTATTATTAATTAGTAATGCAAATAATATTGATTTCTAATATTCCTGTAAATGAAAAGATTAAATTATAAGCTATTAAAAACATAACACATTATAAATATAATGTATTATATAGATTTTACATGTTGCTTAACTTCAATATAACCAATATATAGATAATTTTAATATATATTGATATGGCACAATTGAACTTAAAACATTTACTCACTCACATGTTGAAAGCGTAACACTCAGACCTGGTTTTTAAAATAAAAGTCTAACGTGCGATAAGTAAACTTTATACAAATTGTGACTAAAGAAAAATGATATGAATAGCACTTACTTTGCCTTGGATTATTACAATTACTTTTAATGAATTGTAATGTAGACTTATTAATTATGCATATATATATATATAGATTATTTATAGATTTTTGAACAAACATACTCTGATTAATATTATTATATACTACCTAATGCATTTTTAAAGTCTATTAAAAGTAAATTATAAAATACCCAGTAGAGTCCAAATTTAGTCAAAAGATTATGCATCTAGTCACCTCAAAATTTGTATAATTATTTTTTATTGAATATAACTTATAAATTATGACTATCCTGTATATATAATTTCCTTATGGATTATTTTTTAATAATTAAAATATAAACATTCAGTCGTAATAATATGAAGTATCTAGACTCTAGAGTATTATGTGTTCAAAAGTAACTGATATTATTAATTTACTGTAAAATCATTTTACTGTACAAAATACATGTGTGCAAAGCAAGTTAATTGTATCCAAAATCAAATAGAAATAAAAAAATAAAAATCTAAATATTCAAAAGTGCTGATAAACTTAGCATTTTGCAATGTATTTTATAAACTTAACTATTTAATATTTATATATTTAGATGATCGATAAACATGAAGAATTGTCAGTTGACACGTTGAATAATTGCTAGTTATTTTTGTTAAAATATGGCATGGCATCCTTACACTTTAGATCAAATTCCTTGAATGGTAAAATATCAAGAGATAGCGATTCTACATCTACTTAGTGTGATGATTATGATTCAGTAACTTTGACTTACAAAGACCTAATTTATTTTCATAGTTATGAATATTAAGCTCGGTTTAACATCATTTTTTTGTTGCCACCTTTTTATATTATACCAATGAGTGCAAATTTTAAAAGGCGGAATAATTAGAATGTCAAAGAATAAAATTGTGAATTTAGAGATTTGTAAAGATTTCAACTAAGTTATGATTATGCAGTTTCACTGAACTTGCATCGGAAAATGTCAATACTAGAATTCTAAGGCGCGCGAAAGCTGAATTAGGATGGGCTATTTAATGCTGGTTTGTTTTATCAGAATACATAATGTTTTCATTCAGTCAACATTTATGTTTAGTAACGCAGTTATAAAAGGCGAATATTTTAATTGAGGACGTAAAACATTACATTACCATGTCAAATCATCCTTCTAATAGAATGGCTCTAGAAGTACAATGTTAGAGTAAATCTTAATTAGAAGATTGTCAGTTGACAATCTAAATGTTGATAGTCTTTACACTTCAATTGTACTTGTTGTAGACATAGTGGTGGTTATGAACCCTTGCGGCCGATCCATTTTTCGGCAAACTGGTACTCTTGTAAAAGTTTTTGCCGTAGTATGAAATGTAGACCGCGTCAGTTGAGTCTCAAATTCTTGTAAGGGTGGGTTCCTTTCTCGTCGCCTGGTCCAAGCAAGTTCCATTTCCCAGAACCAGCGGCTGTTGACTGGCTGGGATGGTTTCCTGAGTGTTCTGATCTCGATTAATTGTAACCAGAGCAATGGTCTCGACTTTAGCATCTTCTTGGCGGACTCTCGTGTTGCGGTCAGCTCTTGTACTGCTGCGGAACGTTGACATTTGCGTCATCCGCGTGGAAGATGAGAAATCTCGGCTGGAAAAGTGAATACATTGGTATCAGGAACATGATAATGATGGCATATATGAAGCCATGGGGATGAGTCATTTAAATTTGCCCTATATCATAATTTTACCAAAACCGTACATTGAGTTTGTAACCATTATATTAAGCCATGGTTACAATCAGACATAATTTTATGATTGGTTTACATATTTAAGTAAAAGATGTATTACAATTGATATACTTTAATATTGTAGAACACAGTAACTTGATTGGTTACTGGGTTTTCAGAATATAATCATAATTTAAAAAAAAAATGTTACAAATTTATGTTTTTTATTTCAAAAAGGTGGAAATAGTGATTTTAAGGCACTGTACTTAACTACATGTAAAAAAATCCGCTGTCTTTGTTTCGTGGCACTGATTTCATAATCGTTTAATAAATATATTATTTTATTTAAGTTCAACAGATAATAATATAAATTTTTGGTTAAATAAGTGAATAGTTTTTAAGTTTTATGACAATATCATACATATATCATATATTTATAAATAAATTAATACCGATCAGACTTAGAAAATAAAAGGTTTTGAACAATCTAACCTAGAACAGTGCTTACAATTATTATGCTTTTTATTATGATTATTTTATAAATTATAATTTAAAAATTCATTTATAAAATAAAATAAATGTTTATGCGATACAAAATACAATATGATTACTCTTGTACAACGAGTATAACCCAATGTACAAGCAACATTTGTTTGACGATAGCTTCTAAAAATTTGCGATAGATGACCGTAAAGAAATAAAATATATAAATATATCGAATTAATTGTTTTTTATAAAACACAACACATATATTGTGGCTTTTGGGCTTAGCCGTGTGTGGCGAATTTCTTTTGACCAATATTTCGAGCGCCATTGCAGGGGCCTTCTTCAGGATTGATGATTTAGTACAACTAAATCATCAACTATATCATCAACAAATTTACTAGAGTCAAAAGAAATCCGCCACATACGGCTAAACCCAAAAGCCACAATATCAAATCTGGCCGTGAAAATCTAAGAAGTTATACAACACATATACTTATATTTTCGAAATCCGAGCGCCTGCAATTATTATATTTGATTAAAATGATATTATAATTTTAAAATTAATTTAAATTTAAAAAATAATAAATTAAAAATCTTTTGTTTTGATTCAAAAATTATTTTAAACGATTTTTGAAGATGGTCTATACTCTATAGGAAGGCCGAAACATGTAATTATTTAAAATAAATTGTTAATCAAAACTAAAATTTTAAATTGATTATTTTTTAAATTAAATTCATTTTAAAATTATAATTATGCAGTTTCACCAAGTATTGTCAGTTGATAACCTTAATGTTATTGAATTGATATTGTTATTATAAATCCGATCACATAGAAAATGTGAGGTCTTGAATAATCCAACCTAGAACACTGCCTAAAGTTAATATGCTTTAATTGTGATTATATTTATTAATAAGTTTTTAAGTTTTATTGGCGTCATCTATTGCCAATTCTAGGAAGCTACCGTCGAATTGTGATATTGTGACACTGTACGTGATTGGCAGCCAATATTTTAAAACAGTTCTAAACACAACTAACAAAGAACAATTTTTAAGTGAAAAATAAATATATAATTTTTCTTTTGAAATCAGCGGTATAGGCGAAATTATGAGACCGTGGATTGACAAGCCCAGAATGGTCGGGTATGGCGCTGATGTCAAAATATTATTATAAAATATGTATAAGGTTTTGAACAATCCAGCGCCATGCCAGCCGAATGGTTTGACTGTTTAGTGCAGCCGTCGGGGAACCGTGGTAAATTACCCCAAATGTGGTAAAAATGACTTTTTTTGGGGTAATTAGGAAAATTTTCTAGTTTGCCATTTCATAAACGTGTTAGTATTTTTACAAACTTAATCAATTCAGGTGTGTGCGTGAGAAGTAAGAGACGCGCGTTGTGTGTGTGTGTGCTTGCGTATCTTAATTATATCGTAAATGAATTCAATGAATAATGTTTATTTAAATATACATTGATTGTCTTCTTTTCAAAATGGGGGGAAGGGGTAATATCGACTTACGTAAAAATATTTTCGGGTAATGGTTAAAAAAGTTCCCCAACCGCTGGTGTAGTGGCACCCATTGAATGTATAGTGCCTGCCAACCAAGTAAGGAAGTATTCTTTTTTTCGGGAAACGCGTAATAACTTACAAATATTTCCGCCTTGGCGCTGATTAATTTTTTTATTTGACTGTTTTTAAAACACAACACATACCTTCAATTTTTGAATCCGATCGCCTACAAATATTTTATCTGATCGGATTGTATAAATATGCCTTTCAACTATCTAACCTACAGCACTTTCTACAGTCATTATGCATGAATTCTAAATATTAAAAAATTATATTTTATAAATTAAGTTATAAATTTATATTTATTATATTAAAACCAAATCAATGTTTTAAAAACAGTTAAATAAAAAAACATATTTATATATTATACACTAGCGCCAGAGCGGAAGGTTTTGTAAGCTTTCGTTTTTTTTTAAATTGTTTGTTAAATTGTACGTGTGGTGGCTGCCAATACCACATTTCATCTATAGTCTATCCAGCGTATGAAGAACCCTGTGACACATTTATTGCCCCTTGTAAAAGGGATGGGGCAAAAATATTTAATTCGATTAGGTCGATTTTTTTCTCTTCTTCTTCGAAAAAAAACGAATTTGAATTCGAAGTGAATCGTATATAAACATCTCTATTTTTAAATAATAGAATTTAAAGTGCAGCGAATATTAAATTTAGGGAAGTTTTAGCTTGATACGTATGGCACTTTTATTGCTCTGTGTAAAAGAGATGGGGAGAACATTTTTTATTCCATTATATCGATTTTTCTTCTCTTCTTCGAAAATAATTATATTTTAGTATAATTTTTTTCCGCATGGCGGCGTGTGGATCAGTACAAATGTCCGACTTTTAGTAGCGCGTTGTTCTTCGATCGATTCGTGTTTTTTGTTGTTGTAATTATTATATTTATTGTTAGTATTGTTAAAGTTGTTTCATTGAATCATATTTTTGTGTTTTTACAATGCCTTTACAATAAGTGTGGTACATGCTCACATAATACATATTACCAAAAAAATCCAAAGTCCGTCTACATCATAGCTTTCAACAAAAATTGTGTCATGTTTTGGACGGCAAACAATAAATTTATTATAGTCAGTATTCTATGCACAATGCAAATAAGCTGTGCGTTGAACTCAGATCCAGGACTGAACAAAGGTCTTCTTGAGCCACACTTTAGGTAGCATGAGAGATTGTTATTGGCTGGTATTCAGAGAGGGTCAGCCGGTAGGAAAAGTAAGTTTGGTTGTTACTACTGACCTAGCGCTTCCACGGCGACGTTTGTTGGGCCAAAGCTGGAAGAGTCCATAGATGATGGGGTTGATCAGGCTGTTGGACATACCAAAAAAAAAAATCGCTGACTGAACGTCTTGGTTCAACTGAAAACAACACAATCATAGGGAGTTATTAGAGATAACGTTGTGCGACTGAAGGGTGTAGTAGAACGACAGTCATCCTTTGTCGTGTTCAACTTACGAGAGACTTCTGAAGCGAGTCAAATTTTATTAACAGTCAAGTAATTATATAAGTAATTATATTTGTTAAAAAAAATTGACTAATTCGTTAAAAAAGTAATAATAACAAATTACTAAAAAATAGGTCAAGGATTAGAAAATTAATTGATTCACTTTCATTTTTTCCTGTCCATTCCCCTTACTGTGGCTTAAGGTCGTCACGAATTGCCGCTATAAATTTTAGTCAATCGCCATGGTCCTCGCCCCATCCCATGTCAGCTCTGCCTCTTGGATTTCCACCGAGTACATTATGTGTATAGTTTCCGACGGCCTTTCAGTTTGGTGCGAGCCCGGTAGAGGAGCCTGAAGAAAACGCAGCTGTAACTGACTGAATCTTGGACCTTGAACTTGTACTTCTTTCTAGAACGACAGTCAGTGATGACTTTTCCATTTATGCAGCTTATTTATAAAGTCAGATAGTTGGAGTAAATTGTTGGAGGCACAATGGCTGTGGGGTTTTTATATGTGTGAAACCGCCGCGTCTGACTCTGTCGCTCCAGCTACACTTTTATTAGTTATTGCATCTCCCCAAGATTTTTAAGACGTGCGTAGTTTGACTAAATATATTTCAACATTTAATGAATTTATAATTGTATTTTTATGTTAATTAATCATATACAAAGTAGTATGGCTCAAAGCTAGGTCGGTATCTAGCCTAGGGGGCGTAGGGTCTAAAGCCAGTACTAGATAATAGTACCTGTAAATCTGGTTCGAGGAATACGTAAAATATCATCATGGCGTAGTAAGGAGTCCACCAAATTATGAAAGCAAAGACGATGGCCACTGAGATTCTCAAAGATTTCATTTTAGCCCGATAGATGAGCCTTTTTCTGTTCAGATCTGGTCTCCCTCCACCGGTGACCTCGGACTGGAAGACCTTCTCGCTTTCTGTGAACAAATATATAGACATAATTAGAAAAATACGGAATAATTTGTACATTTTTAAGATCGTGTCTGTTAAGAAGTTTTCCGAGTTGTAGTGGTGACATTATTCAAGTGAAATATCGCATGAATAAGCAACCAATGCGTATTGAACAGCTCAATTGAGGCCCTAAAAACCGCAAGTAACGTGTCTTACCACAACATCGCAGTGTGGGCAAAATATGACGAAATTAGCACAATGACTTTAATTGTAGCGAAACTATAAATTAATATTTAATTAATAATTGATTTATTATGACTTAAATTTAAAATAAAGTTAAAATATATATGTTCAGAATTAAAATATAAATTATTTCGATTTTTTCAATCGATATTTCTTGGTGGAATTCCGTAATATCAGATATAAAATAAAAGATTCTATAGAATTTAATTCACATATAATTTTTTTTGACTACATGTTTCAGCCAGGTCGGATGGCCATTTTCAAGTCAATTAGTAAATATTTTGTTGGCTCTATATAAAGTAAAGGAGTGAGCGAAAAGGTGTATATGAATTGTGTGATGGGTAAATGTGGTTTTAGGAAATCATTAATGTAAAAGGGAAATTATTGATGTCACAACAAAATAATATTTATAATTAATGGCCTTTGACAACATTATTTAAAGTTTAAATAAAGCGTTTTGTAGGATTCATAAATAATGTTTAATTAAATTAAAAAGCAATTTTTCATTAAAAAATTAATATTTTTTCTTTCCTTATCCGTTCCATATCTGGAACATATAGTAACAACAAATTTTCAACAATCAGTTGTGTCAGTTGGCACTGTCCAAACCTCGCTCGAATACATCTCTGCACTGAAAGGTCCACCTTTTAACATACGAGTATATGACTCCAGATAACCTCCAGAGCAGAAACCCAAGGACTTGAAGAGATAAAGATTTATCAATCGGATATTTCTAAAGAGATCGGATGATTAGATCGACGCTCCTAAAGCCTGGACCATTTGATCTTAAAGATCAGCTCAACCCGAACACGCTTTGTGAAAACCCTTCCTCTCCCGTCCTGTTCTTGGAGACTCAGATGGAAAACCATCACTGGACGCTCGCAAAAAGCTACATAATTGAGAATGGCTGAAGGCCTTCCCGAGATTCTAAATTTATCATTGTAATCTATCCAAGTTTTGTTCCGCGCTCAATGTTGCTTTACTTCAGTGATCTAACGCTTACGATGGGCTAGTGCCGCTGCATAAAAATAAAAAAAATAATAATAAAAACGAAAAAAAAGAAATTCAGCCGCTGGTAACTGCACGATTTTTCAATTCTATGAAACGATCCCGGTTTGTTTACTAAAATTTTCCGTTTCAGACAAATATGTACTTTTCTAATTCGCTGGGTGTTGTCAATAACAACCACAGGATATTTTTACAATTCTAATCCTCGAATGAAACCTAGGTTTTATGAAGGTTACCTATAGGTTCCGAAAAAAAGGGTATTTAAAAAGACATGACTGTTGCCCTTTGATGGTAACTGATCCCTAAATGGTGGATATGGCTACCATAACCTGATAAACATTTAAAATTCTTGACAATGTATAAGGTAGTGAGAAGGACATTTTTAACATGATGCTGGAAGAATGTAGTGGTATCCTTTACTTTATATTTCTAAGATAAAATGAACATCGATTATCTGGTGTTATTCTGCTATATTTTCAAAGCGAAAAACCGCAACCCCACAAAGGCGTTTAACCAGTAAATCCTCCCAGTATTAACTAATGGCGCAGATATATAAAATTTAACAATTTTACTCATAAAATAAAGGTCATCCAATTCCATGGTAAGATCGCTTACAATATACTAAAATATTTAATCCGAAGCGACAATGTTCTAAGAAAAACTTGAGTATTGAAAGATACCCATCAAATAGGCACAATCAAGTGGTAATGGACAGGACATATTTGTCGAAGAGACGACGGTTGATGGGGAAAAAAAGTTTTAGAATGGCATCCATGAAATAGCAAACAGAGCGTTGGCCGACCATCTGTAAGATGGACTGACGACATCAGAAGAATGGCTGAGCCTATATGCGGAAGTCGGAGGATCGAGAAGGATGGGGATTCATGCGGGATGGCTAGGTTCGACGTGATGATTCTGCTGTAAAATTAAAGCACACGAGTAATGTCTGATGCGATGAAAATTTGTTATTTTTCAGATATATTATATAAAGCTGAGTGTAATATTCGAGTACATTTCTTATATTGGTTTTCAATCGAATAGTATACTAGAAATGTTAAACATATGTTATACTGGGGCAGAGATTGAAAAAAATATGCCTGTTGGGTGTAGCAGCCCATCGGCTCTTAAATGTAAGACACCCCTGGACGATATATAGCTGAGAGAAATTAAAGTAATTTAATAAAATCAGTGAGTTCTCGATGCACTTGCCGGTAATGTAAGGTTACGGCCAGTGAATAGCGAGGCAGGGGTCTAGGATGAGGAGCTGCAGCGAAAAAGGAGGAGAGAACCAAAGAAGTATATTATACAGCAGTGGTACTTAACCAGTTTTGTGTGATGATTTTGGTGAACAAAGTGAACTTTTAAATTACGTGTTTTGTGGTTCTAAGAATATTAAGAATCGTACGTTAAAACTTTGTTTATGATCGGTATGCTTGTGTTGAGGATTTGAATGGAACCTAAAGGACGGAAAGCTTGACACATTTGTGTCGAACCTGCTCGAACAAAGCTCGGTACCTGGTGTGGATAAAGCATTGTAACTATTTTTAGTACCCTCTCTCTACATCTTAATTATTACAATTTTATACAAATACGTTTATAAAATGTAAAAAATGTATTGATATCCTCCTATTCCATTTAGGAGATCGATTAACCGGATGAAGGATGCAGAATCAGGTTCACAATACAAACACTTGTTTTTGTTTCACATATTACTCGTTTATTCGTCAATAACGTCGCCCGTTATAGGGACGCCTTTAGGCGTTCCTATCCAGTATAAATATTTAAAATATGCGTATTCAGGGTTCGCTTAGTATAGATCATAACTAGAGTTTGGCTCTGCCGCATTTCGTCACATTTGGTGCACGGGACAACTGGTGTACTGGATGCCTCGCTAACCCTTACCTAACCTAAATTATTTCGTTAATGAGACCTATGGATCTCTGGACTCTACGATCACTGAATAAATCCTTAGGTTAGGTTAGGTTAGCGAGTCAGCCAGTGCACCAGCTGTCCCGTGCGCAAAATGTCCCGTGCTCAAGAAGTCAGTGTGCCCCACGTCGTAACCGATGTGTCGTTGAACGAATTGTCTGGGGACGATATGTCGTGACACCCTAGAGTTTATAATAAGTTGTACAGAAAGTTTTATTTTTTAACAGAAGACTTAATCGTACTTTTTCATAGCCAACTTCACACTTAAGGTGCATAATCATTACAAAAAAAAAATAAAAGGAGACCGAAGTGAGCCCACAAACTATCGCCCAATAACCATCACATCACTACTTTCCAAAGTGATGGAACGTTTAATTAACAGCCAACTTCTAAACTACTTAGAGAATAATGATCTTCTGTGCGATCGGCAATATGGCTTCCGCCGTAGTCGATCGTGCGGCGATCTCTTGGCATATGTCACACATGTTTGGGGGAAATCCGTCGAATGTTTGGAGAAACGCAAGCTGTTGCCCTGGATATCCCAAGGCGTTCGATAGAGTCTGGCATCGCGGTCTGGTGAATAAATTACCGTCTTATGGACTAACTCCCTCCCTGTGCTCCTGGATTGAAAACTTCTTGAGTGATCGAAGCATCATCACTGTCGTAGATGGCTTTTCTCCTTCCTGCCATAAAATCAACTCAGGAGTTCCACAGGGCTCTGTGCTGTCGCCCACTCTTTTCCTTCTGCATGTGAATGATTTGCTTCAATGCTCAAACATTCACTGTTATGCCGACGACAGCACTGTCCATGAGAGTATAATCTTCCATAAACCTCCGAAACATTCGGAACTATCTGCTGCTAGGGAATCTCTGGTGGAGAAGATGAACATGTCTTTTGAAAGGGTTTCACGATGGGGCGACCTCAACCTCGTCAGTTTCAACATTTCAAAAACCCAATCATGTACTTTCTCCACCAAGAAGACTGCAATGGATCCTGTATCTTTCAACGGTTGTTCTCTTCCGAAAGCAAGCTCCATCAACATGCTTGGATTATCAATATCGAATAATGTCAAATATTACGAGTCAATTAAGTGTAAAGCCGGTCTCGCTTCCAAAAAACTAGGTATATTATATAGATCACGTCGGCATTTCAACGATAAACAACTTCTTCTTCTATATAAAGGACAAATCCGACCTATCCTTGAATACGGCAGTCACCTCTGGATTGGAGCCTCAAAATACCTTCTAAACTAAATTGACTCAGTTCGAAGAAGAGCAATTCGTTTGATAAACAATGACACCCTTACGTCTAATCTACAATAAATGGAACACAGACGTAAGATTGGTTCTCTTAGTCTTTTCTACCGTTATTACCACGGTCGCTTCTCTTCGGAACTTAAAGAACTAATTCCTCCTGCACCCACTCACAGCCGACAAACTCGTCTTACACTTGCCGAACATCCATACACGGTTAATATATGTCGACCAAGAACTGGCAGCTTCCAAAGTTCCTTCCTTAAAGCCACCGGTAAACTATGGAATGCTCTTCCAGCGTCTGTGTTTCCTCCTTCCTACAATCTGGATCTCTTCAAGAAACAGATAAATATACACTTGCAATCTCCCCAACCCACACACAAATACGAACACAACACACGTTTCCCGCTTGGAGCGTCCAGCCTCCCTGGCTGAGCGTCATAGAGTGCACTGGTCTTCACCGGTTGTGCTCTCCTGCATGCGTTTACATAAAAAAAAAACATATTTTGACAACTGATATAGCGAGGCTTGATTTTGAAAATGTTTGATTCAACGCAACAGTTTTTTGTTGGGACCCTTTAAAATGTGAAAAGTGAAAGCCATAATTTACGGCTTGTTTAATTTCCTAATTTCAAAAAGCTTAATGAAAATGCTGTTCAAGCAGGAAAACAATCATCCCAATTGTACAAACATTTTTTTTTACAGAACTTCAGAATGAAAACTGGTCTGAAAAATTTAGATTCTGTAATTTTGATGTTGCAGATGCACCTCATTCAGGAAGTCTAAATGTAGCTGATAAAGACACAAAAAAGGCATTGATTGATGCGAGATGATGACTGAGATCGCTGTGAGATTAATTTGATTGTATAATATTTGAAACGCCTAGGGATAGTTTTGACCGAATCACACTCCCACGGAGAAAAAACATATCAATTGCCCGGATACAATTATTGTTCAACAACCACTAAAATCAACAAAAACAGTGGAATATCGATGTTTATCTCAAAACGACTGGAAATAGTAAAAATTGGCGAGATAAAAGATATTAATAAAACCAACATATTAAATATTGAAATTAAATTTAAAAAATAATTATTTAATATAATGTCTATATATCGCACCCACGCATCTTATGTTATTAGATCCATCGAAGAACTCAAAAATACTCTATTAAAAATAAAAAACAAAAAAAACATTATTGATGGGGACATGAATTTAAATATTTTAAGTGATTCTAACACAACTGAAAAAGATATATACCTAAATATGTTAGCTGAATTAAACTACCTACAGTGTATAAATAATATCACGAGAAATATACAGCGTCAAACACCAACTTGCATTGATCATATATTTACAAATTTAACTGATATCAACAGCTTAACATCTTCCGTCGTTTACACTAAGATCACTGATCATTATTCATGCTACCTACAATACAAATTACAAACAACCAAAAATACTGAAATATTAAAATGTAACAATAATATAAAATACATACACCTAGATACTTTTAAAGACAAACTAAAGAACGAATACTGGAAAAATCTATATAATTGTAGTGATGCAAACGAATGTGGTGAAATATTTAACAATAAAATCATTGAAATATCAAGTTTATCATCAAGAAGTCGAACGAAACCACAACTCTCTAAATTCAGACCTATCAAGACATGGATTACTGATGGACTAATAATATCAATACGCCATAAAAATAAGCTTTATAAACTTACGACTAAACGACCAAATAACGTCAAATTATGCAAACAATATAAAACATTGATATCCTACTCTTCCATTTATGGACATCGGTTTACTGGATGAAGGATGCAGGATCAGGTTCACATTATAAACAACTTGTTTCTGTTTCACGATACATGTTTATTGTCACAAACGTCGCCCGCCACAGCGAACGCACAGGACGCGCGCACTATCTCATCTCGGGCGCGAGTCAAACTTCAACTGCCAGCCCACGGCGCGATCTCTAACAATCATCTTATTTTTGGCGTATGCAAACACCGCTTAACATTTGATGTAGATGTAAAACGAACCAAAATAATAGACAAAGATCGCTTGTTGAGGCTTTACGGCATCGGCCTTAAGGAGCTATATCAAGCTGATATCAACATATAAAAATAAACTCACCTTCTTAATAAAGAAAACAAAAGAATCTTAGTATAAACAAAAACTAAACATCGCTGATAAAAACGGCAAAGAGGTTTGGAATGTAATCAATGAAATAATAGACAAAAATAAACATAAAACTAATCAAATTAACCAAATAAAACACGAAAACCGTTTAATCTGCTGCAAAACAAACCCTTCTTAGGCCGCATCAGTATTTAATAATTACTTTGTGAACGTAGGAAAACAACTTGCAAAACTCATTGACCCCAAAAATACTAGTATGAATTACATACCTAACGATAACTTTGAACAAAAAATTCCAAAATTCCAAAATACAACAGAAGCTGAAATTGAATCAATAATCGACAGCATGAAAGACGGTTCATCACCAGGATTCGACGGCATTAAAGTAAAATCACTAAAATATGTTAAAAAACAAATATCCAAACCGATTGCGTATATTATAAAATAAAAGCTTACAAGCTTGAATATACCCAGATGCTTACAAACAAACAAATGTTACCCCTAACGATATTACAAACTACAGACCAATATCAATAATTTCAAACGTAGCAAAAATATTCGAAAAAATAGTAAGAAAAAGAATAAATGAATTTATTAAAACTAATAAACTAATAAATGAAAACCAATTCGGGTTTATGGAAAACCGAAACACACAAGACGCCATTGCTAAACTATCAAATTATATACTAGGTTCACTTGACAATAATCATAAATGTTTAGGTATATTTATAGACTTGAAAAAGGCATTTGACAGCATTTCTCATGCAAAACTAATATCGAAATTAAATCACATTGGAATAAGTAATAGCGCACTGGAATGGATAAAAAGTTATCTTTATCAACGACCACAATTAGTCAAAATAAATAATGTACCGAGTCAAAAAGAAACAAGTGAATTTGGAATACCGCAAGGAACAGTATTGGGACTACTATTATTTATTATCTACGTAAACGATATATTCAAACAGAATCTGAACGGTAAAATAATATCTTATGCTGACGATACAGCAATTATAATTGAGAGCAATAACTGGAATGATACAATAAAACTAGCAAATGATGACATTAACAGTCTTAAACGATGGTTTGACGTTAATCTACTTACATTAAACGCAGAAAAGACATATCTAATCCCATTCTCCATAAACAAAAAAATAACGACAACTCCCATACCTAAATTATTTATTCATTACCCTGGATGTAATAATACCAACTGCGAAAAAACCTGCTCATTGATCAAAGCTACTGATAAAATAAAATACCTGGGTATAATTATTGACAGTAACTTAAAATGGAAACCACACACAGCTGAATTAGTAAAACGTATACGCAAATGCATCTATATATTCATCAGACTCAGAAACATCTTAACTAAAGCAGATCTAAAAATGGTATACTACTACATTGTCCAATCTCAACTACAATCTGGTATTGTTGGTTGGGGAGGAACATACCTAAATACTACCAACCCCATTAGAACTGTGCAAAAACTTATCATCAAAGTGATATTGAAAAGGCCTCCCACCTACCCAACAGAAAGCCTAAACAATAAATTCAAAGTGCCAACGGTAGATACACTATACCAAAAATACACTACCTTACAGACTATTAAAGAAAGGAGAATTGAAAACTGGTACACTTGTCATTCTGCTAGGTATATGTACAACTTATCAATACCAAAATTTAACACACAACATGCAAAAAATGGTTACAAATATAACGGAATAGTTAATTTCAACAATCTTTCTCGGGAAATAAAAGAGATCAGCGATATTAAAATATTGATTGAAAAGGTGAAACAGTACTTTAAAAGAATTACGAACAGAACCGACGTCACTGCATAACAAATTGAAATAATGAAATGTACCAAAAATGTATTATTAAATTATATATACATTAAATTTAATTCAACATATAGTATATTTAATCTTTAATCATATAATGTTAGTTCTATATCAAAATCATGCAAATGTATAAATATGTAAAACTCTGTATAATTATATAAAACTGTAAAATAACATAGATGAATCCCACGCCACACACACGATCTTATCTTTAAGTGGTGTGGTAAGCGAATGTAAAAAAAAAAGAAAAAAAAAGATTGGAATGTAAATTACTATGTAAAAAATGTATCTTTTTATATTTGATTAAATAAAAAAAAAAAATATTACATTCCGAGCAACTTAATATATTTCAATAAGATCACCATCGAATAGGATAGGACTTGCAAACTCTGACGAGATCATTGGCGACGTAAAGATCAGTCTGTTTTGTTATCTGGACAAAGGTTAATGATTTTAAAATAAAATAATCCTTTCGTGTACCTGTGCTTGCAATCCCTGCAGTTTCATCTGAAATGCAGTCAACAAGAAAAATTCTTGGGAAAAATTTAAATAACGAACGCAATTCAAATGTCGGGATTCATATAATTTAGCTGCCTATTGAAGCAAATGGAGGGAAGCATTCAATTATCTCTGGCGCTGATGCAATCTGCAATCCACAGTGAAGAAATACAAGGAAAAAATATTATTACTTAAAGTCTACTCTAATTGCTTTTACATTTTGAAGCTTACGGGCGTAGATGGACGCTAGGAAACTAATTTAGAATTATCATTCTTCCTATCCCACAACAAGTGGTTGGCTTAGAGGTAAATCGTTAGCCTACCAAACGAGAATACGTGGGATTTATCCCCGACGTAGCTTAAGTAAAACAAAGCAAACATGTTTATGATGTGATGTTTGAGGCTGTTTTTTACGTAAATATAAGTACATAAAATAAAATTATCTATAATTTGGCAACATTAAGTCAAATTTAGATTAGTCTAAGAAGTTACGTAGTAGAACAATAAACCGCATCATCATCGTCATCATCAGCCTGTGTCCGTCCGCTGTTGAACGTAGGCCTCCCGCATGAGTCTCCATTCTCTTCGATCCTTTGCCTTCCGCGTCCAGGCCGCTCCCGCTATACTTTTTATGTCATCGGTATATCTTGTAGGAGGTCGGTCAATGGTTCGTTTGCCATTTCTTGGGCGCCATTGAAACACTTTTCTTCATCGACCGTCGTCTCTTTGACGGTCGATGAGGAAGAGGAGCCGCATATCAAGTCAATATCTTAAAAAGTAAAGAGTAGTTAACGTGTATGAGAGTAATGTTAAAATTGTATCGTTTAATATGGCATTTAATTTGAAGTGGAGAAATGTTTGTAACTATTATTGACACAAAAAAAATTGACATTCTTCAAGCCGGTTGTTTTGTTTGGTTTTCATACTCGTATACTTCAATCACGTTTTCGACAAGGTCATTTTTTATAGAAGGCAAAAACCCTTTCATTGAACATAGTCATACGGCGTTCATTAAAACTTACCGCGCGATGTATAAAACAAAAATAATGTTCTGAGGCTTTGGAAAATCTTTTGAAAAGGCGGCATCCTTACGTTTTGTGTGAAACGTTTGCCTTGACATTCAAAAGTAGTAAACGTATATAAAACTACGTGTACGGGATGCATTCACACAGTTTGCATTTTGAAGTTAATGATGTCGGTTTTTTTTAAATGTCGATTCGATTAAAAAAAATACCACTATTCTCATTTAACAACTGATACGGTTTGTAAATGTTCGCGGTTTGATTCCCCGCGAGTGATGTTTATTTTTCTCCGAATGATTGATCAGAAAAGTGTCAGAAGAATGTGTGTACAGTGAATTCGTATGTGTATTCGTGGTTGAAATTGATGATGATATTTTGGCTTTTGGGCTTAGCCGTGTGTGGCGGTCTTCTTTGAAAACCCCTGCAATGGCGGTCGAAATATTGGTTGAAGGAAGTTCGCCACACACGGCTAAACCCAAAAGCCAAAATATCAAATCTGACCGTGAAAACCTAAGAGGTTGTGAAATTTATGATATTTACTTATAAGAGCGGGTGGTATTTTACCTCTTACAACTTTTTTTTCGAGATTATAAAAAGGTTCGCATTTTGCTGGTCAGATTTTTTTTAGAACCTTAGCCTTATGTTGTTTAACTAAATATTTTATGTTTAGAATTGTTGCTTTTCGGTTGAGCCGTATGTGGCAAGTTTTAACCGATATTCGGCCGCCATTGTAGGTGTCATCCTCACGGTTGTCGATTTTGTGATGACTTGGTTTCTTACGCTAGTTGAGCTATCAGTCAATATCTCTTCCTGTCCAGGCTTTTGAGTATGTGCTAGAGGTGGAAGATATGCTGTTTTTGAGAATCAAGGCGTCACCCCTGTGGATGATGATGGGATGTTTCTTGATTTCAATGGCTTCTCTTTATAGACGTGCATATTTTCTATGCCCTGTGTCAGCCAGATTCTCTACCAATACTGATTCCATTGGGTGGCCTAGTCTGTACGACCTTTCGTACTCTTTTAACCGTTTGGCAATGGTCCGCGACGTTTGTCCGATGTACACTCTGAGGCAAGACTTGCATTGAATTGATGCTTTATATATTTCATCGTAATCCGAAGGTAATTACTAATTAGACAAGTGGTTTCTTCTGAAAGATCAACAGCTGATAATGTTTGGTATGTAATGACAGTGATAATATTGATAAATACATTGATATGTTGGTTTACTGTCGATTAAAACCATCTGATCGAAAAAGTACTTTTTTTGTTGTTGTTATGAATATTTTTTAACGTAATAAAATTTTGAAAAAAAAACTGGTCGTGTTCTCCGTATAACACACAAGGTTAGCCCAATTGAAGGTACAAAAATACTAAAAAATATATACAAGTTTGTTTGTTTCATGTCGGCGATGTTAACCGCGCGCGTTATTCCCAGAAGATCCTTGATGTATTATAGTTCTAAAGCAACCGTCGCTACAAAGCAATAGTTCAGAAAGGTCTTCCCAAGAAATGACGAAGATTCACAGACGACAACACGGAACAAGTCTCTTATATATTTTTTAAATTGGCCGGCGGGTATAGCTCAATGGTCAAAGCGTTTGCTTTGCAAGCCAAAGGTCGTGGGTTCGATCCCCGACGGAGATTAAAAAGAAAAGGATTTTTAATTGATTTATGAGCTCTAAAATACCTTGAGTTAGTGTGAATTTGATCCATCACCCGTAAAATGCCAGTCATAGCCTATTAATTAAAATTGGTGGTAGACGAAAGTCGTCCCGTGAAGACCACCCATTTATAGTAAATTCCTGTTATAATAAAGGATGATGCGTGAATCTCGGGCTGTAGTCTATGACGTTGGCGGATCAACACTCCACATGCAGTATTAAGCCATATTCACCACGGTAAGCGTCATAGAATTCTACAGATATGACTTTAGAATTACCATCACCATCTGTCGGTATTCTCCTGTATGTGCTTACATAAAAAAAACACCATCAGATAATGATTGCCTGAAGTATGTTAGTATTACAAGGAAAAGCGTCGCAAGAAGAGACACCAAACGTTTATTAAAAATCTCCTAATATTCCGTGTCCGTGGAGATATTTTTTCTGTATCAAGTTTTGTAGAAAATTTATTTCGAGTTTGTGTTTTGAGAATGATTTGAAAATACTTACGGGCGATGGTTGTAAATGTTGATCCATAGGTGACGATGAGGATGATCACTGGTATGATGAACATAAGTATAAGCGATGCAGTCGTATAAAGCTGCTCCTGCCAAGAAGCGCTGTAGTTTCCGTGAGTCACGCACTGGTACAATTCTTCGACGAATGGTCCTTTGGCGACATGGAACACATATAACTGAAATAATTTTGTTTAATTAATTACTCCCTTTTTATAATTGCTCATCCTATTAAATACTAATTACATATATTTTATTGCAAATCAAAAAGAATTGGGTCGCAGACGAAGACTTTTTTTGTTTGCTGCCTAATGTCAATGTTAATATTGTCAGTAAAAATTAAATTAATCACTGTATTTTTTGAAGATTTTTAATCATGGCGGAAATGTGTGTGTAGTTATTATAAACGAGGCATATGCTTTCAAATAATAAACGATACAGTAATTAACGACGCAAATATGAGGTCGATTGCAGTACGTGTTGCAATGTATGTGAGGTGAATCTTTTGCTGCATGCTGGAATCAATGAGGAACAGAGCTGTATAGTCGTAGCTCATAAATAAAGGAAAGACTGAGTGATGTAAGAGCTACCGGTAATAACCTGTCAGTAACCGTTCACAGAGTATGTGATAGGGGGAATCATCTATTTACCAACATATAACAAATCATGTTGCAGTTTTAATGTTTCTTATTAAGTAAAACGACTATGCATCGGAAGGCTCTTTCCTCTATCGAAATTGAACTCTGGAAGATGTCGTCGGGTACTTTTTTTATGAAATCACATGCAGGAGAGCACTACTGGTCAAGACAAGTGCGCTATTTGACGTTCAGCTTGCAAGGCTGGACGCTGCATGCGGGAAACGTGTGTTATGTTTGTGTTTGTGTGTGGGCTTGGATATTGTAAGTGTATATTTATCTGTTTCTTGAAGAGATCCAGATTGTACGAAGGAGGAAAGATGCTGGAAGACCATTTCAAGGCTTACTGGTGGCATTTAGAAAGGAACCTTGGAAACTGCCAGTTCTTGGCCGATATACACTATGCGTTGTATGAACTCGGCTGAGCTTCGGGACACAAAGCTGACTAGGGATATAGCGAAGAGGGTGACGGCGTATTGATAATATGGCGGCAATTTGTGATTAAATAGAACTTCTCCTTAGGGCTTAGAGCAGTGGTTCTCACCCTTTTTGAAGTCACGGTGCACTTTTGATCGTGGAAAAAAATGGCGGTGCACCAGAATCAAGAGGTCAAAAAAATATATAGAAATCGTTTTTGTTACATACTTATTTAAAAAAAATAGTTACATACTAAATTACGTGCAATTTATTTGATATATTTTCTTATTAAGTTAAGTTATAGAAGAAAAAATGTTTAATATTGAATATAAATTTACTTCGTAAATTTTTCTTTAGATTTTTTTTTATATTTATACATGTTTTATTAAAATTATTTTTATTAAGATTTGAAGATGAATGTAATCTAGAAAAGGGGTCATTTCTCTCCTGGCTCTTATCCACCCAAAATGACGTCCATGCTTAATAAAATTTAATTTATATTATCAATCAAAAATCAATCAATGGGATACCTGAGCTTCTTGGTTTATGAATATATAAGAAATATTTGCTGGAATATTTGATATAGCTACCCTCAATTCATCGTCTAAATTTGTAAGTCTATGTCATTTTATATTTTTTATATTAGTGATTGTTGAGAAACCAAGCTAACATAAATATGATGTTGAAAAATGTAGCAAATTTTTCAGTGCCTTCATGTGAAGAACTGGATATTCATCTTGGACAGAAATCGTATGAAAATCCACAATACGGTGTATCAATTGTAGCAAATGAATTTCGTATCCAGTCATAATTTTTTATATTTACAGAAGGAAAATAATGTGCGATATTTTGTTCTAATAAAGTTTAATGATCTATTATCGCGGAAATAATTTCTTCGGGTATGTTTTCGTTGAGTGAAGGAAACATATCTATTTTTTTTTCTTTTATTAGATTTTTCCAAAGAGTTATTTTTTTCATAAATCCTGACAATTCGTCAATGGATGACAAATAAGTTTCGTTTTTTCCTTGAATGGTTGTGTTAACGTTATTTAAGTAATTAAAAATATCTGCAAAATATGCTACTTTAGTATACCAATCATTATTCTGAAGACATTTAACAAAATCATCCATACCTTCATTTCGAAAAACGATTAATAACTTATTAATCAAACTCATCAAATAACTTCAGCCCTAGAAAACTACCTGACTTCAGTGTGAAAAATCAAAGACATTTAAATATAAATTTAGCTTCCATAGAAATGAAAAGTTTAAATATGTGTGTTTTTAAAGGTATCTTTTGAAATTCACCATATTTACAATTTGATCTAGTACAGGTTTTAGTGCCGCTGGTAAGGTTTTCGACACTAAAGATTCTCTATGTAGAAAACGTGGGAAGGTAGAGTACTGGAACATAGCGACCATCCAAAATACCTCGGAGTCACTCTAGATCGCACCCTCACCTTCAGGCGTCATTGCAGCAACACCAAACAGAAAGTTGCAACAAGGAACAACCTCATCCGCAGACTGACCAACACTCACTGGGGAGCCCAACCACCCCTTCTTCGTACCTCAGCTTTAGCACTTTGTTTCTCAGCCGGAGAATATGCGGCACCAGTGTGGGGTCGATCAGCCCACTGTAATCAAGTGGATACTGCCCTGAATGATGCATGCAGAGTCGTCACAGGCTGCCTCAAACCAACACCCATTTCTAAACTATACCCCTTGGCTGGTATCGCACCACCGAACATAAGACGCAAAGTCATATGCGCCGAAGAAATGCGTAAGGCAATCAACCAACCGTCCCACTGCTTGTATAATCAGATACCCCCAACACCAAGATTGAAGTCTCGAAGCAGCTTTCTGAAATCCACACAACCTCTCACATCCGGCCCTGAAAATGAGAGACTCCAACTCTGGCAACAAATCGCACCAGAGGATTTCATTACTCAAAGGAAGGCCTCCCAACTGGCAAGAGCCTTGACTGGCCGACCTGGAAATCCCTAAACAGATTAAGAACCGGAGTTGGTAGAACAAAGGACAACCTCGAGCGGTGGGGAATGCTTCGGCAGGGAGAGACACTATTGTGCGACTGTGGAGACCTGCAGACCGCCTCACACCTACGATGCTGCTCCATGTGCCCAACAAGTTGCACATCTCAGGACCTAATGCTGGGCAACACACGAGCTATCGATGTTGCCAGATATTGGGAAAAAATAATTTGACGTCGCTGACACGAAGAAGAAGAAGAAAATGTAGAAAACAGTGCGTAGATATAATATGAGGGTTTCTTTTCTTTGCAAGGGTAACAAATCCTTTAATTGAGCCTACCATTGAAGAAACACCATCTGTACAAATTCCTACACATGAATCCCACGATATTTTAAGTTGTTCTAAATATAAGGAAATATAATCAAAATCATATTGTCCAGTCGTATGCTCGGTAAGTTCTTTGCAGTTTATAAGATATGAATTCACTATTTTATTTTCGATTATGAAACGAACGAACCCTAGTAATTGTGCCTTACTGCTAATTTCAGTCGATTCGTCAACTTGTAAAGCAAAATATCGTTTGAAAAGTTTATCAGTAACTGTTTTTCCAATATCATCCGACATATTTACAATTCTTCTTTTTATTGTATCGCTTGAAACAGGAATTTTCATAATTTTATTTTTTGTTTCATCACTAAACATAATTTTTCTACTTCACAACATACAGGTAAAATTAGAGACTCTGCTATAGTATGTGGTTTAATTGTATAGCGATAAATTCAACAATCACGTATGACACCAGTAGAGCCTTATCGGAAATTTTAACAGTTTTCTCAAAATATTTCGCTTGTTTTTTTTGCATACTTAACAATCTTTCAAAGTAATCTTTACTTTTGGATGTAAAATCGGCTTGCTTCGTAATGAAGTGGCTATTTAACTTGTCGAGATACATCGCGCTATTGGACAGTTTTTCTCCTCAAGCGACACATAGTGTAATGTGATATCCTTCCTCATTGATGCTAGTTAAACCGAAACGTAAATATTCTTCAGAATACTGTCGATTAATTTTTCTGATTTTACTGGGTATATTTTCATTTGTATGAGACGTATGATGTCTAATAATATCGTCATTACTTCTTCCACTTGTACTCTTTGTGTCATTAATATTTTGGTCTGATTCACGATTTCATTTGATTTTTTTTTTACCCATTTTTCTCGCGGTGCACCTGCAACAAGCTCGCTGTGCACCAGTGCACCGCGGTGCACCGGATGAGAACCACTGGCTTAGAGAGAAGATTTGAGGAACGTAAATATTTATTTATTTATTGACAGATACAAAGTGCCAAGCGCAGTTAAAAATCACAAAAAGAAATCTAATCATAGAAATGCATAAATACATTATAAATGAAAATATAATGATTTTTTATAAATATATTGACATCACAGCATGATGTAGCCCTTGCTGGCTGGTACCGAAAACCTCGATATACAATCTTTCGTCTCTTATTTCTGGTCGCTTGACGTACATGAATGTGTCCGCTATATTGTCATTTGGGACTAGTTATATACACCGCCGCTCGTGGCGCGGGCGAGAGCCCATACCGAGCGCGGAGATCAGTTGCCTACCGCCCTTCGGCGAGAGCATATTGTATTGTGTTACAGATTTAGGGCTCGGCCTACTGCTGCGAAGAGGCCGAGCCCTAAATTTGTAAAGTTTTATCATAAATATATGTCAATGTGCTTCTGAAAAAGTCTGTGTTATCAATCTGCTCCCAATCATGCCATCACGCGACGGAATAACACCTTTTTGAGAGAGAGAAGGATGATAACAAATAACCGATGCCATTTATCGCACCGGTTATTTGTTTACAGAGAAAAATAAATATTGTAGTGGAATCTAGAAATGTCATTGCAGTTGGATTGATTTGGACAAATGTAATGATTGGATATTGGATAATGTTGGAAATGGATATCTAAGTGCACGGGCTTACTTATCTGGAACGTAATGCGAAAAGCATAAAATAATCCCAGGATTGTAAAGGAGAAAAAATGAGTGTTCAAGTAGAGCTGGGCTTTACCCGCCTCACACCCTCTATTCAAGTAGAGCTATATTCCTTATAATGCATCTCTGGGGTAAAAAATACGATAAATTCCATACGCAAAATATAAATGCGCTGACAAAACTCATTGTGGATTTGATACAGCATAAAAATCATATTAAAAATATAAGTAAACGAATCAACACCTACCTGATAAAAACTAACCGTAATTAGCGTTTTGCAAACTGCAGTCTATTGTAATATGCTTGCCTAAAAAAGCACTCAATCTCATTATAATCAAGTCGTTAACGAAATAAATTAAAGGAAAAAGCCATTTCGCTGGTCATTAGAAGCTCAGTATAGAGGATAAAGAGATCGTTTAGGTGATAATTTGCTACATAAATCGGATGCCTTAGCCAATTTTCTAACTTAAAGAAAAGTTAAATAAGCCGTGTTGCCAAAGGAGACCACACACACCAGCCACCTGTTATGAAAAATAGAACCCGATAATGATTTGTTTCGATTGCTATAGAATAACGTAAATCAACACTACGAGTATGTATGTATGTTTTTAATATTTTGAACATAATCGTCGAGAAACATTTAAAAAATGCTGTAGATATAAATTTATTATACCATCATGCGAGTTTAGTATATCATGTTGAGTAAAACTGTTTGTGACAATTTACAATTGAATGAGAGAGAAAGTGCGCCGAGTGTACGAAACCCTGGTCTCATTGATAAAGACATCAATCAACATGATTCTTATTCAAACAAGGTCAAATTATAATATCGATTTATAATTTTACTATATATTGGGTCTTTAATTGTGACCATAAAAATGACAAGTTTTCAATAAAACAGTATGTATACAGGTTAGGACAATGGTAAGTATGTATAGTTGTTTCTTGACAGTGAGAGATTGAGGAAGGCAACCAGTTTGTCGAAACTACAGTCTCCTAAAAATAAGCCATATCCAGCGAGATCCATGTAAAAACAAGGTAAGTAAATGATTATTTATTGAATAGTATTTAATATATTTATTTATTAGTCGAACCATGAAATTACACTTTCTAAATCAACATAACAAAGTTGTTTTTCTCAATATTCGTAAAATGAATAATTAAATATATTTACTAAGCATGTAAGGAAAAAACAGAATTTTGAGACATTGGACATGAAATTGAAAGAAGTTCCGGCGTTTCCATGGCGGGCAGCTATATCACCTTGCAGGCCACTGATTTCAGTAACTTGTACGCCAAGATATCTGAACTCTCAAGTTTCTCAAGACCCAGCTGGTGAATGCCCGATGTGTGTTTCATAAGACACAGTTTCTTAGCAAGTGTGTCACAGTTGCCTAGTATTTGGGGTATTTAAGGTTAATTATCATCTCCAGTTCAAAGTAATTGCTTGCAAACTCTCGATTAGGTCTATTAGATTTGCAGTAATATGATGACAGAACCATCATTGTACTCCAGGTTCAGATGGCATTGATATGCCAACCGTGAACAGAGTTAAGAGTAATTATAATGTAATAAAAAATAAATATATTAATAATTAATTTTGGGTAACGTATGCTTCAATTTGGGAACGCATATGGAATAATATAAGTTAATATTATTTATTATTGTAAACAATTCAGAAATAAAAAAAATGTGAATTATTTACTATCTTTAAATAATGACATAAAATTATTTTTTAAGTTGTTTTGAAAAATAATTTATAATTTGTCTGGCAAATAGGATACAAAAAT
Organism: Glossosoma conforme; assembly: GCA_022606575.1. Classification (NCBI taxonomy): domain Eukaryota; kingdom Metazoa; phylum Arthropoda; class Insecta; order Trichoptera; family Glossosomatidae; genus Glossosoma; species Glossosoma conforme. The sequence goes on along the minus strand of JAGTXR010000191.1, from coordinate 90,367 downwards.
CATCAATGATTTAATCAAAAGATTGGCAGAATTGCTTTTCATACAATGAATTATTCATGCATTAATAATTTGATGTTTATTTGCTAAGAGACGCTCTTAGCTTCTTGTCTTGATATTTATTATTTTGTTCAAATATTACTAATTTATTTGTGTACAAAAATACAAATTTCACATGTAAAATTATATGATAACATTATTATTAAGTTGAACTTTGAACAGTTGTAACGAATTACTTTTATTATTGAAGGAGAAAATGTATGAGTTCCTTGAATTATGTGCTTCGACGAACGAATAAAAGATGTACTAATCAAATACAGACTGTTATTAAATTTCGATAAATTAATATTTATTTATTGAAATTTAAAGTACTTTAAGTCTATTATATTTAATACCACGTTTGAAATATAACAAAAAATAAATAAAAAAATATTAAAATTAAATTAAATTAAATGGATTCTGAAATGCTTTTTGTTTGCCCGACTAGGTGTAACCTATTTTAGGGCTGACTCCGTTTGTACAAAAAACAGTGTTTTCTTATAATACTATATATTATTAGTTGTGTCACATGTTAAAAATGTTTGATATATTAAATTTTCATTAATTTTTTAAACAATTTATTTAGATAAATAATTAATCCGATGAAGTGATTTGCTGGACATCATTGACAGGTTGCTAGCAAAATTTCTGCGACTGGGCGTGCAAATAAATGCCAAAAATTTGCTATGCAACGTCATTTGACGAGATGTAGGTTCAGATCAGGCACTCTCCAGCGAGGGTCAGACATTTGAGAGGGTCGATGGACTTTAAAGATATTATTTATAGTGTGGAATATAAGTGTGCTGTCATTGGGTAAAGACTTATATTATGTATATAACTTCGTCTAGAAAATATACTTTTTGAAAAAAGAGAAAAAAAAAACTTGTATCAGGAGAAATTGAAATGAATGGCACAAAAGACTAAGAGGATGCAAATGGAAAAAAATGAAAGCATTTCACGAACAGGTAAAAATATTTTTTAAGAATGTAATCAACTAAGCTCCGTCAGTGTCAAGAGTCAATTCGGACGGATTAAAGAAGGCTGCGAGTTAGTCGAAACTGCAGTCTCATAAACAGTGTTCATACTCAATGTAATCCATATAAATACAAGGTAAATAAATAAACAAATATTATTTTATAATGGATCTCAAAGTAAATACTAAAAACATTGAAAAAAAAATGTTTTATATAAAAAGTGTTTTATATAATAGACAAGTCTGTATGTTTTTGCACGTTAGAACTGATGAAGCTTTCATTGATCGCAAAACTGCAGTCTTCCAGCAAGTGAAACAGTGCTCAGTTTAAAATATTTATCTATTTAATATAGACAACTTGTTGATTTTTTTCTGATATTTTCGATCCATAACTCTTGGCGGATTTCTATAATTTCAATAAAAATATATATATTTAGAATCATTCCAGAACTTTGATTTTTTGCCTACGTCGAGTGACCAATCTCCATTTAATTTCAATCGATAATGGCTCCTCGACGTGGTCAAAAAATGACGTTAAAAATAAAATTGTTAAATATTTTTTAATAAGATCAATATTCAATTGTTCCTATTATTATTGATGAAATAATACATATTTGTAGAAAGATAAAAACTGCTGCTATAAATGTGACATTTTTTTTTCGTTTTATTATTTTTCGAAGTATTTTAAGTTCGGAATGGCATATAAATTGTTGTTTGAGATGTGTTTTGAACAGTAGAGTTACTAAGAAGTGGGTGGTGGGGTGCGGGCCACTCCATGTGCCAGGTTGTAGGCGTTTTTTCATCGGCTTAGTTTATTTTTTTAACATTTTTTTTTATAGGGGACATATTTTTCTGCGAGTAAAAATTCGATGACGTAAAACTTGTAGTGATGAGAGATTTTTGTGGGGTAACGTTGGTGACCGCCCAGAGTGGAAAACATCCAAGTTACGCCACTGGTTATGAGGTTATATTATATTTTATTCAGATCGAAAGTTGCTTTAAATTCTGACAAAAAAATTTACACTGTGATTTTTCAAGCTATAATTCAAAAATTTAATCGAAATGGTGTGATTTTGAAGTTAATAAAGAAAAAATTAAAAAACAATATCGTAAAGGACGAATCTTAGTATAAGCCTAACCCTACAGAACTTTAGGTGTTGCACACTTGCCCCTTAAACTGATAATTTATAATTCTAATTGATATCAGCTTGGTATAACCTTTGCAAGCTGGTGCCGAGAAGCCTTGATATACAATCTTTCGTCTTATTTTTGTTCGCTCGTCTGACACGCATGAGTCGCCATCTTGTTTATTTGACAGGTCCTGTCGTGACGCACCATTAATTATATAAATGGCCACTGCATTCATTTCGGTGCTGGGCTGTCACTGCGTGTGCGGAGTCTGCCTGAGGTGTAAGTCACAACTTTGTTTGTGGCACCGGGCAGAATACCGTTTGTCAATTTTTTGTCGTAAATATATTTCAATGCACTTCTTAAAAAGTTATTTGTATTGCCCATCTGGTCCTAATCCCACGAACACGCGTTCCGCGATTACTGCCCCTTCGCCAGAGAGACACGTATTTTTTCATCGTTGCCCAAACAATTAATTCAGCTTGGAGACTAATGTAAATTATTCTTTAGTAGGGTACAAATAAAAAGTTGGTGCAATAAGCAAATAACTTTTTTCAGAATTCTTCAGCATCGAAAATTCAAAAGCTCGACTTTGACTGGGCTTCCTACAAAATTGCCTGCAACTATTCTTTTTACTATTTTCCAGCACATTTCTCACAATATTGTAGTTGCGGAAACCTCTGACGTGCATAAAAATGAGTATAACAGAAGAATCCTTATCAACTTTGGATTTCAAATTGATATTTATTTTTTTATTTTTTTATTTAATCAAATATAAAAATATACATTTTTATATAGTAATTTACATTCCAAACTTTTTTTTTTTTCTTCTTTTTTTTTTACATTCACTTACCACACCACTTAAAGATAAGATCTTGTGTGTGGCGTGGGATTCATCTATATTATTTTACAGTTTTATATAATTATACAGAGTATTACATATTTATGCATTTGCAAGATTTTGATATAGAACTAACATTATATGATTAAAGATTTAATATACTATATGTTGAATTAAATTTAATGTATATATAATTTAATAATACATTTTTGGTACATTTCATTATTTCAATTTGTTATGCAGTGACGTCGGTTCTGTTCGTAATTCTTTTAAAGTACTGTTTCACCTTTTCAATCAATATTTTAATATCGCTGATCTCTTTTATTTCCCGAGAAAGATTGTTAAAATTAACTATTCCGTTATATTTGTAACCATTTTTTGCATGTTGTGTGTTAAATTTTGGTATTAATAAGTTGTACATATACCTAGCAGAATGACAAGTGTACCAGTTTTCAATTCTCCTTTCTTTAATAGTCGATATTAAATAAACGTTTTCAACATTAGAAATAGACCAATGATGTCTTTAATATAAAGGAAGCATAAGATTGTTCTCATAAGAAGCATACAAATAATGCAGACTGCACAGTAAGGTGGGCTTTTGTATAGACAAAAAATTTAAGAACCATAATAGTACGAGAAGTATACGTATTATAGTAAAATTACGATTGCTTGTTTTATTTTAAATAAACATGTGTGTACGCTTATGCCCTCTAGCATCACAAAAATGGTGCTTTATAACAATAACATTTTCTGAGAAAAAGAGATTTATTGATCGAGCCTGTAAAAGTGCCTTAAATTTTTCAAAACATACTCGTTATGCATACTCTTAGAAAGACATATCTGCTAGGTCTCAAAGGCACCTTGAAAGCTTTCCATGGAAATGTCTCTTAGCAACCTAGTAACATGCTTTTGATGTTTTTAATGGACTCCCTATGATTTATTTTCAGCTCTCTCTTCAATCGGGAAACGGAAAAAAGTCACACGGAGCCAAGATCTTATAAGTATGAGGGATATCTATGAAAATTTCTCTGTGAAACCTTGTAACATGCTTTTGGATGTTTTCAATGGACTCCCTATGCTTACTTTTCAGCTCCCTTTAAGCGGGAAACGGAAAAAGTCTCATGAAGTACTTAAGAGTGAGGGACTACCATTGCCCCAGGTCGGAAAATTGTTGACGATGAAGGATGCATACCTATGATTTTAGTGTGACGCCATTATCCATTGAAGCGCGGTAAAACCAGTCGGAAAAGTTATTTCGAGCTTTTGATCAGCAATCATCTCTCCCAAAGCAACAGTTCGACAGTATTTTGTAGAATTGAAACCTTTTGTACAAGTCTGATCGATATATCTATTTTCCCCAGAAAATGTGCTTAAGTTTCATAACGGAATTAATTACACAAACGGACAATGTAACAGTGAGAGAAAAAAATACCGGGAAATTTGAATTTAATTTTCGCGGGCTTAGCGATTCAAGTTAATAATTTTATTTTTATATTAAGACAACTGTCACTGACATCTGTACCAAATGAAACGTCAAAATATTAATTAGTGTTTGAGATACCCGTCCATTTGTAAACAGCTAAAAGTGGTTTCTTCGTTGTCCATGTGTGATATTTTGAATATTTTTTCGAGAGTACTTTTATTATTTGATATTTATTAATTTAACCATATTACAATGAAGGGTTACAACCTTTTTATGAAAATCGGAATTATTTACTTTGAAATGTACTTGAAAAAAATGTAGGACTGAAATCTCTCATGGCGGTACATTAAACGTTAATTTTCGCTGAACACAACCATTTTAAATTTGTTCCAATATTTTCAAAATGTAAAACGAAAATCAACACAAATCAAGTTTGATCATTAAACAGAACAATCGACTATAATTTATCACGGTAAGACCTTAATTTTATTATATTTAATATTATTTTAAGTGTCGTAAATCTCCTTCGAAAGTGATCTTCTACGAGTATATAGTAATTTTAATTCAATAATCCCTTTTTATGTTTACTCGTGATAACTCTCGTGTCGTGATATTAAATTTCATTTTCAATCTCAGTCGTCATCTTAAATTTCAAAACATTTTATTATTAAACGGAACAAAATATTCTTTCGTACAATCTATGATTGAAAATATTTTCGCTGTCAAACGCTACGTTTAGTGTGTACATTTTTTTTATTTTTTATTTATTTAATCAAATATAAAGATACAATTTTTTACACAGTACTTAACATTCCAATATTTTTTTTTTCTTTTTTTTTTTTTTTACATTCGCTTACCACACCACTTAAAGATAAGATCTTGTGTGTGGCGTGGGATTCATCTATGTTATTTTACAGTTTTATATAATTATACAGAGTTTTGCATATACACATTTATACATTTACATGATTTTGATATAATACTAACATTATATAATTAAAAATTTAATACACTATAAGTTGAATTAAATCTAAATTATATATAAGTTAATAATACATTTTTGGTACATTTCATTAATTCAATTTGTTATGTAGTGACGTCAGTTCTGTTCGTAATTCTTTTAAAGTACTGTTTCACCTTTTCAATCAATATTTTAATATCACTGATCGCTTTTATTTCCCGAGGAAGATTGTTAAAATTAACTTTTCCGTTATATTTGTAACCATTTTTTGCATGTTGTGTGTTAAATTTTGGTATTAATAAGTTGTACATAAACCTAGCAGAATGACAAGTGTACCAGTTTTCGATTCTCCTTTCTTTAATAGTCTGTAAAATAGTGTATTTTTGGTATGGTGTATCTACCGTTGGCACTTTGAATTTATTGTATAGGCTTTCTGTTGGGTAGGTGGGAGGCCTTTTCAATATCACTTTGATGATAAGTTTTTGTACAGTTCTAATGGGGTTGGTAGTATTTAGGTATGTTCCTCCCCAACCAACAATGCCATATTGCAGTTGAGATTGGACAATGGAGTAGTATACCATTTTTTGATCTGCTTTAGTTAAGATGTTTCTGAGTCTGATGAATATATAGATGCATTTGCGTATACGTTTTACTAATTCAGCTGTGTGTGATTTCCATTTTAAGTTACTGTCAATAATTATACCCAGGTATTTTATTTTATCAGCAGCTTTGATCAATGAGCAGGTTTCTTCGCAGTTGGTATTATTACATTCAAGGTAATGAATAAATGATTTAGGTATGGGAGTTGTCGTTATTTTTTTGTTAATTGAGAATGGGATTAGATATGTCTTTTCTGCGATTAATGTAAGAAGATTAACGTCAAATCAACGAATTACCTACTAGCAAGTAATTTTTTTGGTAGTATTTAATTCAATTCATGGGCAGGTATTATTTAGCAAACCGTCAGTAATAAATACCTAAAAAAGTGAGTAAAAATAATTGGTAATTAACAATAAATTAGGTTACGCAAGGTTTTCATTTTATGGGTTAATAATTCATTAATTTAAAATGATTTTTTACCAATATTGAATATATTACTGCCATTTTAATTTTATAACTAATCACATTCACACTGACACATTGGATATTGCCAATTTATTAAGTCTACTGCCCATTTATTTAATTTATTGCCAATTGATTAAACTTACTGACAAAACCTTGAATTAGTTACTGAACAAAGAAATAGAGGCCTCACCTAATTTATTAACCTGATTATATACTCTACTGTAAAAAAATATATATCTTAGTGTTTTTAGGGAATTTCATGTAATATTAACCAATAAAATTTATGTAGCTTAAGTAAAAGATAAATCTGTCTGTAAACTTAATATATATACTTAATTTATAATTTTATGTGCATGTACCTCAAGATTAAATAAAGATTTATATAAAAAAAAAAAAAAACTGATTATATCGTATGCATGTGGGAAACGTGTGTTGTGTTCGTATTTGTATGTGGGTTGGGAAGATTGCAAGTGTACATTCATCTGTTTCTTAAAGAGATCCAGATTGTAGGAAGGAGGAAACACAGACGCTGGAAGAGCATTCCATAGCTTACCGGTGGCATTAAGGAAGGAACTTTGGAAGCTGCCAGTTCTTGGTCGACATATATTAACCGTGTATGAATGTTCGGCAAGTGTAAGACGAGTTTGTCGGCTGTGAGTGGGTGCAGGAGGAATTAGTTCTTTAAGTTCCGAAGAGCAGCGACCGTGGTAATAACGGTAGAAAAGAATAAGAGAACCAACCTTACGTCTGTGTTCCATTGATTGTAGATTAGACGTAAGGGTGTCATTGTTTATCAAACGAATTGCTCTTCTTTGAACTGAGTCAATTACGTTTAGAAGGTATTTTGGGGCTTCAATCCAAAGGTGACTGCCGTATTCAAGGATAGGTCGGATTTGTCCTTTATATAGAAGAAGAAGTTGTTTATCGTTGAAATACCGACGTGATCTATATAATACACCTAGTTTTTTGGAAGCGAGACCGGCTTTACACTTAATTGACTCGTAATATTTGACATTATTCGATATTGATAATCCAAGCATGTTGATGGAGCTTGCTTTCGGAAGAGAACAACCGTTGAAAGATACAGGATCCATAGCAGTCTTCTTGGTGGAGAAAGTACATGATTGGGTTTTTGAAATATTGAAACTGACGAGGTTGAGGTCGGCCCATCGTGAAACCCTTTCAAGAGACATGTTCATCTTCTCCACCAGAGATTCCCTAGCAGCAGATAGTTTCGGAGGTTTTTGGAAGATTATACTCTCATGGACAGTGCTGTCGTCGGCATAACAGTGAATGTTTGCGCATTGAAGCAAATCATTCACATGCAGAAGGAAAAGAGTGGGCGACAGCACAGAGCCCTGTGGAACTCTGAGTTGATTTTATGGCAGGAAGGAGAAAAGCCATCTACGACAGTGATGATGCTTCGATCACTCAAGAAGTTTTCAATCCAGGAGCACAGGGAGGGAGTTAGTCCATAAGACGGTAATTTATTCACCAGACCGCGATGCCAGACTCTATCGAACGCCTTGGGATATCCAGGGCAACAGCTTGCGTTTCTCCAAAGCATTCGATGGATTTCCCCCAAACATGTGTGACATATGCCAAGAGATCGCCGCACGATCGACTACGGCGGAAGCCATATTGCCGATCGCACAGAAGATCATTCTTCTCTAAGTAGTTTAGAAGTTGGCTGTTTATTAAACGTTCCATCACTTTAGAAAGTAGTGATGTGATGGCTATTGGGCGATAGATTGTGGGCTCACTTCGGTCTCCTTTTTTTGGAACTGGGTGAACAAGGGCTTTTTTCCATCCCTGGGGAACAATACCACATCTAAAGGACAATCTGAAAAGTTTGGTGAGCACAGGACTAAGTTCAGGAGCGCAAGTTTTTAATACCACCGCTGGTATGCCATCTGGGCCACTGGCTTTGTTGGTTGCTAATTGGAGAAGTTCTCGACGTACGGCTTTGAGGCTGAATTCTACAGCCCCCATCTGCTTGCCACAGTGAGGAATTGTTGGGGGGTTGGCCCCACCATCGTCGAGTGTGGAATTGGAAGCAAACAGCGAACCAAGAAGTTCAGCCTTCTCTTTGGAGGCTAGATATAACTAATATATGTCGACCAAGAACTGGCAGCTTCCAAAATTCCTTCCCTAATGCCACCGGTAAGCTATGGAATGCTCTTCCAGCGTCTGTGTTTCCTCCTTCCTACAATCTGGATCTCTTCAAGAAACAGATAAATATACACTTGCAATCTCCCCAACCCACACACAAACACGAACACAACACACGTTTCCCGCATGCAGCGTCCAGCCTCCCTGGCTGAGCGTCATAGAGTGCACTGGTCTTGACCGGTTGTGCTCTCCTGCATGCGTTTACATAAAAAAAAAAAAGAAAAGAGCCAGTGAGCCATCGGCATTAGTCAGCGGTGGAAAAGAAGAAGTGCAAAAGTTGCTGCCAATAGAGTTAGTGAGAGACCAGAATGCTCTACTACCGGCAGGGCAAGCGGACAACTTGTTGCAAATTTGTACATTGAACTTGTTTTTGGAGTCATTAATGGTGTTCTTGCATTCTTTGGAGGCTAAATTGTATGCTGCACGACTTATGGGGTCGTTATTTTTTCGTAGTTTGTTGTATGCAGTATTCCTGCGTTTTACGGCCTCGGCACAGTCACGGTTAAACCAGCTTTTTAAGGTGGTGCCCATAGTTTTCGTGGAGTGAGGAATAAAACATTCCATTCCTTGGATGATTGCATCCTCCACCAGATTGGCTTATATTGAAGGGTCCTTATTTTTGAAGCAAATATCTCCCCACGGGTATCCTCCGTAAAATCCACGTAATCCGTTCCAGTCAGCCGACCTGTAGTGCCACACACGTCGTTTGTTTTGTTCTTTTGGTGGCAATGGAGCACTGATTGTATTTGTTTTCACAAGGCAGTGGTCGGAGTTGCCTAGTGGCGCTTCGACCTCCACCAAGTAATCATTTGGCTGAGAAGTAAGAAATAGGTCGAGTAGAGCTGGACGATGTGATGCGATGTCAGGTTTACGGGTGGGGTTCTGTACGAGCTGTGCAAGGCCATAGCAAGACGCAAGTAATTCCGCATTTCCAGCGGAGCTTGTCTCTCCCGACCCCAACCATGCAGTGTGGTGCACGTTGAAGTCGCCGAGAACAACAAATTCCGCTTGTGGGCAAGAAAGCAAGAGACCATCAATGGTCTCACCCAGATAGTCGAAGAGTTTAGATGTTTCTGCTTTGGACATGTTAGGGGATCTGTAGAGTCCTGCATAAATCCTAATTCTCTCGGGGTCGTTGACCCTGACCCACAACACTTGGAACTCAGCTCGTTCTACAGAGCGGATTCGGTTGTAGTTGATGTCAGACCTGATAAAGAGGCAAAGACCGGCTTTGTAATGAAAAGCACCTTCCAAAGTATATTGCGGACAGTTGAGGTAACTATGGTCAGCAGGTGTGGCTATCTGTGTTTCTGTGAGGAAAAGGAGGTGAGGCCGGGAATTTCGTAGGTGGTGGTGTACTGCGTTGATGTTAGCGTGCAGCCCTCTGATGTTGCAGTAGTTGACAGAGGACCGGCACGTGGGGTTTGTGTTATGCTGTATGGACTCATTTCTATTTGTGTTCATTGTCATGGTTTTTTTTTGTGTGTTTATGGAATTGGATAGGGTAAGAGGGTAGCCTCGGCGAAATAAGCACACAGTCCTCGCGGCTCCGGGTCAGGCCTAGTGCAGTGGAGGGCAGCGAGGTGGAGGACCCCAGTGCTCCCCGCACGCAAACAGTTGGACCCAATCCGTTCACTATCCGGCACACTGGATGCGGCGAGATTATACACCGGCTGGTGGGTCAGCCAACCTACGGTAGTTAGCCGCAGGTCGGGACCCTGTACTATCCGGCGGCGCGGCCAGCATCTGACCGCTTTACTGGCTCTCCCTTTCTCGGTTCCCTCCACCGCGACCAGCCCCGGAGCGGCGAGGCATCAGCGCTTATCCGACCGTTACCAACCTCTCCCCTATAACCCCGCGCCCTTACACGATACGCTCAGAGAAGATCAGCCGAAGCCGAGACTCCTACACACGACCTAAGTGCGAATGGTGGTGTCTTCCGGGGACGACGACTCTATAAATCGTCTACCACTACTGAACATCTTAGCCGCTACTTTGTAGACGTTGCCCAGGGTACACCAGCACAAGGTGCTATGCGTGGAGGTGTATTCAGTGTGCAAGCATTATTATGAAAATAAACCTAAAAGAAAATTGGGCATGAAATGATTGCGTACCCCCTTTTTTTTATATCGTCTTTGTCCTTTTAGGATTACGCTTTATTCTGTATGTTTTATTTTTTGAGACCATTGGGGTGCTGTAACTTTGTATGTGGATGTGAATGAAAGATGGAAATGAAATCCTCTTGCCTCTTAAGTATACAATCCGCTTACTAAGAAGTATACTTGAAAGATACAGTAAGCGTCAAAGAACACATCTAAGAATAATATTATTAGTTCTCTATACATAAATACGAGTATAAGCAGCAGCACAGAGAATCCTACACAACGTCTGAAGCTACCTTATATATCAACGATCCTTTCAGATTTGCGTCTTAAAATAGTATATCGTAATCGTAAGCGCGGTTCCAGTTAGATCACCGACGTTAAACAACATTACCGAAGACCAAAATACGGATGAACAGCGTGTCGCATCTCGGGTTGAGCCGAATCAATACAAGCCTCAGGAGCGTCGGGCTAATCATCCGATTTCCTTAAAAAAAACAAATTAACATATCATTGAAAAATATGCCTCATACTCTACGGCGGCCGTCAATTTAAGTCCTCGAGCTTTGCCCTAAAGCTCCTTCAAGGGCAGATATGTCTTGGGACGAGGCACAATGGCAACTGAGAAATTAGTGGCGACAAGTTGTGGTGATCATTTGTCCCAGATATGGAATGGGTATGGGAATGAAAAATAATTTATTTTTGCATATCGTAGACAAAAAATTTCGTGAAGTTACACCAGCTGCGATCGACCTTCCTTTTTTCTAAGTCGGATCTGCATTTAAAACTAAATGTACAATACTTTGTAAAATATATTTTTCCCAATGGCTTTCCAGGACGACGAGAGACCGGGGACAGGAAGAAGATGCATTTGACTTTTTGCTCTCCTGCGCCATCCGAAGAACATAATCTATCGTGTTTAGACGGACTGTAAAGTTTGCCATCATAATCATCATCAGCCTGTATCCGTCCACTGTTGAACGTAAGCCTCCCGCATGAGTCTCCATCCTCTTCGATCCTCCGCCTTCCGAATTCAAGTTACTTCCACTATTTTTCTTATGTCGTCAGTCCATCTGGCAGGGGGTCGGTCAATGCTACATTTACCAGTTCTTCCCCTTCGACCGTCGTCTCTTCGACAAATATGCCCTGCCTATTGCCACTTGAGTGTGCCTATTCGTTGGGTAGCCTCCACTACTTGAGTTACGCAAAATATTGTCTTGACGTTTATTTTCGAGGAGAAATGTCTCTATATTTATTATTCCTTCTAAATTATTACTTATAAATCTGTGTCGCTCGTATTGAACCTTCTTATAAAATCATATAGTTTAGCATACCACTAAAATAAAAAATTTGTATTCGTTGTAATTTTTCTTTTCTTCTTTATATACGAGTATTGATTCTGGGGACATTAACCGTGGCAGCTTTGCAGCCCAATTCCAAGAAAAATAATTTTGCCGATACTGGTTCTGACAAATGCTGAAAACTGATTCAAATCAAAGGTTTATGAAAAAAACCTATAGAATGATAGCGTTATAGATCCGATTGATGTGATTTGTCTTTCACCGTGTGTCCGTGGTGAAGGATCCGTTGGTCAATATACATATATATACGGAGCGGGTAACTGTATTATGAGTATTTGAGGGATATTTATGAATTTTATTTTACATTTATTTTATTAAAAGAAAGCGCTCTCAAAGCCTGCACATTGTTGCTAGGAAGCGCGTCAATCCAAGTTTGTCATATATATATATATTTTTTTTATTTAATCATATATAAAAAGATACATTTTGTACACAGTAATTTACATTCCATCTTTTTTATTTTTATTTTATTTTTCTTTTTTTTTAAATTCGCTTACCACACCACTAAATGATAAGATCTTGTGTGTGGCGTGGGATTTATCTATGTTATTTATACAGTTATATATTTATACAGAATTTTACATATACACATTTATACATTGTCATAATTTTGATATGATACTAACATTATATAATTAAAATTTTAAGATACTATGTATAGAATTAAATCTAAAGTATATATAAATTAATAATACATCTTTATTACATTTCATTATTTTAATTTCTTATGCAGTGACGTCATTTTATCATTAATATTGTTGCAAATATTTCTCGTGATATTATTTATACACTGTAGGTAGTTTAATTCAGATAATATGTGGTAAGTTGTAAGTGAGAATTCGTTATTATGTACCAACTGGTTGAGGTTTTCTATTGAGTCATGTATAAGTTCTTTTATTTGAATTTTGTCATTAATATTGTTGCATGTGAAGTCATTCATTTTTATTTAGTTTTTGATTTAATTCAGTAGTTTGTAAGTATTTATATTGAAATTATATAAAATGTACATTTTTTATTAGCCGAAGAATATATATATTTAGCCAAATTCAATTCTACTGTAAGCTATTTTCATCATTTTATCTCTTACAATGCAAAGGTGGCTATTGGCATTATGGTTAGTAGGTGTGTTTGTTTTGTGGATTTTATTTGAATTCGTGCAGTTGTTACAAACGGGTGTCTCCTTACTCATACAATTTATGTGATTGTGGCTACCTGCACAGTACAAGCAGATGGGAGGTTGGGTCTTGGCTAGACATCTTGCTGCTGTGTGTCCAAACTTTTGGCAGTGGAAACACTGCATTAGTGGGTTGCAGTCCTCAATGTTCACTCGGCTGTATCCAATGTTAATTTTTTTTTCTCAATTAGTTGTCTTCTTATGGTAGGCGTTACTTGAATAATATAGTTAGTGGTATCCCACTCTTTTCCATCATTGTTTTTTTTTATCTTTATTTCTTTTATCAATTTTATTTTTGTCGTGTCCTCTTCGTTCAGTCCGTTTTGGTTCACGATGTTACTTATAAGATCACTCTCACTCATGTTTTTTTGTAGCCCCTTTATAATTAGGTTAGGTAGTTTTTTTTAAATTTCCTCAGCCGTAACTTCGTCACCAATTTTATTGTTAATTTCTTTACACAGTGAGTTTGCTTCCTCTTTTGTTGCACAGATGATTAGGTTTTTCTGTTCACGGATTTTTTTAAAGCTTATGATAACCATTTTCATTTTATTTAGGTTTATGTTTTTTGTAATATTATTTTTTATTGTTTCGGCACTTGCACTCTTTTTTGATTCGATAATAATTGCGTGTTTTGTGTCTTGTTTAGTATTGTAGATTGTTTTATAGTTTGTTGTATATTTTGCTGCACTTCTTGTAATTGTTGCATATGATATCTGGGTCTTTGTCAGATCTTCTATTTTTTTTGTGTGTTGCTTATTGTTCTGTATTATTTCATTTTGTAGTTCTATTATTCGTCGTTGGTAATTGATTTTTTCGGTTTTTTCGCCTCCTCAATCTCGTTCAAATTTCTCTCAATTTGGCTTTTAATTTTGTTATCTTTTGCAGAACTGATTTTACTGATCAGTTCCTTTAAATCTTTAAACAATTCCTCCGTCTCCATGGTTCCAACCACCCAGATGGGTGCGTACACTTTATGAAACTTTTTTAAAAAAATTTGCTATATATTATTGTTACACGAATAAACACTCGTCCGAACTACCGGAGCCAATCACTTATACGTCAAAAATACAGTTTATTTTCCAATAAGCGTTCTGTATATGATATTGTTTGATATTCTAACATAAACACTTAAAAGCCACCGTAAAAAACTTATATCATTTTATTTTCAATGTTTTGAGCATTCACTTTGAGATCCATAATAAATTATAAATATTTATTTATTTATTTACCTTGTTTTCACATGGATCACGTAACAAAAGTTCTCTATTAGGAGACTGCAGTTTCGACTAACTCGTAGTCTTTCTCAATCCTTCTCTAGTTAAGACACACCCCCACCCCCTCCCCTACAAAAATGTGTTACACAACTTATAAGTACAACGCAGCTCAGTTATCTCTTAACTAGAGAAGGATTGAGAAAGACTACGAGTTAGTCGAAACTGCAGTCTCCTAATAGAGAACTTTTGTTACGTGATCCATGTGAAAACAAGGTAAATAAATAAATAAGTATTTATAAAACTTATATTATTTCTGAAAATCATATTCAAATTAAGTTATATTAAAAATATAAATATTATAATTGGTTTATAACCACTTGGTGTACAGTTATTTGTCTACTATTTTGGTAGCACATTACCATCTATAGGAAAACATGACAACTAAACAATAAATACAGAAAAAATAGTCAATCACTATAGGTGGGAGTAGGGTCAAGGGCAGACACTGGATTTGCCAGGGGAATGGAGTGATTTGAAAATACAAGTTATATTACTTTGCTGAGTATTTCCGATGTTTAGATTAGATAGAAAATGACCAATATTGCTACTGAAACATTGAGGCGGTAATATTAGAAGCGTTTAGAAGTCCTCAGTGATGAACTTAATTAATATTGATAGAACGAAAGTTGCTTTTATTAACTTTGACTTTATGATCCAAGATGAAATGATTAATTTTGCTGAATCCTATAATGTATGCTTAAAGCACTTTGATGTTGACAATACCTGGAGAACTATGTAAACAAAACTCGACTTAAGGAGAACGAGAAATGACAGAATGTGATTCTTTAAAAAATTTATTACCTAAATCAGTTTATCATAAGAACATAAAACCATCGAATGTATAATATCAGGATTAAATTTAGGCTGAAGCTGTACATTTAATTTTGATTGACTGTAAATACATTGGGTTTAGCCGCCCCTAGGACTAAGCGGTCTAGGCCTCATGAGCATCATGCTTATCATCCGATCTCCTTAAATATTCTAATTAACAAGTTACACAAAATATGTCTATTATTTTACGGCAGTCGTCATATGGCATATTTTTTATTAACAACTGAAAAATATCGCCAGAAGTTTGATGTTTGTATATACTTTTTAACAAGTTATAAAAAATTGTAGAAAGTGTTTTTTAACCGATTTCGAAAGCCCGGCCAGATATCATGATATTGTTCTTTACGCTACTACTGGCATTAAAGATAAGAAAACTAATCAGTTTCTAAAAAGAGTGCTAAGATCACCGACACCTTAAACAGATATAAATCCGTAAACATCGCAAGCCATTCATGAGCAACAATGCTGATTCTTTTCAGCCGCGGTCTATACTCGTATTATTTGCTGGGATCTGTAAATTAAATTATTTTAGACTAGTGTGTAGTAATATATTAGTTGGAATGATCGTTTGACAGACGTTCAAAGTATGGAGTGATGAAGTCGTGTGCAATAGAAATATTTTTTTATTTATAACGGGTCAAATTCACACCAACCGAAAATATTTATAAAACTTAATAGTAATTAATTTAACAATATATATATATAAAAGAAAGTCGGGTTATACCGGTTTTTATAACTCAAGAACGGCCTAACCGACTTGGCTGAAAATTGGTGGAAAGGTAGCTTAGAACCCAAAAATGTCCATGGGATACTCAAAATTGATTTGATTAAGAAAAAATTATTTAACATTTACGTAAACATGTTTTCATACAAGACTATTGTAACTTGACAGCTGTCAGTTGAGACGGTGTTGCCATAGCCAGCAACATAACTAAAAATGACGCAATAGAAGGTATTGTAAGTAAGTACCTACGTAAGGTACGGAATATTTTGGAACAAAAAAGAAAACAAAAGGCAGGAAAAAAAGAAAAAACAAAATAAAAATTAGTGAAAATATCAGTTTAATCTTTTATTTGTTAAAAATGTTATAACAAAAAGCAAATGGAAAGGCATCTTCTTATTCTATTGTGTTGTTTTTATTTTTTTATTATTTTCTCTATTTATTGTATATTTATGTATACTATTCTAAATATATGTTTCTAAATATTTGTAAAAAAAATTGGAATTTCGATTCTGTATATAAATAAATAAATAAATATGTAATGCCATCTATGTTTTTTTTGTCTATGGTTTGATAGATATTTTGTCTATCGGTTGACGTTTTGCTTCTGGCGCATTAGACTGTCGATTTTATTACCAATCATACCTCGCGCAAGGCGTTCTAATCTTTTACGACAAAGCCGGATTGAAACTAGACTTCGAAACCTTGCAAACGAAAGGACTGACGAACAACGACAAATAGCTCTTGAACAATACCGACTTCGCATTTCTAGACTTCACGCTTTACGATCACAATCTCAAATCGACGCGTTTCGTGTGTCTATCGGTTGACGTTTTGTTTCTGGCGCATTAGACTGTCGATTTTATTACCAATCATGCCTCGTGCAAGGCGTTCTAATCTTTCACGACAAAGCCGGATTGAAACTAGACTTCGAAACCTTGCAAACGAAAGGACTGACGATCAACGACAAATAGCTCTTGAACAATCCCGACTTCGCATTTCTCGACTTCACGCTTTACGATCACAATCTCAAATCGACGCTTTTCGTGAAAACGCTCGCTTAACAATGCAAAATCGTCAAACAAACCTTAGCCATGAACAAATTGATAATTTGCGACGTTCACGAAGAAATTTATCAAGCACTGATTTAATTCGAGCAGCGTTTCGATACGATTGCAGCATTGATTACTGCTTGCATACTAGCGTTCGCATTGGGCCGATGGACGTTGTTTGCGAGTATTGTGATGCATTGAAGTTTTCCGGAGAAACACCAGGATTATGCTGTCTCAGTGGGAAAGTGAAATTGTCAATATTAAGTCAGCCACCTGAACCGTTGCATTCATTGCTTCGTGGCGAAACACCCGAATCGCGACATTTTCTAGCAAACACTCAAAAATACAATGGTTGTTTCCAAATGACCTAATTTGGAGCAGACATGATCGAAGAACGAGGATTCACTCCGACATTCAAGGTATTTATTTTTGTACTTTTGTACACACAATACAGTAACATAATAACACACTATAATTATACTATGTATTATGTATGCTAATTCTAAAAAAAGCATTTATAAATAAGTAACACTGTATTTGCTTTTGATTTTGTTGATACAAGGACAGATTCACCATAGAATCGGAGGATTGCAACCTCTCGAAGAGGCACAGCATAAATTTTTGCAAATATACTTTATGGGCAACATGGAGGAACAACTTGATCGACGTCGAGAGATCAATGCAGCAATGAAAAGACCAATTGTTCACGATCTGCAGCAATTACTTCATGAACATCATGCGTTGGTCAGGCTTTTCAAGAGTGCTTTGGAGCGTATGCCAAATGACGACTACAAAGTCGTGATCAGAGCGGATAAACGACCATCTGGAACACATGAACGCACATTTAATGCCCCTACAATAGATGAAGTTGCCATCCTGACTGTTGGTGAAAACTTGGAAACACGCGATATTGTGCTTACACGTCGCGATACGGGGCAACTGCAACAGATATCTGAAACACATCGTTCATATGACACGTTGCAATACCCACTGATGTTTTGGCAAGGAGAAGTGGATATTATTTCAATATCAAAATGAAAAATCCATTGAATGGTGAGTAATCAATATATATATAATCAATATCATAGTTTTGACTCCGTCATGACATACATTTTTCAGTGCTTAGTTTTGCTTAAGGTTTCCAATAAATGACCAATAACACTGCTTATTACCAGGAAAATAACAGACTTAAAGATTAAGATGTTTTTTTAGAGAAAATTGGTCAAATAACCGGCAAACGATTTAAAATCATTTATCTTCACTCTTTATAATTATGCTACAAATATGTATGTTAGCTTTACATACAAAATAGCAAATCTATTGTCTTAATTTCAGGTGAAGAAACTACCAAGAATCTAAGCTCGATGAATTATAACGCATATCGTTTGACGATTCGTCGAAATGCTGACAACTATTTGCTGCGGTTTCGTCGATATGGAGGAAGAACTTGATCGATTTCTGCAAAGTCGTGATCAGAGCGGATAAACGACCATCTGGTACACACGTCGTGATACTGGGCAACTACAACAGATATCTGAAACACGTCGTTCATATGACACGTTGCAATACCCACTGATGTCTTGGCACGAGAAGATGGATATTATTTCAATATCAAAATGAAAAATCCATTGAATGGTGAGTAATCAATATATATATAATCAATATCATAGTTTTGATTCCGTCATGACATACATTTTTCAGTGCTTGGTTTTGCTTTAGGTTTCCAATAAATGACCAATTACACTGCTTATTACCAAGAAAATAACAGACTTAAAGATTAAGATGTTTTTTTAGAGAAAATTGGACAAATAACCGGCAAACGATTTAAAATCATTTATCTTCACCCTTTTATAATAATGCTACAAATATGTATGTTAGCTTTACATACAAAATTACAAATCTATTTTCTTAATTTCAAGTGAAGAAACTACCAAGAATCTAAGCTCGATGAATTATAACGCATATCGTTTGACGATTCGTCGAAATGCTCACAACTACTTGCTGAAGTTTCGTCGATTACTGCAATAGAATTCAACCAGACCAAATATATGACATCATATGTGCCGAAAAATTCAACTTAATTAAATCCAAAATCTGCTCATTTATCGCCCTTGGGTGAAACAAAGTTCACCGGGTCAGCTAGTATTTTATATATTAATATTCAAGGCAAACGATTTACCTATAATTTATTTGTTATGGATCACATTTTGTATAGCATCTTCAAACAATCCTCTGATCCTATCAGTCGGCGGCACTTTGATCGTGGATTGTTTCCACGATTCACTCGATTTGGAGGATCAAAAATATGATTCTTTTTAATGGTTCTAAAACTTAGTTCACTAAACGATCGGACATGTCTAACGCATGCATACGAAACTAAACATTAATTTAATGAATGAATTTTTATTGTACATTGTCTCTAGTGTCACGGCCGTTCACATCGGAGACCGGAGTTATAAATGCTTAAATATAGCGTTGTTAAATTCACTGTCTACGGGCCTCAAGAGGCCCACGAGTACCCGCGGCATTTTTTGTGAATTGTAGCTAATAAGTATTTTTAGATATTTTTTTTATGTATATTGATTCATTATGCTAGAATCATCTATGGGGGCTTAAAATCGAAAAAGCTTAAATTGGGACATAAAGAACAACAACAAAAACAAATTTATTTTAAGGAAAATGAAATATTGATATATGCAATCTACGAACTCAGTTGAATGATCGCTATGAGCGGGAAAATCTTACAGTAAAGGATATATCATAAAACAATGCCTTTTAAAAACTATTTACATTGTGTGCCTCAGAAAAAGCAGTTCTTTAAAGACATATAATTAACTAGAAACACAGTTGCTGAATTTTTCTACTGCGTTGAACTAGACTACTGACTTCACAGCAATTGCACAGTACAGTGTTTATTAGGGTGTGACACTTAGTTCAATCTTTACGAATAACTTTTGCAATTTATTGAAATGCTCGATAAAACAAAAATAAAAAAAAACATTTTTGAAAAAGTTTATTTTCGATGAATTTTATTTCGATTTGAGTAAACTTGTATGCTGACAATGTACTGTATTTACTGACAGTGCAGCGAATACGTCTAGCACGCATAATGACACTTAAAACTCCAAGAGATTTTATTTTCTTTCGTTTCAGAACAAATATATATCTTAGTGTTTTTAGGGAATTTCATGTAATATTAACCAATAAAATTTATGTAGCTTAAGTAAAAGATAAATCTGTCTGTAAACTTAATATATATAATTAATTTATAATTTTATGTGCATGTATCTCAAGATTAAATAAAGATTTATAAAAAAAAAAAAACCTGATTATATCGTATGCATGTGGGAAACGTGTGTTGTGTTCGTATTTGTATGTGGGTTGGGAAAATTGCAAGTGTACATTTATCTGTTTCTTAAAGAAATCCAGATTGTAGGAAGGAGGAAACACAGACGCTGGAAGAGCATTCCATGGCTTACCGGTGGCATTAAGGAAGGAACTTTGGAAGCTGCCAGTTCTTGGTCGACATATATTAACCGTGTATGAATGTTCGGCAAGTGTAAGACGAGTTTGTCGGCTGTGAGTGGGTGCAGGAGGAATTAGTTCTTTAAGTTCCGAAGAGCAGCGACCGTGGTAATAACGGTAGAAAAGAATAAGAGAACCAACCTTACGTCTGTGTTCCATTGATTGTAGATTAGACGTAAGGGTGTCATTGTTTATCAAACGAATTGCTCTTCTTTGAACTGAGTCAATTAAGTTTAGAAGGTATTTTGGGGCTCCAATCCAAAGGTGACTGCCGTATTCAAGGATAGGTCGGATTTGTCCTTTATATAGAAGAAGAAGTTGTTTATCGTTGAAATACCGACGTGATCTATATAATACACCTAGTTTTTTGGAAGCGAGACCGGCTTTACACTTAATTGACTCGTAATATTTGACATTATTCGATATTGATAATCCAAGCATGTTGACGGAGCTTGCTTTCGGAAGAGAACAACCGTTGAAAGATACAGGATCCATAGCAGTCTTCTTGGTGGAGAAATTATATGATTGGGTTTTTGAAATATTGAAACTGACGAGGTTGAGGTCGGCCCATCGTGAAACCCTTTCAAGAGACATGTTCATCTTCTCCACCAGAGATTCCCTAGCAGCAGATAGTTTCGGAGGTTTTTGGAAGATTATACTCTCATGGACAGTGCTGTCGTCGGCATAACAGTGAATGTTTGCGCATTAAAGCAAATCATTCACATGCAGAAGGAAAAGAGTGGGCGACAGCACAGAGCCCTGTGGAACTCTGAGTTGATTTTATGGCAGGAAGGAGAAAAGCCATCTACGACAGTGATGATGCTTCGATCACTCAAGAAGTTTTCAATCCAGGATCACAGGGAGGGAGTTAGTCCATAAGACGGTAATTTATTCACCAGACCGCGATGCCATACTCTATCGAACGCCTTGGGATATCCAGGGCAACAGCTTGCGTTTCTCCAAAGCATTCGACGGATTTCCCCCAAACATGTGTGACATATGCGAAGAGATCGCCGCACGATCGACTACGGCGGAAGCCATATTGCCGATCGCACAGAAGATCATTCTTCTCTAAGTAGTTTAGAAGTTGGCTGTTTATTAAACGTTCCATCACTTTAGAAAGTAGTGATGTGATGGCTATTGGGCGATAGATTGTGGGCTCACTTCGGTCTCCTTTTTTTGGAACTGGGTGAACAAGGGCTTTTTTCCATCCCTGGGGAACAATACCACATCTAAAGGACAATCTGAAAAGTTTGGTGAGCACAGGACTAAGTTCAGGAGCGCAAGTTTTAATACCACCGCTGGTATGCCATCTGGGCCACTGGCTTTGTTGGTTGCTACATTGAGGAAGTTCTCGACCATCGTACGGCTTTGAGGCTGAATTTTACAGCCCCCATCTGCTTGCCACAGTGAAGAAGGAAAAGTTGTTGGGCCACCATCGTCTTGTGGAATTGGGGGTTGCGAGAAGGGGGGGGGGGGGGGGGGGGGGGGGGGGGGGGGGGGGGGGGGGGGGGGGGGGGGGGGGGGGGGGGGGGGGGGGGGGGGGGGGGGGGGGGGGGGGGGGGGGGGGGGGGGGGGGGGGGGGGGGGGGGGGGGGGGGGGGGGGGGGGGGGGGGGGGGGGGGGGGGGGGGGGGGGGGGGGGGGGGGGGGGGGGGGGGGGGGGGGGGGGGGGGGGGGGGGGGGGGGGGGGGGGGGGGGGGGGGGGGGGGGGGGGGGGGGGGGGGGGGGGGGGGGGGGGGGGGGGGGGGGGGGGGGGGGGGGGGGGGGGGGGGGGGGGGGGGGGGGGGGGGGGGGGGGGGGGGGGGGGGGGGGGGGGGGGGGGGGGGGGGGGGGGGGGGGGGGGGGGGGGGGGGGGGGGGGGGGGGGGGGGGGGGGGGGGGTTTGGGGGGGGGGGGGGGGGGGGGGGGGGGGGGGGGGGGGGGGGCCCAAGAAGTTCTCTTTGGAGGCTAGAGCCAGTGAGCCATCGGCATTAGTCAGCGGTGGAAAGAAGAAGTGCAAAAGTTGCTGCCAATAGAGTTAGTGAGAGACCAGAATGCTCTACTACCGGCAGGGCAAGCGGACAACTTGTTGCAAATTTGTACATTGAACTTGTTTTTGGAGTCATTAATTGTTTTCTTGCATTCTTTGGAGGCTAAATTTTATGCTGCACGACTTATGGGGTCGTTATTTTTTCGTAGTTTGTTGTATGCAGTATTCCTGCGTTTTACGGCCTCGGCACAGTCACGGTTAAACCAGCTTTTTAGGTGGTGCCCATAGTTTTCGTGGAGTGAGGAATAAAACATTCCATTCCTTGGATGATTGCATCCTCCACCAGATTGGCTTATATTGAAGGGTCCTTATTTTTGAAGCAAATATCTCCCCACGGGTATCCTCCGTAAAATCCACGTAATCCGTTCCAGTCAGCCGACCTGTAGTGCCACACACGTCGTTTGTTTTGTTATTTTGGTGGCAATGGAGCACTGATTGTAGTTGTTTTCACAAGGCAGTGGTCGGAGTTGCCTAGTGGCGCTTCGACCTCCACCAAGTAATCATTTGTCTGAGAAGTAAGAAATAGGTCGAGTAGAGCTGGACGATGTGATGCGATGTCAGGTTTACGGGTGGGGTTCTGTACGAGCTGTGCAAGGCCATAGCAAGACGCAAATAATTCAGCACAATTGCCAGCGGAGCTTGTCTCTCCCGACCCCAACCATGCAGTGTGGTGCACGTTGAAGTCGCCGAGAACAACAAATTCCGCTTGTGGGCAAGAAAGCAAGAGACCATCAATGGTCTCACCCAGATAGTCGAAGAGTTTAGATGTTTCTGCTTTGGACATGTTAGGGGATCTGTAGAGTCCTGCATAAATCCTAATTCTCTCGGGGTCGTTGACCCTGACCCACAACACTTGGAACTCAGCTCGTTCTACAGAGCGGATTCGGTTGTAGTTGATGTCAGACTTGATAAAGAGGCAAAGACCGGCTTTGTAATGAAAAGCACCTTCCAAAGTATATTGCGGACAGTTGAGGTAACTATGGTCAGCAGGTGTGGCTATCTGTGTTTCTGTGAGGAAAAGGAGGTGAGGGCGGGAATTTCGTAGGTGGTGGTGTACTGCGTTGATGTTAGCGTGCAGCCCTCTGATGTTGCAGTAGTTGACAGAGGACCGGCACGTGGGGTTTGTGTTATGCTGTATGGACTCATTTCTATTTGTGTTCATTGTAATGGTTTTTTTTGTATCGTTTTTTTGATCTGTCCGGGACCTGATCAATAAGCTTCTTCTCGGAGAGACTACGAAAGTTTGTCAATCTTTTATTTAAGTATATTTCAATGTGTGAATTTCTAATAAAAATTTAGAACTTCTTAATTCAGATTCACCATTTTCTCATTTTCACTGTATCTACAAATGTGTCATCAACGAAATGTATGCCTTAAAAAACAAACAATCAAATTGGTCAGCGTGCTTAGTTTACAGTAAACTTTATCGAACAAAATTCCCTTAACCATCGTCAATTCAGTCTGCAAAATAGAGGATATGGATAACGAGTCCACTGATGTTCCATTCTACATACAGAAGATAGTTATCGTGTCATAAATTGTTGAAATTATTTTCTAAGACAAAAAAATATTTTTTGATGCAGTCCGCCGGCGAACTCAAAATACCTTATCCGGCCCTCGGTGTCTTTTGAGTTTGACAAGCCTGCTCTAATACGCATCGGTGTCCTTTGTTTCAAGTCCGTCGAGGTCAAGTTTGTTAGAACCGGGCACTCCATGGGCCCGCGTACAGTTCAATATATTTATTGGTGTAATAATTTTCAATTTAGTGTCAACAGCTGATTTAACTCTTAGTGACTTATCGCACAAATAATGGTATGTTTTTATGAGTGTTGTAATTATTAATTGATTGAAAATGTGACCAACGAAACACCGAACGACTAAAGTGTTCTTGACGATGCGCTCAGTTAGAGTATAATCAGCTTGCATCTGATCTAGAGGGAGTCCACTCTGAAAAATTGAGACCACTGTATATGACTGCTAAAGTAGAAGAACCTATTATAGATATTAATGAGCATTGCTATTCTTATTTAAACATATTATTTTATTGCTTTTATATCCACGTTTGGTGTTGCTCACCAAAGTACGATATAACGATTATAAAGAAAAAGTGTTTTGCACTAGTAGAGCAACACCAAAAGTGGGTGTAAAAGGAATTTTGACTCAAAAATTGGTATTTTTATCTCCAAGTCGTCTCACAATAAATGATTCGCTAACATGCCATGCCACATTGGTTGTCCTCCGTTCAGCGGAGTGAAGCAACATGGGGCTCAGGTCATAGTTAGAGAAACATAAGAAGGTTCATGGCAGATCATTAGCGTTAATATGTGGCGGTCATATGCTCCACATAGTGAGCACTCATCGAAGATTGAGCGAAGATTATCGAGCAACCGAGGAGAAATTTAGGAATAATATATTACGAGTAAATAGCTCTTATGAACCTGGTTATATGAGTGTTTTGTCTCTGGCGACGTTTCAGTTTTTGTTTACATTATTCATTTTATTGCCTAACGTTTTTTTTCATTAGCGCCATATATAAAGTATTATCAGCTGTTCAAACTGTTGCTTCGCGCCGCAGGTGACCGACATATGACAGCGAAGTCTAAGACGTTTTTCGTAGTTTATATAACAGTATCAGGTTTGATGGCAGTGAAAACATTGAACATTTTTGAGAGTTTTTATATTTTTATGACTTGAAAAGATAATTCTATGGCTTTGAAATTTTAATCATGGTTAGAAATATGAAATATAATATCCTATTCCACCTTTTTCGCGGTCATTTATTCTCCAGATATATAAATTGTGTATCTAGTTCTATGCTTGAGTATTGTGTGGCCATTTACATTTAATGTTTACTAGATTGTCGTATTGTTGTTTTATTTTACAATTATTTATTGTGTATTACATTCTATGACTATACCAAATTTATATATTTGTTATTTTAATTTAGAACATTACTTCCGCTAAATATATATGTATCAATTGACATCCCCGTTAATAAAACAACAATTTCACGTCACCGGGATAGTCATAAGGACGCGTGGTTGAGGGATGCGGAGCAGATGAGCAACACAAAGAACTTTTTAAAAAGCACATTTAAACATATTTGAGTAAAAGATTGACAAACCACCGTTATCTGTCCGAGACGGAATATATTGCTTCAGATTCCAGACAAATCACAACTGACGCAGTCGGGGATAGAACAGCGCCGAAACTAATATTGTGGACATTTACAGAACTAGACCTGTCAAGCAAACAAATGGCCACACTTGCGTGTCAGAAGCGAACAAAAATATGAGACGAAAGATTGTATATCTAGGATTTTCGGCACCACCCTGCAAAAGCTATTCAAGCTGATATCACTATATATTCTTGGATTTCCTATTGCAACTTTGATTTGTTCTGAAAGAAAGGAAATAAAATATTTCAGTCTTATTCTAAGTATGGCGACGTTAATGATAGTAAGGATAATGAGATTACCTGAGGAGAACTGAACAATGCGCTCATAATCCAGATTGCGATGATCAGCTTTGTGATGCGGCCTCCGGAGGAGAGGTTCTTCATCGGGTAGCGAACGGCCACGAAGCGGTCGATGCCTATCAGCACCATGACATAGGTGCTAAGGTATAGCGAGAACATCTGCAGGAACTTGAAGGTCTTGCAAGCGGCGTTGCCATAACGCCACGCCACCACATAGGTCCACCAAGCTTCCCCAGCTAAGCAGAAGAACGAGACCAATGTGTCAGCCAGAGCGAGGTGGAAGAGAAGCGTGTAGATGGCACTGCATGAAACTCGGGATAGTCTTCGAAATCGCTGGCCACGTTTTATAGTGATCATTGTGAGTGTGTTTGCGATCGTCGATAATGCACCTAGAGTGAACAAGACGTACACTCGTGTTGCAGCTTCATCTGTTAGAGATGGAGCATGCTGCAAGCATGCATAAGTAGCATTGTTTGTATCGTTCGATTGTGGAACCAATGTGCCGTTGGGAAACATTTTCTCGCAGGGATCGACGCCCTCTAGGGTCTCCAACATACTGGATCCTATATTCATTTCTACGTCCATCTGATAACTCACGGAATGTGTAGAATCAATGCGTCACAGCAAGCAACGACGAACGGCGTCTGTAATCGATTTGCCAGAGAGTGATTTTTATTAACTTTGTTTTGTAAATTGGAATCATCAGGTTGTTCTGGTAGTAGTTATACATTTGTTTCATTAATTACCATTACGTAACGTCTATTTCAGAGTCTGAATGGTATACAATCTTGAATAGATATTAAGCTTGATAAGTTTGGAATATTATTTAAGATGATGCTTAGATTCATGATATATTTAATAAAATACTAATTATATATATATAATATTAAGTAACAAGTTTTAATGAACGTATATTGATATTTTTAATACATCAAATAAAAGATGTATCAATTATAAGGTACATACAATTGTCTTAATTGGGGTTAAGATGTTATTAAGATATAATAGTTTAGAAAAAAGCTCTTAGTTGTTAAATAAATGTAGAGTTAACAACTAAGTGATTCCGATTTTTCATGTCTATGGTAACATTTCTTGAAATATTTACTAATTGAGAACAATAAAACATTTATTTTTATTTCTACAACTTATTTATTACAAAGTGAATGATTTAATATTTATGAGCTTAAATTTAATGTATATCAATAATTATATGTTTTAAAAATATATTGATTTATAACTAGGGGTGGATTTAAGATTTTTTTTTAAAACTAACTCAAAAAAATATATCATCTTGAAAACCTGAAAAAAAAGAAAAATCACAGTTAGTTTAGAATATAAATTAAACAATTAACATACACAGTAATGCGTAATCCAGTTAATTGTAGCTAATAATTATTTACTTAATTTATTTATAAAGTAAAGTTTTACATTGTTACATTTTATTTAACAAAAACATAAAATAGCGATTCATTATTCAATAAGCAAATGGAGTATTTCATTATTAATTAATTTAATCAAATTAATTTTACATTTCCGACAATTGTTCATGAAAAATGTTGTCAACGTGATCCATGTAAAAATAAGGCAAATAAATTATTATATTTATTTTGGTTCTCAATGAGAATTCTGAAAAAAGGTTTACTCACATTATCTAAGAACTGAGAAAAACAACGATTTTAAACGTTTCATGTTAAAAAAAACGTAAAATTCAACCATAAATGTACGCAGTTTTTTTTGCCGTAGAAATAAAAACCACGACTAATTTACTACGATTTATTTATTTTAATTGATGTAAGTTTTATTTTATTAATAAAGTCATAGGAAGAGTGGCTAAAAAGCTTTAGTAGAGCAATCCTTCAAAGAAGGTAAATTTAAAGTGCTATTCAATTCCATTGAAAAGAGCTTCACCGGAAGCTCATACCGAGACCTCTCGCAGGGATAGTTTTACAATACTTACTAAATATTGCTATCAACTGTATTTTTTTACTAATATACTCGTATAATGGACTTAAAATCAAAACGATTATTTATTACATCGTTTTAGTCAGAAATCACCTAATTCCAAATATATTTTATTCTCAAGTAATATTTTATTTTGATAGGTAAATCGACGGTCACAATTTAATGTACATTTATTTATTCAGCCACCAGAGCCATAATTAAAATTTTACATAGGCATAAAAAAAAGGAAAAAAATATGTTAATAACATTTACTACTGAATCTCAGTAAGTGGAGCACCGGATCACTGCTGGATGGCTGCGTGAAGGCGCATTCAGTGCCCTTCCAACCGGAAGTCCCACCTATCAGCCCACACAGCGATCATGGCAATTTGAGAAAACCTAATTTCAATTTATGCATGTTTATTGTTCTCTTCGCGGAATGTTATTATAAGATTAATTAGAAAGATCATTAGAAATATGTTTGTGGTACTTTTCGGAATAGCCGAGTATAAGAAAATGGGTTGACGACTTATAATTTTGATTATACGTGCAATATCTATGACTCGCAGCTTTAATCTATCAAAACAAAGTGCCATCTATACAGCCCTTGTATAATCTCCATTCTTCTTTACGGCTGTAAGTCTTGGCATCTCACCAAAATCTAGTGCAGAGAATATCGATAAAAGATGTCAGCATAGAATACTGGGAGTAGGATGTTTTGAATTCGAAAGGAATGATAAGAAGAGAGAGCGGATAGTCGGTCAAGAGATGAAGGTGAACCTGCCTTGGACATGTATTGCGGTTGTCTAAGGATAGCATTAACTACAATTGCGTTTTCTTCAAGCATAATCTTCTCGATCTTCTGCAACCCTCATGATCAATATATTTGTTCAATTTATTATTTTATTTAGCCTCGCCATTTCTCATCTTCTGGAGTCGCCTCTCCTTGTGCACATTCGCCATGTCTGCCAGTCCTGCGCTGCATACTCTGTCAAGGTCAGAGTTTTCAGATCCTTGTCTAGAGTTGCAGTTCAGGTTGCCTGTGGTCTTCCAAGTCTTCTCTTTAGCGTGGGTATGTTTAGGAATTTCTTCACCATGTGATTTTCATCTCTCCGTGTCACATACCCATACTATCTTAGGATGTTATCCCTTATCTTTTCAGGTTCGTCATTTGCTCAATTTATTCCAAATAATTACTGTTCTTGCTGCGTTTTCATAAAAGTCATCATATTGTTGTGTGATCGATCGACTGAAATATTATTTTAATTTAAACTAAAAATACAAATTATTTGACTTCAGTTCGTATGTCGTTATTCAATATTGAAAAATAGTAAATGAATTGTCAACTAACTGCAGGCAAACTAGTGCGCCCATTCAATCATTTCAGTTGTGGACTTTTGCTTCAAAACGTACAATTGCAAAGCTCGAATTGCTTTATTTATTATTCAATTGCGGCCTTTAAAATGCACATGATTAAAAGAATAATGATAAACGAAAGAAGTGGAAATCCTACTTTTTGCCATTCCACAGAGTGCAGTAAACATAGTGTACATTCAGCATTGTGTTTCACTAAGTGAAGTTATGAAATTAATGAACGTCTTTAGATTTTGATTAAAAACACGCGCTGTTGTGTAATGTTGATCTATCAAAGATTGTCCCACAAGTAGGAACTCTGACATTTCATCCCACGTTGGATTACACGTTAATGTATTGGAAAGATCAGGACGATTATAGTTCCGCACATTTAATAGCGTCTTGCGCATATTTCACGAACTACCACTATATATATATATATATTTTGACCACAGAATGGTCATCTTCCCTATGTTGATTTTACCACAAAAAATGCCTTGAAACATCAAACATCATTAATACCAAAACAGAAACTTTTCACTGTATGTAATCAATTGTATAACCGTTTGAGTGTTTTCAGTTTTTAAGAAAAAAAAATTTTTTTGGAGTGAACGTCTTCATGCTTTCTCGTCTGTCAACGAAGCTACAAATGTATTCAGAGGAGCTTTTGGATTCGTGATTATTGGGTGGGCTGGACGCCGAACGCAAGAAACATGTGTTGTGTTAGTGTACGGGTTGGGGAGATTTCCAGTGTATATTGTTTTCTTGAAAAAATCCCGATCGTATGAAGACGAAAACATACGAGAGGTTTACGTTCAACAGTTGACGTACACAGAGGATGATTATGAAGTAAATAAAATGATCAATAAAATTAATAAGAGATTATAAAGATTTATTCCTTAATTTTATTTTGATGCTACATGATAAGCTGTAGAATTGATTTCTGAAAGAGTGATTAATTCTAAATCTTAGTATTCCTTAACAGCTTTGATAGGACATTTGACGGCAAAATAAAGTAATTTAATAAAAGAATTTCTAACCAAAAATTAGTTAGAAAGTTCTCAATGATAATTGAAGATATAAAAAGTTAAATTCTTGAAATAAAGACTCCATATAATATAACAACTGGTATAAATGGTCAACTATAATCGAGCCGATTACATGAAATGGAAACCAAACACAAAGAATTAAAATTTAGTTTAACTTTTAAACTTTAAACGTCTTTTCCTTGAAAAAGAACCGATCTTGTTCGAGAAGTTTTGAACTCCAGGAATGGAAATAAATAGAGACGATTAGATTTGAGTCTTGGAAATCATGGTGAAGGGTATCTTCTGCGAAGTAAATATACGTTTTTAAAATGCGAATTTTTCAAAATCTATTTAATAAAAACATTAGCCTAGAGCAGTGGTTCCCAAAGTGGTCCATACGGACCCCCAGGGGTCTCTGGGGTCATTCAGGGGGTCCGTGGAAAATTAAAATTGATTTGGGGGTCCCTGAACATCGTAAGGGGTGTCCGCGGAAGGTTTAAAATAAAATTATATGAAATTTTGACACATTATCATTAATATCATTAAATATAAATTAAATATGCGTGATGTGAATATTGTGAAGTGTATACAATAAATATCCTAGTCTAAAAAATACGGGATGGATCAATAACTTGTAAGCATATAGGAAGCCGGTTACTTCCGCGCGAATATAGATATCGGTGCGGTAAGGGTACCAAACTTATGGCGCAGAGACGTGGAATCTGACAGCAAGCCTTACCCATAAAATAAAAGTCACCCAGCGTGCTATGGAGAGATCCATGCTCGGAGTGTCGCTAAAAGATAGAATCCGAAACGAGGAAATACGCAGAAGAACTCAAGTAGTGGATGCTACCCAACGAATAGGCACACTCAAGTGGCAATGGGCAGGTCATATCTGTCGAAGAGACGACGGTCGATGGGGAAGAAAAGTATTGGAATGGCGCCCAAGAACTGGCAAACGAAGCATTGGCCGACCCCCTACAAGATGGACTGACGATATAAAAGAATAGCGGGAGTGACCTGGATGCGGAAGGCGGAGGATCGAAGGGGATGGAGACTCATGCGGGAGGCCTACGTTCAACAGTGGACGGACACAGGCTGATGATGAAGGGTACCAAACTTAAGAACGGCTGATTCTAGGAATTTAGTACAATGGCAACATATACGAAGCTAACGTGCGCTCTGCTTTTGCGATTACTATCGAAACAAGGATTCTGCGACCGCAGCTAAACGGAAATTTTGTTTTCATTAGAATATCCGGAACGCAAATCAATCTCCAACAATCCAAGCGATTCAAAATTGGGTGCGAAAATTCGAGTCGACGGGCTTAATCTTAACTGTGATGAAATGTGATATTTCATCACATTAGCAGGTCTCACAAAACCAAACTATTTCTTGTATTCCTCATGGGCTTTTTTGTTACTGCATGGTCTTTAGAGTCTTTGTCTAGTTTTGTAATGTAGTGGGGCTTTAATTCCAAACGTTATTCCGTATCTATCATACTTGTGCGTCCCCTTTTTCTGGACTCTCCCAGTCAAGTCTTACGCCTCCTACTAATTGATAAATTAACTCCTTCCTAAGATTTTTGTGATATCTGTTAGTTTCTGTCACAATTTGAGACATCAAATGTTCTGTAAAAAGAACTGAACGAATTCTAAAGCAGAGCTTAGTTGTTAATTGTCTGGAATTATTAATGTCTGATGTCGCAGGAGAGTACGGGAACTCGGGTTTCTGTCATTTCAATCCAGTATTTTTTATCACTTTGGTTATCGACGTATGTGGTTCTATCATTATCTGAGCTGTTGACATTATCATCTTCGAAATATTCAAAATCCCAAGTAAAAGAGTAAATCAGTATCTTAGGATTCACCTTCCGAAAACAGATGGTCTTTAGATGACATATCACACGAAAATCCAGCCATTTTGGAAAGACTATCTTTCAGACGTGATATTTTTGTAAAATGATTTTTAAAAATGTTCAAAATTGTTTACAAATATCAACATCAATACTAAATATTGTAAAAATCACAAGAAGTAATATCGCGTAAGTAGTTTTGCGCACAAAAATGCACTACAAACACATCAGCTGCCGGCCGAAAACTGAGTTGGACTGAACAAATAGCTAAGTAGGCTGACCCTTGAAAAAGAAGTGCAAACTACGGCAGCAGCAGAAAATAACTTTAAGCAGATGGAATTAATAGAAATGCAGTCTACACTCCAATCTAAGAATGTAGAAGTGGGGGATATGTACTTGGTTTTTAATAATAACTCCCCAATAGCCATACAAACTTTTAAAATCTGTTAATAAAAATGTGGAAATGTTCGGCTCCACTTATTTGTGCGGACAGTTATTTTCATGTATTATATAATAATCGTGTCGGAAACACCAGGGTCAGATCCTGTCTGCCCAGAAGTGGGTGACGTCGATGGCGTTACTTCTGGCCATCATCAGGTCTTCCTGGGTGCAGCTATTCGAGCAAACCTTAGCCATGAACAAATTGATAATTTGCGACGTTCACGAAGAAATTTATCAAGCACTGATTTAATTCGAGCAGCGTTTCGATACGATTGCAGCATTGATTACTGCTTGCATACTAGCGTTCGCATTGGGCCGATGGACGTTGTTTGCGAGTGTTGTGACGCATTAAAGTTTTCCGGAGAAACACCAGGATTATGCTGTCTCAGTGGGAAAGTGAAATTGTCAATATTAAGTCATCCACCTGAACCGTTGCATTCATTGCTTCGTGGCGAAACACCCGAATCGCGACATTTTCTAGCAAACACTCAAAAATACAATGGTTGTTTCCAAATGACCTAATTTGGAGCAGACATTATCGAAGAACGAGGATTCACTCCGACATTCAAGGTATTTATTTTTGTACTTTTGTACACACAATACAGTAACATAATAACACACTATAATTATACTTTGTATTATGTATGCTAATTCTAAAAAAAGCATTTATAAATAAGTAACACTGTATTTGCTTTTGATTTTGTAGATACAAGGACAGATTCACCATAGAATCGGAGGATTGCAACCTCTCGAAGAGGCACAGCATAAATTTTTGCAAATATACTTTATGGGCAACATGGAGGAACAACTTGATCGACGTCAAGAGATCAATGCAGCAATGAAAAGACCAATTGTTCACGATCTGCAGCAATTACTTCATGAACATCATGCGTTGGTCCGGCTTTTCAAGAGTGCTTTGGAGCGTATGCCAAATGACGACTACAAAGTCGTGATCAGAGCGGATAAACGACCATCTGGAACACATGAACGCACATTTAATGCCCCTACAATAGATGAAGTTGCCATCCTGATTGTTGGTGAAAACTTGGAAACACGCGATATTGTGCTTACACGTCGCGATACGGGGCAACTGCAACAGATATCTGAAACACATCGTTCATATGACACGTTGCAATACCCACTGATGTTTTGGCAAGGAGAAGATGGATATTATTTCAATATCAAAATGAAAAATCCATTGAATGGTGAGTAATCAATATATATATAATCAATATCATAGTTTTGACTCCGTCATGACATACATTTTTCAGTGCTTGGTTTTGCTTTAGGTTTCCAATAAATGACCAATTACACTGCTTATTACCAGGAAAATAACAGACTTAAAGATTAAGATGTTTTTTTAGAAAAAATTGGTCAAATAACCGGCAAACGATTTAAAATCATTTATCTTCACTCTTTATAATTATGCTACTCTTATATATGTTAGCTTTACATACAAAATTACAAATCTATTGTCTTAATTTCAGGTGAAGAAACTACCAAGAATCTAAGCTCGATGAATTATAACGCATATCGTTTGACGATTCGTCGAAACGCTGACAACTATTTGCAGCGGTTTCGTCGATATGGAGGAAGAACTTGATCGACTTCTGCAAAGTCGTGATCAGAGCGGATAAACGACCATCTGGTACACACGTCGTGATACTGGGCAACTACAACAGATATCTGAAACACGTCGTTCATATGACACGTTGCAATACCCACTGATGTCTTGGCACGAGAAGATGGATATTATTTCAATATCAAAATGAAAAATCTATTGAATGTTGAGTAATCAATATATATATAATCAATATCATAGTTTTGATTCCGTCATGAAATACATTTTAAAGTGCTTGGTTTTGCTTTATGCTTCCAATAAAAGACCAATTACACTGCTTATTACCAGGAAAATAACAGACTTAAAGATTAAGATGTTTTTTTAGAAAAAATTGGACAAATAACTGGCAAACGATTTAAAATCATTTATCTTCACCCCTTTATCATTATGCTACAAATATGTATGTTAGCTTTACATACAAAATTACAAATCTATTGTCTTAATTTCAGGTGAAGAAACTACCAAGAATCTAAGCTCGATGAATTATAACGCATATCGTTTGACGATTCGTCGAAATGCCGACAACTACTTGCTGAAGTTTCGTCGATTACTGCAATAGAATTCAACCAGACCAAATAAATGATATCATATGTGCCGAAAAATTCAACTTAATAAAATCCAATATTTGCTCATTTATTGCCTTTCGGGTGAAACAAAGTTCACCGGGTCAGCTAGCGTGTACCCGGCATGCGTTGCAATGCCACTAAAAAAAAAGAAACCGCGAGTTTTTATAGAAACGCCTCGTCGGTAGCCTCTCGCCTTCCGATTGGATAAGTCGGACTTGAGGCGTGACCAGAGCCAATTAGAAACAATAAACTTAGGTTATGTTGTTCTTACCTAAATTTGACAGTGGCGCCCGTATGTGTTTTTATTTATTGGAGTGCTTTTGGATACACAATGTTTTTTTGTTTTTCAGCCATCATTTACAACTGCATCGCGTAAATGAACATACTCTGCGGAACGCAACTTGGTTTGATTTAATCAAATGTAGAGGAGTCGTTCAGTTTCCATTTTCGCGAACATGTATTGATGGAACAAATGTCGACCTTTTAGGTAATAATTTTCAGCGTTTTCACGAATCAGCAATCGATATGAATAGTAATTCATGGCACTGACTTTCTTAGTCGTTTCCTCATCTGTTTGTGGATTTCTAAACGGGATGTTGAAATGGTATCCGTCTTCTCCTTGCCAAAATAAAGTCGGATATTGCAATCCATCGTAAGATCGATGCGTTTCTGAGACTTGCTAAACATGACCATTTGTACGATGAGGAATGATTTGCGTTCGGCAGTGGTAGTGATAAGAACTGTACTTTCGTATGTTTGTCTAGAAATGTTTTGATTCACTTGTATCACCCGATACCAACGTTAATAAAGGTTCGGGGGGTGAATCTAATTCTGTAAATTTCAATTTTCCACTCGTGCAGCACATTCCTAGTGTTTCATTTTTAAATTTAAAGGCACTACAATACACGCATAATTTATCATTTTTTCCAATAACAATACTTGGGTGCAGACTGTATCTATAGAAATCATAATAAGGATCGTAATGGAAAGCACTATGATTTAAATCAGCATGCAGAGTACGTCTGGTACGATCTACGCGTACTCGATCTGCTTCCAATCTTGCTTCCCGTTGCTCATCTGTTTCATGTGAACGGGCTTGAGCAGTGCTTACTCTATCTGTTTCTAATCTCGCTTCCCGTTGCTCATCTGTCCAGGTGAACGGGTTTGAGCAGCGTGTACTCGATCTGTTTCCAATCTTGCTCTCCTTTGCTCGACTGTTTCTGAAACTCGAGATACCCTTTTCATTCGTGCTTGAGTTGTACTCTTGACCTATTGCTTTTCGTTTGGGTGGCATAATTGATTTCACAGTGAATGTTACGTTTTAAAATTCACTTTTGAAAAATAAAAATAAATTGATTGATATAATACTAACATTAAGGTTATCAACTGACAATACTTGGTGAAATAATAATAATTTAAGTATTAATTATAATTAAAAAAATATAAAACATAGTATATCATAATATCTTTTTAAATTGAAAGCAAAAAAAATATTATTGTATAATGCTGGCTGTCATAGCTCAATGGCAAAGCGTTTGATTTGCAAGCCAAAGGTCGTGGGTTCGATCCCCGATGGAGATTAAAAAAAAAAGGATTTTTAATTGATTTCTGAGCTCTAAAATACCCCGGTTGGTGTGAATTTGATCCATCACCCGTAAAATGTCAGTTAAAGCCTATCAATTAAAATTGGTGGTAGACAAAAGTCATCCCATGAAGACCACCCATTCATAGTAGATTCCTGTAATAATAAAGGATGATGCGTGAATCTCGGGCTGTAGTCTATGACGTTGGCGGATCAACACTCCACCCGCAGCGTTTAGCCATATGCACCATGGTAAGCGTCATAGAATTCTACAGGTGAGACAAAAATTACTATCACCATCTGTCGGTATTCTCCTGTATGTGTTTACATAAAAAAAAAATCTCAATACATTAAGACTAATCACATACCAATTAATTTTTAAAATAACCTTTTTCAATTGTTGTACCCGCACACATATACAACCTGTAAATATGTGTGTACTAATATAGGATCTTGTCCATACCTTTATAAGCCACGGCCTGTTTTTATTTTTTCATTTTTGAAGATGGTCTCCAGGAAGGCCGAAACATGTAAACATTAAAATAAATTGTGAATCAAAACTAAATATTTTTAATTTATTAATTTTTTACTTAAAATTAATTATTAAATTATGATATAATACTATCCGAAGCCGACCAGTAATTAGAATTCCAAAATTAACTCTTTTGCTGTATATCACACACAATTAATACGTTAGATTTATTTAATTCGATAAACAAAAAAGTCGTCAAAAATTCAAATATTGAAATGGTTTATTCGAAAATCGAATTTTGTTTCAAAATATTCAGTACCTTACGTTAATACCTAGTTAAAATACCTACTAAAATTACCTACTTAAAATAACTTCATGTCAATGAATTTTTGTGTACGGCGTTGCTAAGGAAACAATGTTCTAAATTGGCCGTTCTGTATTACAATAGTCTTGTATGAAAACATGTTTTACGTAAATATTCAATTAATTTTTGTAATTAAATCAAATTTTGAGTATCCTATCTTTTTCCTTTTAGTATCAGCAATAATTCGACAAAGTATTATCGCAATCGGGTTAATGGTAACGGAATGCATCAAAGACACACAGATAGACAGAGAGACAGACAGACAGACAGACAGACATTGATTTGTATAAAGATGTTTATAATGTTATATCATGAATAATAAAAAGATCACGAAACACTTGATCTTGACAATTATCACCGAAAGCCATAACAGACAAATAAAAAAAAATCCAGTGGCTGTAAAATATATATTATTTTATTTACTTGATTTTACACATTTTAGAATTACCATGCATTGCATCTATTTTTTTAATCACTTGCTTTGCACATCTTTCAGACAATTTATGTCCAGGTAAAGCTTTGATTCAGGATTTTCACATCAAATATGAAATTTTTTAAATAACAGGAAAATTCACAAATCTTCTGAATCTGATTTTCTGTGAAAAGAAAAAATATTTAAATCTATGTTTCATGTATACAGGTATCTCAATATTTGTTTATTTATTAAATGCTCTGATGAACATTTCGCTTATTACGCAGTATGATTTTAAAAGTGTTTTTTTTTTCATGTAAAGGATTTTCACACCACTGGAGGTATGTGCGTAATATAGAGAGCGATGCTTTCGTACACGAGAAAATACCTGCACCGGTCTGCAGGTATGTGAGCGAATGCCGGGCCTAATAACATTTTATAAAAATCAAATTTCATCCTGGAGGTCTACTGGACCTGCGAATTTCACCCCACGTTTCCTGCGCCCACTTCGATGTGCCAGGAATACCTCGCTGAATGTCACAGTCGAGTCGCTTTTGATCGAACTTTATAACTTTTTCGACCTTCCGTGCCGCAGATAAACTCAATCATCTATAAAGCACTTATTTCCGCTGCACTTCCATTGCAAGCTCCCTCCGCCATGAGTACATCATCCAGTGAAGTTAACCGACAAAATCTCACAGGCCACTAGTACTACTTTTGTGTTTACCGCCATCGGGTAAAGCTTAGTGGTAAAAGCGTTTGCTTGGCAAGCCAAAGATTGTAAGTTCGATCTACTTCCTAACTTGTTTTAATATATATTATAATTAATCACACTGAGCGGTGTTCAAGTCACATGCTAAAATGTCACGGTATCATCTCCAATGAAAGCTTTGCCAATTTTTCGTGTGTATAAACATTATATATGTGTATAATAACTAATTGAAAATATATATGGGAAAAAAGAAAAGGGGCAAAAGTTGAATATAAAAAAGTTTAGGAAGGAGTTTAGACCTGTGTAAGTTATTTAATAATTTTATTCTACGCAAAAAAATATTTATATACTTATAATGTAAAACATGTTTTAAATTCAGCTTATTTATATTGAAGCCTCTATTTCGAAATAGTCGCTGGGAATAATGCGCAGTAATATCAGACTCGTCTCACACTTGCTGAACATCCATACATGGCTAATGTATGTCGATTAAGAACTGGCTGCTTACAAAATTAATTATTGAATGCCACCGTTAAGCTTTGGAATTCTCTCCCAATATCTGGGTCTTCGTCTTTGTATAATCTGGAGTTGTGCTCTCCTGGACTCGTTTCCATATCAATTAAAAAATATGCAATCGGTGGAGTTTCGACAGCTTAGCAAACTGCATAAAATTATTGAATAATATATATAGATACGTTTTTACATAAGAGCAGCATGGCGGAAAACTAGTTACGCCAATGGTTTGAATCTGCACTAGAGAACTAATAAAATCTAATCTCATTTCCTGAACGCTGCACTGAACCGGCCAGGCAAGGAAAAAATTTAACCTTTCATCTCAATTTTTCACGGTCGATTCTGAAAAACGAATTAATAACGAATAGCAGAGAAAATGGATGCAAAAGGGCAGGATCGATACAGAAATAAGTCAAGAGTCAATCATATTTCTAATGAACCTCGTGAAACGCGGGTCTAATGAATTACAGGAATCGATAGAATTAATACAATTCAAAGAAATGTTAAGCGAAATTGCGCGCAGATAATTCCGCGTAATTTAAAATAGGAGAAGTGGAGTGCGCAGATATATATATAATCGTGTCGGAAACAACAGGGTCTGATCCTGTCTGCCCAGAAGTGGGCGACGTCGATGGCGTTACTTCTGGCCAACATCAGGTCTTCCTGGGTGCAGCTATTCGGGCACAGCGCACACTCCAGAAGGTGTGACAGGGTGTGCTCCACGCCGCAGTCACATTCAGTCGGTCCGCTGTAAAACTGCCAGGCCCTCTTTTGTGTCCTCGTCTTGCATACTCCGGTCCGAAGTCTGTTAAGGGACCTTCATATATTCCACCCTGGGTCATGTCCAGGGGCTAGGTCCTCTTTCGGGGCAATCCAAGTATTCCCCTCAGTTGCGCTTCACCACATGTTCTACTACGGAAACGGCGAGAAGTTACTACCAAGAAGGAACTCACCAAAGCAACCCACGACGCACTCCACCCTATGTTTGGGTACCAAAAGATAACCACACGGCTCAAATCAAGAAGTTTCCTACAGTCGACAACGGAACTGGTGATACCTGAGGCCACCCTGCGGCTGAACATGTGGAGTGCGCAGATGATATCAATTAATAGGTTGCCATTGTGGTGGTTATTTTAGGAATGCATTTGCCAACGAACCTGATATCAACTTAATCCGGCCGGGGCTTGAAAGTATACGCTCCGTCTCGGACCGAAAGATTGTCAATCTCCATTGAAAATATATGTCAATGTGCTTCTGA
This sequence comes from Glossosoma conforme, assembly GCA_022606575.1. Classification (NCBI taxonomy): domain Eukaryota; kingdom Metazoa; phylum Arthropoda; class Insecta; order Trichoptera; family Glossosomatidae; genus Glossosoma; species Glossosoma conforme. The sequence continues at coordinate 50,104 of JAGTXR010000191.1, read as the reverse complement.
AAAAGTCTTTGAGTTGCTCATATGCTTCTCCGTTTTTATAAAAGTCTTCATCAATTTTATTTAAATTGATAAAAATAATATTTTTTACTCGAGAATCACAATTATTCTAAATTAAAAAATACATTTTATTAATTGGATGTAGAAAATAGGAATGAATCAAATCGTATCTTTTCTTCTTCGTATTTTTGTCAGTTAACCTCATATTTACATGTGGTCGTTACATATTATAAAGATTATATTCCTGATCTTTATTACTGATATCATATTAAGGAGAACCCTTAGAAGATGCAAAAGAATTTGTATACCTTTGAAGTACAATCACCTGGGATGGCAGAACAAAAAGAGAAGTCAACAGTCGAATACATCAAGCAAGGCTAGCTTTCAATAAAAAAAGCCAAAATTCTTGAGTCAAAGAATATTTCTTTAGGGCTCCGCAAGCAACTTGCCAAAACACTTGTTTGGAACATCTTAATGTACGGCTGTGAGACATGGTGCTTATCTGAAAGTGATAAAAAAGACTAGAGGCCTTTGAGATGTGGTCGTACAGAAGAATTCTCGGAATTTCCTGGAGAGACCACGTCACGAACAATAAGGTTCTCAGAATAATCAAGGAAGATAGGCAACTAATAAGAACCATCTCAGAGAGGCGAGCCCGATGGATTGGTCACATCATGCGCCACGATGGTCTTCTTCACGATATTGTGGAGGGGATGGTTGAGGGTAGAAACTGTACAGGGCGCCCTAGATGGGAATATTTGCAGCAAGTATTCGAGGACATGAACTGTAGCGCTTATGCTGAGCTGAAAAGGGTTGCGGAGGACCGAGAGGAATGGAGATCGAGATGCAAGATTCTGTTGCTGCAAACCAATCCACCGGATTGATACTACGAAGAAGATTAACGATCTTAAGGATAGTTTAGTTAAACGTCCTATCTTGGCGCACCGACATTACCGCGCGGGACAAGTGCGCGCCGACTTTATCCTCAAGACAATAACGCGCTGTCCATGTGATCTTGACAAACAGCAGACATAACTCACTAAGAACCAATGCAGCCGTATAATGGGATTCGATTATAATGGGCAATAACATGAATACTTTCAGTGAAGGTTGACTGAATTATTAGACGTACACGTATCATAGAAAGTTTGATTAAACAGCAATCTCACGATTTGCATATTGATGACAGCGATATTTAGAACGATAATTGATGTTTTCGATTACTATAATAATTGAGCTTCCTAGTCCTATAAATGCACACTAATTAAGCAATAGGTGATGAAGTTTTGTTGTGAAAAAAAAATAGTAAAAATAATTTTCAGTAAATTTTTTGGTGAATTTGCATAAAAATAATAGTTAATTTACGATTCATTATCAAAATGTATAACAAATGATAGTATTTGGTCGGTAAATAAAGAGTACAAATGTTAGGGTTGCATATGTATTAGTAGTATTTGTTTTACTGTAAAGGCGATTGACCCGTCGCTCTATCTTATATTTAATTCTAAATACATACATAATGACATCCTCCGTTAATAAGTGGATGAATACATTTCACTGGGATCAGCATCGGGACGCGTGGAAAAGGGATAAGAAGGAAGTAATGAACAAAAAAAACTTTTCGAAAATTACGTTGAAATATATTGAAAATAAAAGATTGGCAAACTTCAGTCATCTGCCTCGGATATAACTTTCTAGGTTCCTTAAAGAACCCGAGCAGACTTCGACTGAAATATTAAAAAAAAAATCAGGCTTTAGCGCTCTTTCGGGCCAGTGCCACAATATTCATTCGGTGGAGGACTTTATGCTTACCTGAGACGATGAACCAAAAACTGAATTAACGTTAAATAATCACAATTTTTTTGTTGTCGCTGGGTTGAGAAGATTGGCCGAAGGAGGAAGTCCGAAATTCTGTTTCTAGGGGGCACTGCGTGAAGGCTCTTTTCATTTCTCCCCGAAGAATATGCGGCACCAATATGGGGTCGATCAGTCCATTGTAATCAAGTAGATACTGCCCTAAATAATGCAGCATAGTCGTCACAGGCTGCCTCAAACCAACACCTATTTCAAAACTATACCCCATGGCTGGTATCGCACCACCAAACAAAGTCATATGCGCCGAAAAAATGCGTAAGGCAATCCACCAACCGTCCTACTGCTTGTATAATCAGATACCCCCAACACCCAGACTTAAGTCGCGAAGCAGCTTTCTGAGATCCACACAACCTCTCACATCTGGCCTTGAAAATGAGAGAATCCAGTTCTGGCAACAAGTCGCATCTGAGGATTTCATTACTTTAAAGGAAGGCCTCCCAACTGGCAAGAACCTTAACTGGCGGCCCTGGAAATCCCTGAACAGATTAAGAACCGGAGTTGGTAGAACAAAGGACAACCTCGAACGGTGGGGAATGCTTCGGCAGGGAGGGTCACTATTGTGCGACTGTGGAGACCTGCAGACCACCTCACACCTAAGATCCTGCTCCAAGTGCCTAACAAGCTGCACATCTTAAGACCTAATGCTGGGTAACACACGGGCTATCGATATTGCCAGATACTGGGCAGAAATAATTTGACGTCGCTGACACAAAGAACAAGAAGATCACTTAAATGAAATAAATGATTACGAATGTCAATTTCGCAAGTCAACTTAGTATAAAAAATATTTTAAAAGTTTCATAAAACAAAATTTAAAGTTCTGAAAGAATAATTCGTGAGTTTATAATTATGAAAGTGCAATATTTTTTATGGAAAAGGTGACATTTCAATATGGGATTTTAATTGAACTTATAAAAATATTGATCATGTCCATATCACATAAGCTTTGATTGCCATAGCTCAAGGTGATATATTATATTCTCCGGATTGTGATAATCGATTCGACTTCTAAATGGATTCCGTGAATAGTAAACAGGAGTCTGAAGTAAATGTATTAAAAATATATAATTTTTCGAAAAATTCACTTTAATCCGTCCAGCGGTAATAGTAAATTGTTAGCGCGGTTCTCGTTTTATCCCCAAAAATACGCAACATTGGGCGCCGACCGAAACTTGGATGGGTCTGTTGCTAGCTGTGTTACCAGCTGGCCAAGTATAAAACTTCGTGAAAGTACACCATACAGTTGAATTGATATGGTGTAGTTGCAGGAAGAATGTACGAGGGTCATGTAGCAAGGCGAGAAGGTGGGAAGAAGTAATGAAATAGCGATCATGGACAAGGTTCAGAAAAATGAGAGCCGACAACCAGCAAAATAGAGAGAAGATAAACCAATACTTGGAAGGATTGATTGAGGAAGGAAGGCCAACTCTTCGAGAACTATACATTGAATCTACTCTTTACTGAATCAGAGCTGACTTCTTCTTCTTCGTGTCAGCGACGTCAAATTGTTTCCATCGATGGCCCCTGTGTTGCCCAGCATTAGGTCTTGGGATGTGCAGCTAGTTGGGCACATGGAGCAGGATCTTAGGTGTGAGGTGGTCTGCTTGTCTCCACAGTCACACAACATGACTCTCCATTTCGAAGCATTCCCCACCGCTCGAGGTTGTTCTTTGTTCTAACAACTTCCGTTCTTAATCTGTTTAGGGATTTCCAGGTCTGTAAGTCGAAGGTTATTGTCAGTTGGGAGGCTTTCCTTTGGAGTAATGAACTCTTTTGATGGTAACACGGGATGAGGCGAGAACCATGGTGGCTGACAGAGCTTGTGGCGGTAGTTCGCGAAGAACGTATACTTCAGTTAGGAGAGCGGATATGAAGAAGATGATGATGATGCTGCTGATCATTTTCAAGGATCGTTCTCACATTCAAATAAATAATGTTTTTAATTCCTTCCATCGTCCAGTCTTTTCTACCGTTATAACCACGGTCGCTCCTCTTCGGATCTTAAAGAACTAATTCCTCATTCATCCACTCACAACGAACAAACTAGTCTTACACTTGCCGAAGATCCATACACGATTAATGTTTGTCGACCAAGAACTGGCAGTTTCCAAAGTTCCTTCCTAAACACCACCGGTGAGCTTTGGAATGTTCTTCAAGCATCTATGCTTTTTCTTTCCTACAATCAGGATCTCTTCAAAAAACAGATAAATATACACTTGTAATTTCCCCAACCAACACACAAACAAAACTATAACAGTCACCCTGGCAGAACGTGTACTGGTCTCGACCGGTTGTGTTCTCCTGCATGTGATTTCATAAAAAAGTACGCTATATAATCCGTCATTGGTCTGCCTCAAAGACAATACAAATCTCTTTAAGTTAATGTCTTGCATATCTTGCGCCCAAAGAAGTGAAAGATATGTCTTCAACATTAAATCTAGCCAATGCCTGGTATTTACCGCTTTCTGAATTGAATTCCTCCACAAATCATCACAAAGGTGAGTATTGTACATTTCATCCATATAACCCACGACTTCTAACAAGAAACGAACATGCAATGAATTATTTTATTTTATGATTAATTAATGCATACAAAGCATTGGCCGACCACCTGCAAGATGGACTGACGACATAAGAAGAATAGCGGGAGTGACCTGGATGCGGAAGGCGGAGGATCGAAGAGGATGGAGACTCATGCGGGAGGCTTACGTTCAACAGTTGACGGATACAGGGTGATGATGATGAATGCATACAAAAAAAAACTCCACCAGAAAATGAAAGAGAAATGTCATTTAAGAATTATATGACATTTATTACTATTTTTATTTCTTTAGGGCTCCGCAAGCAACTTGCCAAAACACTTGTTTGGAGCATCTTAATGTACGGCTGTGAGACATGGTGCTTATCTGAAAGTGATAAAAAAAGACTAGAGGCCTTTGAGATGTGGTCGTACAGAAGAATTCTCGGAATTTCTTGGAGAGACCACGTCACGAACAATGAGGTTCTCAGAATAATCAAGGAAGATAGGCAACTAATAAGAACCATCTCAGAGAGGCGAGCCCGATGGATCGGCCACATCATGCGCCACGATGGTCTTCTTCACGATATTGTGGAGGGGATGGTTGAGGGTAGAAACTGTAGAGGGCGCCCTAGACGGGAGTATTTGCAGCAAGTATTCGAGGACATGAATTGTAGCGCTTATGCTGAGCTGAAAAGGGTTGCGGAGGACCGAGAGGAATGGAGATCGAGACGCAAGATTCTGTTGCTGTAAACCAATCCACCGGATTGATACTACGAAGAAGATTACTATTTAGGTATATTTGTTATTTCATTTTCATTGAACTGAAAAAACTTCCATTTTCCTATGGATAAACTGTCAATTGTTGACAATGTCTCAATGAGATGAAACGCGTTTAAAAAAATAAATATATTTGTTAATTTATTTATGTTAACATCCTCCTCTCTACGGGAGAAAAGACTTAAAGTCGCCGGGATAATTATCGAATCGCGTGGTGGAAGTATGAGGAGCAGATTAACAACACATAGACTTTTTCCGAAGCACATTGACATAATTATAAGATATACGTTGACAAAATTTGCCATTCGGCTCCGGCAAAGGATAATCAACAATCTAACTCTATGAGCCGGGCCGAACTGAACACACAGGGCGCTTCGAAACACCGCAGCGCCTTTTTATCATCTTTTTTTTTATTTATTTTTTTATGTAAACACATACAGGAGAATACCGACAGATGGTGATAGTAATTTTTTTTTGTCTCATCTGTGGGATTCTATGACACCATGGTGTATATGGCTAAACGCTGCATGTGGAGTGTTGATCCGCCAACGTCATAGACTACAGCCCGAGATTCACGCATCATCCTTTATTATTACAGGAATCTACTACGAATGGGTGGTCTTCACGGGACGACTTTTGTCTACCACCAATTTTAATTGATAGGCTATGACTGACATTTTACGGGTGATGGATCAAATTCACACCAACCGGGGTATTTTAGAGCTCAGAAATCGATTAAAAATCCTTTTTTTGTAATCTCTGTCGGGGATCGAACCCACGACCTTTGGCTTGCAAAGCAAACGCTTTACCATTGAGCTATGACCGTCGGCCCTTTGACAAATTATCTTCTGTCAAAACAACCAACATGGAGACACATACATGTCCGACAAGCGAACAAAAATAAGAGAAATTACATTTTTATAATCGCGTAAGAAGCTAAATCAAAGCCATCTTTTTGGAATCAATTAGAATATATTTAGAATCAATATTGGCAAGTTTCATAATAAACGATGTAAAATTTAAGAATCGCGCTGCTACTCGTATGGTGAACATCAAATCAACCAGAATTGTTCGAACATTATGTAATTGCAAGAAAAGACTCATGGCAAACGTTTCGCTTGTGTCTCTTCCCCATCCTTCGAAAAGGAATGTGAGAAAAGTGATGTCGTCTAAATCTCTTAACGGTGAATTAGATGGCAGCAGTATCTGTACTGACAGTATAGCAGTAATAGCAAGGCAGAGCAAGTGTAGGATCCGCATGTGAAGTTTATTATGAAAAAGGTATAGAAGTGAAGTCAGTTTTCCAATAATTCCCTGAATATTACATAGAAGACCAAGTATAGCTCTATGTAATTAAAAAAGGCCTCTCCTGGCCTCCCCACAAAGCTCTGTCTTCGCTTCATCCCAAGTCAGCTCCGCCTTCCGTAGCTCCGCCGAGTATATTCTATGTATAGTTCCCGATGGTCTTCCGGATCGGCGCGAGCCCGGAGGCTTAAGAAAGCCAAGCACAGCTTTAGTTTATGCGGTACTCTAATATGTATACTAAATAATACTAAGATATTAATACTAAGAGCCATCTAAAGTTATATCACGCAATGAGAAGTAAACTTGTATAGTGTTCCACCGAGTGAGAGAATGCATTTTATAGTGTTCGAACTTCGCTTTGTGCAATCCACGTTGAAAAAGTCTTCCTAGAATGCGACTTTTATGAAATACCTGTGTTGCATGCTTTTGTGTTTGACAATCCCGTTTTCTATAAAATAAGTTGTTTTGAAATGAATATAATTGCCACCTTCAGTATAAGTGTCCTATTAAAACTGTTACTGATAATTTTATGATATATTCGATTGAAAATGTGGTGTAAAAATGATTCATATATTTATTTCAGGGGGATTAAGTGGGTAGGTTAATAACCAATCTGCCATATATTGTAAAATACTCGTACATCAAAAATAAAATATTTATAGCAAAAAACAAATTCAATATTTGATACACACATACAAATTCTCAGTAAATATCATCTTAAATGTCATTTTTGTCATCAATAAATCGTATAAAAATAATCGGCAGACGCTGAGATTCAAACCATGAACTCTTGTTACGATTTCCATACAGCTTACAATAAGCATCATTTATAAATAATGCGTATCAATAAAAGGATACGTGTTCATTTCTCGACTCGTGTGCGAAGCAATTGGTCACGGACCAGCGCTGAGTCTGTTAATTAATAAGTTAACATGGTTGCGAGAGTCAGGGATTTGAATCCCAGCGTCTACCGTTTATTTTTCTATTTTATTGATGGCAGAAATGTCATATAAGGATGATGTTTGTTGTGAATTTTTATGTGTATGAAATCTTGAATATTGGTATGAATATTTAATGATAATTAAATATACACATACAATATTTCAAAATTCTTTATACCCAATCAATTCGTTCATGTGTTCATTCGTTTATGTGTATATTTTATTACTAATAATATTTTAATATAGTCAATGATCCATAAAAGTAGATTAGAATATTGAAATAATAAAATAATATTCTAATAAATATTAAAAAAAAAACATACTATTTAATGGTTTTTAAAAATAAAGACGTATATTCCAAAAATCCATATAAAATAATTCAAGTACGTCTTTTAAACTTACTCACGAAAAGGAAACGTAAATGAAAAGATAGATTTATTCAATGAAATCAAGAATCATCAATAAAAACAAAATAAAAAAATATATCTAATTGAGTTAAACTTATTAAGATTAAATAATAATCTAAAAATAAACCGTTGATTAAATATTGTATTAATTGAAATAAAATAATATTTATAGATAATTTACTACTACAACCTAGAACCTAAAAATGCGAAAATGCTCGAAGAAGCCGAACATGTCGCCTATCAATAAAATTGTGAAAAGATTATAAATATTATTTTATTTCATTGAGGCTATAAAGTTTTATAAATTGAAAAGGAAAAATATTGCTGTCTTATTAACTGTATTCCAAATATAATCTGACGTCTTTATCAAATGGCAAAACAAAAAATATTATTCTAGGAAAACGGTATATGTATGAATAAAAATACGTATAATCCTCTCTCTTTATCCTAGCCATTTCCCATCATCTGGGGTCGGCTCTCCTTGTGAACGTTCGCCATGTCTGTCCGTCCTGCGTTGCGTTCTCGGTCAAACACAGGGTTTTCAGATCCTTGTTTACAGTTGCAGTCCAGGTTGCCTGCGGTCTTCCAGGTCTTCTTTTCAGCGTGGGTATGTTGAGGGTTCTCTTCACCATGTGGTTCTCATCTCTCGGTGTCACATGCCCATACCATCTTAGGCAGTTCTTCCTTATCTTTTCAGGTATGGGGGCCACCCGAAATGAACCCCGAATATGCTCATTTCGAACTCTGTCCACTCTAGTCACACCGCCCGCCCACCTCAGCACCTTCATCTCTGCCACATGAATCCTATCCAAGTCACGTTTCAGCGGGGTCCAACACTCCGATCCGTAGAGCATAGCTGGCCTTACAGCAGTTTTGTAGATTTTACCTTTGATCCTAACTGGAATCTTGCTGTTACACAAAACCCCAGAGAGAGACCTCCATTTCAGCCATCCTGTGTTTATTGTATGCTCCACGTCAGATTCAGATTCAGAGCCGAGATATAATAATACGTATAATCCGATTGTGATAAAAATAAAACATATGTTTCTTGACAGGACTTACGTTAAATTGTATTGTGTGTGTATTATCAATATTGACGAAAAGGAATGGTTCATTTTGCTCAAGGGTACAAACACATATTCATTCCTTGTGATGCTTATAATAGAACGACGTGGACTTTCTTGAAGGTACTATGTTCTTTAAAAATAAGTGACTTGATTTGTACGTATTAGTAGTACCTACTAGTGCATTGATCTTTTTCTCGAACTGTTTTCAAATAGTTTATGCTACGATACTAGAAATTGATTCCTTACAGCTGCAAATAAAATCCATTGCGTTCAACTGAACAGTGACTGTGGTAATTAACCTTTCCTTACAGGGAAGGAATGTTTAATTAATTATGTGTATCTTCTACACATTGCTTCTAATAACAATCAATATTTTTAAATTATAACAAAATATAATAAATACAAGGTTAAGATTTAAGGTATTTCTCCATAACATATTTACGCAATGATTTTAAAAACAGTATTTATTAATAATAAGAATTTATCGGGTACATCGGAGGTTTTTGTGAAATTCGGAAACGAATTCACGCTATGATTGCCTCGACCTTGAAGGAAGAGGGAAGAAAGTGGGAGTGGGCCACACCGGCCACTTCCATGACTAGCGGCAGTAGCTATCGAGCTTGAAACCAGGGTGGACTTATGCCCGTTCCGTGAGTGTTGCAAGATGGTTTTTAAATGTTTTCAGCCAATAAATCTCAATTATTATAATTTTTTATTTCAATTATAATTAATTAAGGGGATTAGCTATGAATGTTCTTATTTTTCCGATTTAAAATCGCTGATTTTTTATTGTGTACTGACTACCCAATACCGGAGAGCGCGTTTTTATTTTAGCACCGTAAAGAAAAGGAGAAAAGAAGATTGAGTAGTACGAGTAGATCTATTAAAAAAGTATCTTGTTAAATGTTTTATTACTTTTCCACGTAATTTGATGAAATGCCTCAGCACTATCGAGAATATATATTTTAATTAAAACACACTCCTACTTATCCCGGGAAAATTACTTGCTCATTTAATATTTTCTAGGATAAGACCCCCACCTATACGAACCTTCACCAAGCGGGATTTTCTGGTAAATCGTGTGTGGACCTATACACAACGCCAGGTGCCTTCGACAAGTAAATCACGTAATTAATAGTGTGCTAGCGTGCTGTTTCGTTGACAATGAGAAGGAATTTGACAATACGTACTGGCCGTTCTGCAGAAGTTTTATTTATTAACAAATAACGAATAAAATAAATGTATTGGGAGCATCTCTATTATCAATTAAAACGAAGAGCTTTCCAGTGTTTTGTTTTCTTTATGAATGCTCGCCACTATCCGTGTTCCATCGCTCATACAATCTTGATCAGATTTATAATCTGCTTCTCGTAGTGTTATCTCCTCAATCGTACACGCACACAACCACTATTAATCCTCACTACATGTAGCGTCCATCCAGCCCGGTTGAGCGTCACATACGCCACTAGAAAAATACAAGCCTCTGTATATTTTTTAATACGCATTTTACTAATTTTTCATGCCACATTATTTAAAAAACAAGTTAAAAGGTTTTTTTGAAGGAAATAAATCAAAATTTGTTAGTGGTAACCACGGGTTAAGCCACTTCTTAGAATAAAATGGTCCAGGCCTCAGGAGATTTTCGAAAAAAAAAATTTTAACCCTTTCATTACGGCTTGGTTTGAATACAAATTATACTATCAATTATAAAACTAGTATCGGAAGCATAAGCGTACTTATCCGGTCATTTTATAGCACATTGCTTATTGTATCTTCTAGCTATCAGATGATGCATAAAAAACTATTCTAAGAAAGAAGCAAAACGATATATCACGTCAATCGATGTCAACGGTTGGAGAATCTTATGACGGCATATGCAGACAACCGACGCGAAAGGGTTACAAAATCCGATTAACAAATCATCTAAAATTATGCCACGGATACTACAGCCTTCCCCCCTTTGAGTACTCTGCCTTCTGGTCTAGAGGTTTTCGGAAACCATGTATGTTCCCAAGTGGACCTTCACGTGCAGATATGTCCTAACCAGGAACAGACAGTGGCAGTTGAAAAAAGTAAGTGGCGGCAATTTGTGTTGACCGAATCTTCCATATATAAAAAAATAAATAAATATATGGAACGGATATTTGAAGAAGCTTAAATCATATTTACGAAAAATTTACGGTTCGCATGAACTTAAAACCTGTTTACTTGTTAAGGAATGTCAATTGTATTTAATGCAAAAGAAATGCAAAGATAAATAGTTTATTTTTCAACATCTTTCAATATCTCATGTTTTTCATCTAGGCCACGGATAAAAAAACAAATAAAACAATGTGAATCTTTAGTACGATTAAAAAGAGATTGCGGGTATAGCTCAGTGGTGAGAGCGTTTGCTTTGCAAGCCGAAGGTCGTAAGTTCAATCCCCGGAGATTTAAAAAAAAAAATGATCGATTTCTGAGCTGAAAAAATACCTCCGGTTGGTGGTTGAAGAAAGTCGTCCCGTCAAGACCACCCATTCATAGTAAATTATCCACATACAGCTCTTAACCATATGTAACATGGTAAGCATCATATAATGCACAGATGAGACTTCAGTATTACTATCACCATCTGTCGGTATTCTTCTGTATGTGTTTACATAAAAAAAATAAAATATTTTAACAAACCCTCTATTTTAAATGTGATTTTATAGAAAACATTTGAAAACCTTCCTCGAAACCCAAGCGATAAAAAAAATAATAGGATTTCCGCTATGCACAGAAGAGAAAATTTGATTTTTTTTTTTTGTTAAAGCCAGATATTTTTTTTGTGAAAAACCATGTAAAAATGACAGCCATAGTTGTTTCAGTGTTAAAAATAAATATGTGAAGATTCACATGTACCAGCGTTGACAATTTAGACGTATAAATGTTTTTTATGTAAACACAGTGTTTACATAAAAGTCTCATGTGTGGATTTATATGTCGCTTACCATGGTGTATATGGCTAAACGCTGAATGTGGAGTATTAATCCGCCAATGTCATAGACTACAGCCCGAGATTCACGCATCATTCTTTATTATTACGGGAATTTACTATGAATGGGTGGTCTTCACGGGACGACTTTCGTCTACCACCAATTTTAATTAATATGAATGGAATTTCACGGGTGACGGATCAAATACACATCAACTTACATTGCTTCTAATAACAATCAATATTTTTAAATTATAACAAAATATAATAAATACAAGGTTAAGATTTAAGGTATTTCTCCATAACATATTTACGCAATGATTTAAAAAACAGTATTTATTAATAATAAGAATTTATCGGGTACATCGGAGGTATTTTGTGAAATTCGGAAACGAATTCACGCTATGAGTGCCTCGACCTTGAAGGAAGAGGGAAGAAAGTGGGAGTGGGCCACACCGGCCACTTCCATGACTAGCGGCAGTAGCTATCGAGCTTGAAACCAGGGTGGACTTATGCCCGTTCCGTGAGTGTTGCAAGATGGTTTTGAAATGTTTTCAGCCAATAAATCTCAATTATTATAATTTTCTATTTCAATTATAATTAATTAATGGGATTAGCTATGAATGTTCTTATTTTTCCGATTTAAAATCGCTGATTTTTTATTGTGTACTGACTACCCAATACCGGAGAGCGCGTTTTTATTTTAGCACCGTAAAGAAAAGGAGAAAAGAAGATTGAGTAGTACGAGTAGATCTATTAAAAAAGTATCTTGTTAAATTTTTTATTACTTTTCCACGTAATTTGATGAAAGGCCTCAGCACTATCGAGAATATATATTTTAATTAAAACACACTCCTACTTGTCCCGGGAAAATTACTTGCTCATTTAATATTTTCTAGGATAAGACCCCCAACTATACGAACCTTCACCAAGCGGGATTTTCTGGTAAATCGTGTGTGGACCTATACACAACGCCAGGTGCCTTCGACAAGTAAATCACGTAATTAATAGTGTGCTAGCGTGCTGTTTCGTTGACAATGAGAAGGAATTTGACAGTACGTACTGGCCGTTCTGCAGAAGTTTTATTTATTAACAAATAACGAATAAAATAAATGTCTTGCGAGTATCTCTATTATCAATTTTAATTAATATGAATGGAATTTCACGGGTGACGGATCAAATACACACCAACCTACTATTTAGAGCTCATAAATCGATTAAAAATATTTTTTTTTGGGTTTTAAATCTCCGTCGGGGATCGAACCCACGATATTTGGCTTGCAAAGCAAACGTTTTGACCATTGAGCTATGACCACCGGCGAACTGTTTTCATAACAATAGCTTTATAGTATTGTAAAAATAATGGTCGAAATTAAATGACAAAACGTAGTCGCGTCGAGTTTAAAAGAAGTCTTTTTAATTATTTTTTTTGATAATATAAATTCATATTGGCATGTTGACAGAAAGATATAATATATGACGAGCACTGGCAACCTCGTCGAGAGCTAAGCGAAAATTAAAAAAATAGTTAAGTGATAAAAAAACTATTACAAAAAAAATGTCAATAGTTTTCAAATTGATATTCATTTTTAATATGTTATATAATGTTATTTTGAATAAACTTTGAACAATTGGATCACGTTGAGCAACTTTTAATAATATCAATTAGACTGCGGTTTCGTATACACTGTCCACCAGTTAATTACTTCCAAGGTACTAAAGTAAAAATATCTACCTTGGCGTAATCATGGATGGTAAAAGAAGTTTCGCCGCGCACGCTCGTCATGTTTTGGATAAGGCGCGAAAGGCTTTCTTCTGTATCTCTCGCCTTACGGGAAATTCATGAAGAATTAAAAGTCGAGCCCTTAAAGCAGTCTATGATGCGATGTTTCTCAGCACCGTGAGATATGCGGCGCGGTGCTGGCATGAGCGCGCAAGGCTGTTTTCATTAGACGCATTCTCTTGAGCGGTCAGAGAACCCCACTTCTCTCACTAACTAAAGCATACCGTCCTATGCCACCGATTCATTAGTTATGCTTGCGGGGGTGCTGCCGTTGGATCGCAATTGGGTGCAAGTGCAGGTGAGCGCCGCCATGTCATTGCTTAGATGTGGTTTCTCTGCCGAGGTCAGGGTCACTTGTCTCACTCCTCCGCAGGGTAAGATCACGAATGAAACCGAAAAATAAGTAAGGCTGGCGGCGCTCGCAGCATGGCAGAGCAGATGGTTGTATCGCTCAAGAGTAGACACACATATTCCTTCTTTCCTTCCGTCTTCGATAGAATGGAGATGCCGTGGCTTATTCCAAACCATTGGACTAGTCAATTCATGACTGGTCACGACAATTTTAAAGCTAAGCTCTTCAAGTTTAGCCTCCTTGAAAGTCCAGACTGCCCATGTGGTAGCCCCTTGCAGGACGCTGAACACGTTCTGTGGCATTTCTCAATAAGTAGGAAGGGCTCTTTAGCGTAATCCAACAGAAGCCTGGACCGGTTGGATATGTCGACCTCATCGCCACGGAGTCCAACTACCATGCCTTTTCTATATACTCGGCGACTTTCGGCGATGAAGTCAAAAAGTCCAAATTTTAACGTCTGAACTACTAACTTTTACACCCACGTTTGGTGTTGCTCACCAAAGCCCGTTACTTGTATAACTACAAAGTACTCTGAAAACAATGCCTTGGTAAGTGCTCCCAAGGAGCGCAGGTACAAAGTAACCGGCCCGGGGGGCTTAAGCCCCAAAAAAATAGTAATCATCCATATCATCTCGTCTGTAAGGTGTTTTTTTGAATTACTGAGCAATCTCACAATTCGTATCGGTCGAGTAGACAGTACTTTTTTGTAATCGAGGGAAACGATTCACAAGAAACTACCGTATAAAATAAATTGAGATTTTTTGTACAATATTATTCAAAAAGGAGGCATAAAGTTTCTTAGATACCTGATTAACTAAATAAAATATATTTTATTTGATTTGTTAAATTTTTTCCATCGATTATTAAAAGAATTCCATAATCAAAATGTGTAAATTAAAGAAGTATCTTGTAAAATTTTAATTCCATAATTTTATTTAAGACGATATGTTTCGCCTAGATCGTGAAGTCGAAAAATGTCGTATATTTGAGTGAGTTTTCCACAAGCTAGAAAATGTAAAATAAAATTTAAACTAAAAAACGCAATTTTTAATTTACTACTTGTCTAATTGTTTTATTACTTAAAATGAAACAATTTATTTATAACAAAAATTAGTATTAAGTTATATTTTTTTTTTACTATTTAAATGTTTTCTTAAATTAAAATTATAAATATATATTTAAATACATTATTTAAATATATGTGTGATAACTGTAGTTCTCTGCAAGTTATAGAATACTTTACGAGTATTTTATTAAGTAAACGTCATATAATCAACACGAAGCATATAAAAGTATAAAATAAAATGAACAAAAAAATATACGAATACTTACAATATAATATATTCGAGCGCGGGATGTTTGACGCGGATTTCAATTGTGAAAATAAGTTTTTTTCACTTACAAAACGCACCACAAACACAAAGAAAAAACAACCGAAGAAGTACTAAAACACACTGTTATGCAGTTCGTATTTTGAGTATTTATTACAAGAAGTTATGAAAGTTGTCATTCATTGAGAAAAAAGTAATGTTTGAAGCGTATTTTCGTATTGCGAGGAGCGGTACTGAATGTTTTCAAGTTCAACGGTGAAGTTCGCGCGGGCGGTCGATACGGCGCGTCGCATACGGTCGCTCACTAACAGTGAACGAAGCCGACTGAAGGATAGAGACCGACGACTGCCTGAACATTCGTCAGGCATCCCACGTAACTAAACTCTGATGATAAATTTCGACGTTTAGACTTTAGAGCGTCACAACACACAAGTGACATGCCTCACTAATTTCAATACAAGATTTAGGTTTTTAATTTCGTATTCATTGCTCGAATTCAATAAAATTACATACTCGCAGAACGCAGTAACATTGCGTTTTGTCATATTTAAAGAATAAAACAAGTAGAACTTTGTTTGACACCGCTGACTTGTAATAAATCACTTTACCGGTTTCGATGCTATCAGTGCGTCCCTATGGCAGCCTGTATACGATCACTCATTCATCAGTCAATATTTTTTTTTCAATTAAATTTAATTAATTACAAAAACTTGGTGAAAACGGGACAAGAATAGTTCATTCGATTTCGATAAATTTTTAAAAATTAATGCGTGCATGCTTGCGAAGGTTTCTATGTAAAAAATGGAAGCACCAACGGGAACGGGACGAGAACGGAGCGGGAACGGGATGGAAACGGGCATGTAAAATACAATATCATTCAACCATTTGCCATAAAATTTATTTGAGTTACGTAGATGGCCGTAATAGTTTCCGTAAATTTGAAAAGCAAAATTAAGCAAAAATCACAATTAAAGCAGAATGCATCGCAACGTATACAGGTTCAGCCTCTATAATTTTTTTTAATACGTTTCTTTACCATAATAAATATATTAGGTAATTCGGAAAGAAATGACCATTTTTTTGCGTCACTTTGACGTCAGCTTGTCAACATTCGCCGTTGAGTTAACAAGTCGTGTTTGGTATCTTTTAAAGCTCTATTAGTACTCTTTCTATTTTGACATTTTTTTTAATTTTTTGACGCTGTAGAAAAATGTAGAAGTTTGAAATTGAAAAAACACATTTGGCTCGAGAAAAAAACAGGCAAGGAATTTGGGTGCCGCACGCACTTTCTCCAACGGCTTTGGATCAACGAGTAACCATTTGTGCATCTCTGTTGTCCAGACACGAAACGGATCCATTTCTCAGAATAATTATTTCAGGGGATGAGAAGTGGGTCCTGTACAGCAAGTAGAGAAGAAAAAAAATCATGGTTATCGGCAAAGCATCTACTTTTACCTATTGCTCGTCCAACATTGATCCTAAGCAAGGTTCTCCTTTGTTTTTGGTGGGATGTTAAAATAATAATTTACTATGAATTATTAAAACTTGGTGTAACCGTTACTGCAGCGGTTTATTGTGCCCAATTTTAATGATTTAAACAGCAATTGCTCAATAAACGATCGGTTTCGGTCAACAATCACAGGCGAATTCTTCACCACGACAATACACGACCGCATGCAGCAAGGATCACCCAGGATAAAATCAGAGAGCTTGATTTTGAAATTTTACCACATCTACCAATATTTGTAAATTATGGCAATTTTGTAATAGAATAATAATGTATAGTTTATATTAAAATAATTTTATTGTTGTAAAAAAAAGGTAATTTATTTCCGAACAACCTAATAATTATAATATTGGTTGATCAGAGTCTGTTCCTTTACGGATAAAGATGTCAGTCATATGAAGTTAACGAATAAACACTACACAGAAAAATTTAAGCCGTCTATAATATGGCAATCATGATATAATTCACAAATGATATTTCTTGCGCAGTACCAAAAACGTTGATGTTAACGTAGATACCAATAATGATTTTTCATCCAAATTACTTTATAAGCGTCGAAGTTTGAGAATCGATAATATATATTAAAAATATAAATAGTATATATACTTAAAATATTTTTCCAAGTACTACCCAAACATTTCTTGCTTGGGATTTGTATAGTTTGCAGACTTTTTAGAGCTTTTTAGAGCTTTTTAGAGCTTTTTAGAGCTCCCGCGGAACATCAGTGACATTACTTCGAAGCATATCGTTTATTTACATCTGTCGATACCATAATGTTGGTATGAGTTTTAAATCGTAATTTGAATCTTTTTCGTAGTATCAATCCGGTGGATTGGTTTGCAGCAACAAAATCTTGCATCTCGATCTCCATTCCTCTCGGTCTTCCGCAACCCTTTTCAGCTCAGAATAAGCGCTACAGTTCATGTCCTCGAATTTAGACAGTATTTAAACGCAGTATATTTCATGCGGTTCCCTTAAAATTTCTGCTAGATTTCCTAGGGTACCGCGGACCCCAGTTTAAGAACCATGGTGGCACAGATCTGACAGATCACACGCATATGTTATAATTTTTGTTTGACTATTGTTTGAATATTGATTTGACATCTGAAAATAGTTTTAATCTGTGATTTGTGCGAAGGTCTTGTCTGAACTCTTTAGAATAATCAATTAATGACATAAGAATAGAATAAACAATTATCTAATATATTATAGTTTAATCAAATGATCCATATTAATAAAGAGCTACAAATTAATCATAACATCACATCTATATTTTGCTTGACTTGTGCTTACCTTCAGTTCCTTTGTGTGTAATTCCAGTGCTCGATTTGTGTCTGCCAAGTCGTTATCCAGTGCTTGTGCTTTTTTTTTTTATGTAAACGCATGCAGGAGAGCACAACCGGTCAAGACCAGTTATGTCAGCCAAGTCGTTGTTATTCAGTGCTTAGTGTGTTTAATCTAATCGTTGGCTATCTACTGCTTGTTTTGTGTCTGCCTACATTATGTCGGTATCTGTCGACCTCAAGACCCTTAGGTCCATCATCAGCGAGGAGCTTGCTAAGGTACTCGGTAACCTTACCGCTTGCCCGAGATGCGAGGCTATCACCATGCCTCACACCGGTAGTGCTCCTCCTGCCACCAGCATCCTGGCATCACCTCTTCCAGTTACCTCCACTCAGAAGCAATCAGCTACTAAGCAATTGTCCAGCTTGCAGCCTACCCCTGCCAAGATGATTGCTGGTCCAGCCACGCCTGCCCTCATCCAGGCGGCCCTGCCGTCGCCTGTACACAAACCGTCTGCACCGGTGACCAGACGTCAAACTAAAGCAGCTGCATTGAGTGCTCCAGACCAGACGGAAGTCTCAGCTGGTCCCGCCTCCCATTCATCTCCTGCCAAGATTCCATCGGCTGCATCCACCTCCGAGTGGACTGTAGTTAAGAGAAATAGCCGTCATAGCCGTGACGCTGCTTCAACGACGGCCGCTAGTCATATGGTATCTGCCCCTTCAACGTCACTTACTGTACGCGAGACTGAGCTGCCCTCTCGCCAACCATCGCCGCGTGCTGCTAACATTGCCGCCCGTCCTCCCTACTCACCAGTATCGCTGAGAGGCTCTGGTGTATCCACCAATCAGGTTTTCGGCGTCGACAGTTTCTTGTCGATCCATGTTCGATTCCTTCAACCTAATACCACGGAGGGCAACCTTGCAGATTACTTATTAGGCATTACAAAAATTAACCCGAGGGCCCTTAAAGTTAGGAAACTAAATGCTGTCAGCGCCCATTATGCGTCTTTCAAAATATCCTTCCCCGCAGCGTCTAACTTGATCATGATGATTGCGGATTCCTGGCCTGATAAGGTCGTTGTTAAGCCCTGGGTCCATGCAACTCTTCCACGCCGGGTTCCCGAATCATGACTATCTCACACTTCTATGTACTATCAAAATGTGATTTATTATTTTTACAACTTGTTTCATTGTTTTTTCCTTTGTTGTATTTTATTTCCCATAGACGTCTTGTAATTATAATTTTTATATTTGATATGTCTAATTTAATATTGTGTCTATGAATGTATATTGTTTTTTATAAATTGGAACCTGTCTTCCGTTAATAAATAAATAAATATTAGTTGTAGAAATAGACACATTGCTATGAAATGGCAAAGGATTATGATATTTCAAAGTTAAAAATAAGGATAAAAGCGTGATTTTATTTAGGGATACATTTAATGCGATTGAGTAGTAATATGCTTATAGCAGATCATCAAATATATATATATGTATTTTTATTTTTTTATTTAATCAAATATAAAAAGATACATTTTTTACACAGTACTTTTACATTCCATCTTTTTGTTTTCTTTTTTTTTTAAATTCGCTTACCACACCACTTAAAGATAAGATCTTGTGTGTGGCGTGGCATTCATCTATGTTATTTTACAGTTATATATTTATACAGAATTTTACATATACACATTTATACATTGTCATAATTTTGATATGATACTAACATTATATAATTAAAATTTTAAGATACTATATATAGAATTAAATTTAAAGTATATATAAATTAATAATACATCATTAGTACATTTCATTATTTCAATTTCTTATGCAGTGACGTCATTTTATCATTAATATTGTTGCAAATATTACTCGTGATATTATTTATACACTGTGGGTAGTTTAATTAAGATAATATGTGGTAGGTTGTAAGTGAGAATTCATTATTATGTACCAACTGGTTGAGGTTTTCTATCGAGTCATGTATAAGTTCTTTTATTTGAATTTTGTCATTAATATTGTTGCATGTGAAGTCATTCATTTTTATTTAGTTTTTGATTTAATTCAGTAGTTTGTAAGTATTTATATTGAAATGATATAAAATCACATTTTTTATTAGCTGAAGAATATATATATTCAGCCAAATTCAATTCGACTATATGCTATTTTCATCATTTTATCTCTTACAATGCAAAGGTGGCTATTGGGGTTATGGTTAGTAGGTGTGTTTGTTTTGTGGATTTTATTTGAATTCGTGCAGTTGTTACAAACGGGTGTCTCCTTACTCTTACAATTTATGTGATTGTGGCTACCTGCACAGTACAAGCAGATGGGAGGTTGGGTCTTAGCTAGACATCTTGCTGCTGTGTGTCCAAACTTTTGGCAGTGGAAACACTGCATTAGTGGGTTGCAGTCCTCAATGTTCACTCGGCTGTATCCAATGTTAATTTTTTTTTCTCAATTATATACATTTTGTAATAAAGGACATAAAACATTATTAATTTTCAAAGACAAAATGGCCACCGCAAATTTTAGTTCTGTCAGCTGCCATACCATTCACTTCAACCCAAGTCAATTTTGTATCATGGAGCTATAGTACATTTTTTGTATATTTGTGTATCCAATGAATACATGAACGTCGGTTAAATGTGAAGAGAGCATGAAAATCAGCTGTCATTTTTTCAGGTCCCTGTGCTTGAACTGTCCTGGTAGGCCGTCGGGAACTATACATAGACCGTACTCGGCGGAACTCCGGGAGGTAGGGTTGTTAGAGGATGATAGGGGAGGATAGTAGCAGCTGACAGATCTTTATGGCGACAGCTCGTAACGACCATATGCTCCAGTTAGGGGAGTGGACCAAGTACGATGATGATTATTAAATAAGCAATTTTATGAAGATCAGTGTGAAGCATTTTTTTTTTTATGTAAACACATTTGGTCCTGAGGTGCGGCTCATGCTGTTGATGAGATTGAACGTATTGAAATGATTTTTTATAAATTTTTATATTTATTTTATTTTTTAATTGGTATTATGTTGCCGGTCGCATAATTGAATACCCAAATATTTCTCCAGTACTACTGCCGCAGTCTATACAAGTTCGCGAGCTCTTGCCCTCGAAGCTCCTCCGAACCATATATGATCCCAAGTGCACCTCCGGGTATACAAGTGTTTTGGGATAAGGTATAGACACTTTTCTTTTTATTTGAGTTGATAAAGATGCTGACCTGAAGAGGATTGTAGAGGATCGAGAGGAGTGGAGATCGAGATGCAAGATTTTGTTTCTGCAAACCAATCTACCGGATTGATACTACGAATAAGAAATATGTATGTGATGGACTTCTGATTCACTTTGATGATATAATTGGTCTAGCAAATATTTTCACTAAATAGAGACTGGACGCTGCATGCATTATATATGTATTGTGTTTGTGTGCTGGTTGGGAAGAATAGGTTATTTCCTTCCTCTACCATTTAAAATTTACGTATTTACACGTGTTTTCCACATTTTGTATTACTTTGTATTTACTATTTATAATATTAAAAATGTATTCTTACGGCTCACCATGAATAGCGAAAAGTATAAAACAAAAATTACGTTAAGGAAAATATTCCGTCCGTCAAAAGAATATCAAGTTTGACTAATTAAATAAATATTTCAACCACAGTAAAAACCAATGCTGCTATTTATATTTATAGCATTCACTTTGAGATCCATTTCAAATACTAAATATGTAAATACTTTCTACGTTGTTTTAACTTGTTGATTTCCTCGAATGTTGTTGAATCACACTTAGATGTGTTTAATTATTTACTGTGGTTTCGCCTTCAACGAAATCCTTAAAATTTCCCAACGTGTTATAGGTTTATACGTACACGTTAAAAATTGGGAAAGTTCCCATTGATGGCGTAGCCGTGGTATCTCGGCACGTGATTGGTAAGTAGTTCTCAGTGTGATCCTCTTAAAATAACATATGATCATATTGATCTATTTAATACAAAAACTTATTTCTTTCAAATCTTGATAAAATATTATGAAAATATTTGTCACAATAACATATCTATGGCATGTTTTGCACTTCTGCACGCATAAAATATTAGTCATTCCATAACTGCTTCCCAGATGTGGATCAGTGTATTTAGTCACTACAAACCACTGCCATAAAGATGTCCGTCACCTTGGTCTTCGTTGCATCCCATGTCGGCTCTGCCTCCCGGAGCTCCGCCGAGTACTATGTATGTATAGTTCTTGATGGCCTTCAAGGACAGTAGAGCTTGTAAAAAAGACACTGTAATTTATGCACTCCTATGGTTTCCCAAGAC
Organism: Glossosoma conforme; assembly: GCA_022606575.1. Classification (NCBI taxonomy): domain Eukaryota; kingdom Metazoa; phylum Arthropoda; class Insecta; order Trichoptera; family Glossosomatidae; genus Glossosoma; species Glossosoma conforme. The sequence goes on along the minus strand of JAGTXR010000191.1, from coordinate 27,681 downwards.
TAATTTTATAGACCCCAGTAATGTCCATTTTTTAATATTGACCATGTTGTTTAAGATATCTTAAATCGGCTTAAAGTGAATGAAACCGGCGGTCTGCAGAAAGATGTGGCATCCGTATTGAAAACCCTGGATATTCCTTAAACAATAATATACGAGTATGTAGGCGCAATATAAAACGGTGCTTGCACGGAATGCCGATTGTACAATGGCTTAAGCTTGTAAGGAATGACGGGAGAGAGCGTACTTTGAAACCTTCCATTCCAAGAGGAATAAATGAAATGTTTCCATTTCCAGCTATTGCTAAGAATATACGTGATTTTATATACTGCAATAAATAATAAAATTCTCTTGATGTGTTGACGACTGGACGACCTAGCATGGTTCTTGGATAGTACAGGGTGCGCCATTATTTATGTCGGTTTGTAAACATTGAATAACAATCAAAGCCAAATGTTGAAACATTTATCAACCGACCGACTTGAATAAACACGTTTTTGAAATGTCATTTCAGTACAATTTCGACCGTGAAAAGCTTCACAACGAAACAATGCGCTGCAATAATGTTACTGTATGTACATTGAAAATAGTCGTTCGATTGTGTTAACTATACTCGCCTATTGTCGAAAATTTGGTTGCCAATAAAAATCTTGTGACAACACTATTCGGCATTTGTTATTGAATTTTCTTTTGTAAGTGGAAAATCGTTCGTATGCGTTTTTATCAATGTTCGAGATGTTCTAATGAACTAATATAGTTGATACGGTAAGAGAAAGTGTTAGCGTTGAATTTTTTTTTCAGAAGAAGTCTATAGGAGTCCATGTCAATAGATATTACCTCATTATTATTTTTTAAGCCACACAAGTAATTTTTGATTAAAATTAAGAAGTTTTGAAGAGCCAGATTAAATAAAAATACCTTAAATTTAGGAATCTGTTGTTTTTTTAATGTGTTATATTCACACACGCACTTTAAATATGGCGCATCGTGTACTTTTATTATAAACTTTTAGTTGACTTGTCTGTGAGATGCGAAAGTTGAATGCCAAAATTTAGTATGATGTCACGCCTTTGCGGTCGCATTAATCAGTCTTGATAAAATTTAATATTAAAGCGCAACATTCGCTTTATACAATAATGCTTTTAAACGAAATGATATAATATAACATTAAGTGCCTAAGTTTCATTAACAAAATGTATTGTTAATGATATGATTGGGTCGGTAAAGCAGCTTACATATTTTTTCGTATGAACAAGGCTCGCGGACAGCGGATAAATGTCAAAATTCAGTAGTTTTTGAAATGACATCAAACCCTAGCGGTTGCATTTATCGGTCTCGTTCAAAGTTAATATTCTATCGCCACATTAATTTTATGATAGTAATTTCAAATTCCTTTATTGTATTATATTGATTCCGCCAAATTTCGATCACAGATAATTCGTTCAACATCTCATCGGTAGCGACGTGGGGCGCACTGGTGGTCTGGTGCACGGGACATTTGGCGCACGAGACCACTGGTGCACTGGTTGTCTCGCTAACCCACCTAACTTAATCTAAGTTATTTCGTTAACAAAACGTATGGATCTCTGGACTCTACGATCACTGGACAAATCCTTGGGTATTTTGTGTCATATTCCGTAGCGTGAAATTCTAAATAGTTGTTAGGTTTGACACATTTCATCTGTAATCAATAATGTTTTGTGAACACATGTACTTATGTGTAACCGTATATGTTTGTACAGGTATGTATATAAGTATGTATGAATGCATGAACGTACTCTCCACCACAGATAAACTCTATGCAGCTTGAGAGATTGGTTTTAAATAAAGTGGAATAATTATACGAAAAACTCTTGAAATAAATTATACATATCAACGAAGATGATTTGGCCGAAAGACATACGGCTGAAGAATATTTGGCCGAACGGATATTACGCCGAATACAGATTTGCCATTGTTTTCACGAATATTTCAACCTCTATTATCGTATCGTTTGAGCTCTTCACAACCTCCTTTTAACCCGTTATTGGGATTCTAACCTCTTTCAAGGTTTATTTTATTTTCAGCACAATTGTGCAGTGTTCACAATTGTTCAGTGTGTTCTCCTACTGGACTTATTAATATAAGTTAATACAAAATTTTAAGTAACGCAAAATCAAGAAAACTTTATTTTCTTCAGATGTGAGTCAAATCCAGTCCAGACTCTGTTAGTGACCCGTGCAGCATTGGCTGAAATATCGGAGAAAAAAAAGTCACAAAAGCAGAGCCAAAAATTGATGTTATTCTTATATTTCCGGCCATTTAAATTACAAATAAACCTAACACCGTTGCATACTAGAGAAGAGAATTTTAAAATTTTAGCTTTGATGGTAAATCGTGTAAAATAGGATTGCGGTAATTTAACGTTTGCTTCCGTGATCAGTATTTAGTTTGTATTGCCCACAGTAAATTCAATATAGCCGGGTCATAAATATTACTAACATCAAGGTCACCTTAAAAAATCACCAAACTAACAAAAACAAGACCGGTCCCATATCTCGATTTCTCAACATGTTTGGTGAAGGCCGTTGGTATCAAAATACATAAATAATTCGATAAAATATTTAGACTTATTTTCATTGCCAATACAAAAATATTTCAATTATTTTTATTACCCTTCTAATGGCTTTTTTTATTGAATTGAAAATATACAAATTTATACTTTTTATATTACTTGATTTTCTAGATTGCGAAGATAATTAATATAAATATTTATTCGTATGTTCAGTGTACTGCAGTATATTTATGTACATAAATATGTATTGAGGAATGTTTGAACTAACTGTTATTTTGCCAGAGATATAATTGATTATTTATCTTTTCATTATTCACACCTATTTCCGCATTTCAAAATAAACAGTGTCACGACCTTTCGTTCACAGACAATTCGTTCAACGATTCATCGGTAACGACGTGGGGCGTACTTGACGTCTGGTACATAGGACATTTGGTGTTCGGCTAGTGCGCTGGATGTCTCGTTATCCTAACCTTAACTAACCTAAGTCCAGAGATCCTTAGATCTCGTTAACGAACTAACTTAGGTTAGGTCACGTTAGCGAGATATCCAGTGCACCAGTTGTCCCGTGCACCAAATGATTGTAATGCTATTTTTATCTTTACTTGCCATCTGCTTCTTAGCTGGAGGATAAAATTACCTAACATTCCTACCCATTCTCATTTTGCCGACGGGCTTAACTCAGTGGTTAAAGCGTTTGCTTGGTAAGCCAAAGGTCATGGGTTCGATCCCCGACGAAGATTGTTTGTCGATTTATGAGCTCTATAAATGACCTCAGTCGGTGTGAACTTGATAATGCAATTGTAAAATGCCAGACGTAGCCTATTAATCAAAATTGTTAGTAGACGAAAGTCGTCTCGTGAACACCAGTCATTCATAGTGAATTCCTGTAATAATAATGATGATGATAAGTCTACGACGTTGGCGGATCAACACTCCACATGCAGCGCTTAACCATATGTAACATGGTAAGCGTCATAAAATCCACAGATGAGATTTTACCATCACTATTACCACCTGTTGGAGTTCTTCTGTTTATGCTTAAATTATATATAAAATAAGTTCCCTGGCTCGCGCCGTATTAGAAGGCTGTCGGGAACTATACATACAATGTACTCCGCGGAGCTGCCTTATGCCATATGCTGCAGTTAGTGGAGCAGACATGGTATGATGAAGATGATAATTATTTATATTCCTTTCCATGTTGAGATCCAGATCCAGATCCATTTTGTATATTCAATTTTACCAAGACAATTTTATCATGTACACACGAATATGTTGTGTATAATTGAGATAATTAGTAACTTTCTTTTACATAAATGTAAGCTTGGTTTATAAATGTTTTCACCTGTGATCCAATCAAAGGCTTTTGACTTTTGAAGTCTAAGGATGTGTACACGACATTATGATTCCATTAAACTAAATGGAAACAACTAAACGTGTTTTATCTATAAACAGGATAATGTAAGCATATTTATGATTATTATTTATTTATTATCTACCCTACCTTTTCATTACGGCTCGGTGGAATACAAATTATACTGTCAATTGTAAAACTAGTACACCTAGGCGTCGTATAACACGGTTATATGGTTCCATAAAAACACCGTGTTATACAAATCCGTGTTATGCAAGGTTTGAAGTTCATACAATTTTAGGGGTTGCGTTCAAAAAAAAATTAAATAACGAAGTTAATTTAGATAAATATATACTTTTTTTTTAAATAAACAAATATACATTTATATATTCATGAAAAAAACATAATAAGGCATTCATTCATCATCACTATCACTTATATATGCTCTTTATCGAAATCGGTTGTACGTTTTTATCATCGGAGGACTCTGGTTTTCCTGTGGTATTAGCCTTCAAAAATTCGGCAATAAGCTATTGTCCGCTTTTAGCGTATACATCCTTACGTATTTCCTTATAAGGTTCCAAAATCTGTTGCAATTCCCTTTTAAATTTTGAACTTCTTTCCATTATAGGATCCTTTCCAATAAAAAAGGTTTTCTAATTTTATAGCCAATTCCGAATCTTCATTTATAGTTTTTAATGTGAAACATGTAGCTGCTTCGTTGCAACTACTTTCTGAGTCGTTAATTGTGGTGTGTTCATCTAACATTTGGACTAAATCTTCTTCGTTCAACGTACGATCATCCAATACTTCTTGGATGTCATGAATATCCATGTCATTAAAATCTTCTCCACCAATACTACAACAAGTGTATATTGTCCTTTGGTATTCATCTTCTATTGGTGGACAAACTTTTTCTTCAGACACTACTTTTGGCCATAGTTTTTTCCAGCAAGAATTTTAAGTGGATTGTTTTATTTATTTAGCGGATGCAGAAACAATATCGACACAATTTCGAATAGATTTTTTTTCCAAGTTTGTGGAAGTGTTAAATTTTCACCTTGATAAATGTCTTCTAATATTTTTTCAAAAAGTTCGACGAATGTAATAGGCGATACATGTTTAAATTATACCTTGGTCTAAGGGCTGGATTAAAGACGTAGAAGTATTTGATGGTAAAAATAATATTTCAACATTAGGATATTTTAAATCGAGCGGATGTCCTGGTGCATTATCCAATATCAATAATAATTAAAAAAATCAAGATTCTTGTTTCTCATATAATCTTTTGCATTAGGTATACAAAAATTGTAAAACCAATCTCTAAAAAAAATACTTGTAGTCCAAGCCTTTTTATTGGCTCTTCAATAAACAGGTAAATTCCTTTTTTCATAACCTTTTAGTGCTCGGGGGTGTAAGGATCGATTAATAAATAATGGCTTCATTATGGAATTTCCTGAAGAATTAGAACAAAATAGTAAAGATATCTTTATTTCGCTACCTTGAATCCTTTCGTGTGATTTTCATTTTTTTGATATGTAGGTTCGTTGCGGCATCTTCTTCCAATACAATCCCGTTTCATCCGCATTGAATACCTGGTCTGGTGTGTAGCCCTTATATTTTATAATATCTGCGAATTTTGGAAAGTTATATCGCGAAGTCAGCCGCTATTATCCTCGCCTCATTCAACGCAGCTCCGCGTAGGAAGTACATTCTAAGAAAATGCTGCTGTAGTTTATACTCATTAAAACTCAACCAGGTCCACTTTCACCTTTTGACCGACTATATTATAGAAGCACGCACAAAGCATTCGTTAGAGTCCCGGAGGAAAACTTCTGCTCTCAAGCATTCATTCTATCTTTTTGGCGGTGCAATTCATAACCCAGGGATTCTTGAATGCTTTATCTTCTACGTTCCAGATGAGTACACCCGTGCTCGTAGCCTTTCATTGTTTTTGAACCCAGTTGATACTTGTCGAGCTTCGAGTTCTCAATTTAGTACAACGGCAATATCGCGTTTAAATGGCCTACCAGCCCACCTCGATCCTTTTCCTCTTTTGTCGATGGTATTGTTTTCCTAGATCTCTGTGATCTTTGACACGTGTCGTTTTCTTCTTCTTTTATGTTTTTTTCTCTTTGTATGTATTGTATGTTTATTTATACACTATCTTTCTTTTTTCTTTGTACCTTGGAACTGCGGTTCTGTCAAATAAATAAATAAATAAAAGCACTTTCTTTTGTATGGCTGTGAGTCTCAAGTATTACGCATGCAATTAAAAGACGATTCAGGATTCCTAAGTCGGGAAGCGAGCTTCTTCTGCAAACCAGTGACGTGTACGTGAAGATATCTGAACATGTAAACACTCAATAGTTGGTATTCTTCTGTATATGTCTACATGAAATAGTTTTCCTCCGTAAGGTATATTTCGCACGATATCATGGCATGCGGCTTAGTACTAGATAATTTAAAAATATTCCACGCCTCTTCAATAGCCAAATAGCGTTTTGGTCTAAGCACATTACATCAGGCGGTATCAAGTTTTGTTAACAAGTATTACGCACTCATTCAATGTCTCTCGGACCGTGATGACCTTCGTGAGAACCTCGGTCTTGAGTCATGTGTAAACTCCAGCGGAGATGAAGACATGAACACCGCAAATTTTCGTTTCACAGTTGTGTAAGCTCAGATTGTCATATGCCTTGTCCCAAAACACCTTTATAACCGAAAATCCACAAAGGAACGTAGACGGTCCCGGGAGTCTCCAGGGTAAGGGTCTGTGACCTTGGATCGACTGCGGCTGTAGTATCAGAGAAATATTTGGGTGTTTAATGATCAGCGTTTTAAGGAGATCGGATGATCAGCCTAATGCTCCGAAGGCCTGGACAATTTTATTTTGTCCTTAAGGAATGGCTCAACTCTAAAATATTACAAAGTAGATGCAGGTTTTTCTGTTAAAAAATTATGTAGTAGGAAGGAAGGATCATAATGACCCGTGCTCGTAGCCTTCCATTGTTTTTGAACCCAGTTGATACTTGCGGAGCTTCAAGCACTCAATTTAGTACAACGGCAATGGCGTTCCTAAATGGCCTACCAGCACACCTAGATCCTTTTCTTACATCTATTTCCTCTTTTGTCGATGGTATTGTTATCCTAGAATAGATCTATGTGATCTTTGAACCGTTCTTCTTCTATTATGTTGAATGTGACTGCGGCGTGGAGCAGACCCTGTCACACCTTCTGGAGTGTGCGCTGTACCTGAATAGCTGCACCCAGGAAGACCTGATGATGGCCAGAAGTAACGCCATCGACGTCGCTCACTTCTGGGCAGACAGGATCTGACCCTGTTGTTTCCGACACGATTATATATATATATTATGTTGTTATTTTTTTTATTACCTTTGTATGTATCTATATATCTACTAGCTGACCCGGTGAACATTGTTTCACCCGAAAGGCAATAAATGAGCAGATTTTGGAATTTATTAAGTTGAATTTTTCGGTACATATGATATCATATATTTGGTCTGGTTGAATTCTATTGCAGTAATCGACGAAACTTCAGCAAGTAGTTGTCAGCATTTCGACGAATCGTCAAACGATATGCGTTATAATTCATCGAGCTTAGATTCTTGGTAGTTTCTTCACCTGAAATTAAGACAATAGATTTTAAATTTTGTATGTAAAGCTAACATCCATATTTGTAGCATAATTATAAAGGGGTGAAGATAAATGATTTTAAATCGTTTGCCGGTTATTTGTCCAATTTTCTCTAAAAAAACATCTTAATCTTTAAGTCTGTTATTTTCCTGGTAATAAGCAGTGTAATTGGTCATTTATTGGAAACCTAAAGCAAAACCAAGCACTGAAAAATGTATGTTATGACGGAATCAAAACTATGATATTGATTATATATATATATTGATTACTCACCATTCAATGGATTTTTCATTTTGATATTGAAATAATATCCATCATCTCCTTGCCAAAACATCAGTGGGTATTGCAACGTGTCATATGAACGACGTGTTTCAGATATCTGTTGTAGTTGCCCAGTATCACGACGTGTGTACCAGATAGTCGTTTATCCGCTCTGATCACGACTTTGTAGACCTCGATCAAGTTCTTCCTCCATATTGTCATTGAAGTATATTTGTACAAATTTATGCTGTGCATCTTCGAGAGGTTGGAATGATCCGATTCGATGGTGAATCTGTCCTTGTATCACAGAATCAAAAGCAAAGACAATATTACTGATTTATAAACACTTTTTTTTAAGAATTAGCATACATAATTCAAAGCAATAAGTGTAGTATGTTATTCTGTTAATTAGATTGTGTGTAAGTACAAAAATAAATAAATAAAAACCTTGAATGTCGGATTAAATTCTCGTCCATTCTAGAGTTCGTGCAAACGGATCGCTTTGGCATATCGTAAAGAGACTTGTCAATGTTGTCGCTGTAGGTGTCTCAGCACGTTGAACAACATTTGAAGCCGTGAAATATACCCAATGACCATTCTCCATATGCACCGCCAAATGCACAACAGCAGTATGAAGTTCGTGATAAGGGATTGCGAATATACGCCAAATCGCTTTGTACCAAACTTGAAAGCGCGCAATTTCATCGTTGGTATTCGGGTTAAGATGCCAAAAACCGCCAAATCGCTGCCATACATTCGTAATGTTTCGATTCCTAGTTCCATGATGGCTTTTTCGTGAAGGATTCGATTGTTTTGGTCGCGAGTATCTACAGAATCAAAAGCAAAGACAGAATTACTGATTTATAGACACTTTTTTTTAGAATTAGCATACATAAATCAAAGTAATAAGTGTAGTATGTTATTCTGTTAATTAGATTGTGTGTAAGTACAAAAATAAATAAATAAATACCTTGAATGTCGGATTAAATCCTTGACCATTCTAGAGTTCGTGCAAACGGATCGCTTTGGCAGATCGTAAAGAGACTTGTCAATGTTGTCGCTGGAGGTGTCTCAGCACGTTGAACAACATTTGAAGCCGTGAAATATACCCAATGACCATTCTCCAGATGCACCGCCAAATGCACAACAGCAGTATGAAGTTCGTGATAAGGGATTGGGAATATACGCCAAATCGCTTTGTACCAAACTTGAAAGCGCGCAATTTCATTGTTGGTATTCGAGGTTAGGATGCCAAAAACCACCAAATCACTGCCTTACATTCGTAATGTTTCAATCCCTAGTTCCATGATGGCTTTATCGTGAAAGATTCGATCGTTTTGGTCGCAAATATCGGCACAATAAGCTAACAGAAACTCGAAAGTTCTTGAAACAAAACGTCAACCGATAGACTTCAAAATATCTATGTAACCATAGACAATAATAATATCAGTTGTCAGATTCCTTGCCTTTTGTTATAACATTTTTAACAAATAAAAGATTAAACTGATATTTTCACTAATATTTATTTTGTTTTTGTCTTTTTTTTCAGGCCTTTTGTTTTCTTTTTTGTTTCAAAATATTCCGTACCTTACGTAGGTACCTACTTACAATACCTACTATTGCGTCATTTTTAGTTATGTTGCTGACTATGGCAACGCTTTCTCAACTGACAGCTGTCAAGTTACAAAAGTCTTGTATGAAAACATGTTTACGTAAATGTTCAATATTTTTCTTAATCAAATCAATTTTGAGTATCCCATGGACGTTTTTGGGTTCTAAGCTACCTTTCCAACAATTTTCAGCCAAGTCGGTTAGGCCGTTCTTGAGTTATAAAAACAAATATAACCCGACTTTCTTTTATATATATAGATATATATAAAAATCAATGTCTGTCTGTCTGTGTGTATTTGATGCATTTCGACACCATTAACCCGATTGCGATAATACTTTGTCGAATTATTGCTGATACTAAAAGAAAAAAGATAGGATACCAAAAATTTGATTTAATTACAAAAATTAATTGAATATTTACGTAAGACATGTTTTCATACAAGATTATTGTAATACAGAACGGCCAATTTAGAACATTGTGTTTCCTTGGCAACACCGTAAACAACAATTCACTCACCTGAAGTTATTATAAGTAGGTACTAACGTCAGGTACTGAATATTTAGAAACAAAATTCGATTTTCGAATAAACTATTCCAATATTTTAATTTTTGACGACTTTTTTGTTTATCGAATTAAAATAAATATAACGTAATAATTGTGTGTGATATACAGTAGAAAGAGTTTATTTTGGAATTCCAATTGCTGGTCGGCTTCGGATAGTATTATATTATAATTTTATAATTAATTTTAAGTAAAAAAATAATAAATTAAAAATATTTAGTTTTGATTCACAATTTATTTTAATGCTAACATGTTTCGGCCTTCCTGAAGACCATCTTCAATAATGAAAAAATAAAAACAGGCCGTGGCTTATATAGGTATAGGCTTATACAGACAATATCCTATATTAGTACACACATATTTACAGGTTTAAATTTTACAATATCATATATTAGTACACACATATTTACAGGTTTAATTTTTTTTTAAATTAATTGGTATGTGATTAGTTTTAATGTATTAAGACATTATACAATAATATTTTTTTTGCTTTCAATTTAAAAAGATATTATGAAATACTAGGTATTATATTTTTTTAATTAAAATTAATTCTAAAACTATAATTAGTTCACCAAGTATTGTCAGTTTATAACCTTAATGTTAGTATTATATCAATCAAATTATTTTTATTTTTCAAAAGTGAATTTCTAAACGTAACATTCACTGTGATATCAATTATGCCACCCAAACGAAAAGCAATAGGTCAAGAGTACAACTCAAGCACGAATGAAAAGGGCATCTCGAGCTTCAGAAACAGTCGAGCAAAGGAGAGCAAGATTGGAAACAGATCGAGTACACGCTGCTCAAACCCGTTCATCTGGACAGATGAGCAACGGGAAGCAAGATTGGAAACAGTTAGAGTACACACTGCTTAAGCCCGTTCATCTGAAACAGATGAGCAACGGGAAGCAGGATTGGAAACAGTTTGAGTACACACTGCTCAAACCCGTTCATCTGAAACAGATGAGCAACGGGAAGCAGGATTGGAAACAGTTAGAGTATACACTGCTCACACCGGTTTATCTGAAACAGATGAGCAACGGAAAGCAAGATTGGAAACAGATCGAGTACGCGTAGATCGTACCAGGCGTACTCTGCATGCTTATTTAAATCATAGTGCTTTCCATTACGATCCTAATTATGAATACAGTCTGCACCAAGAACAAGTATTGTTATTGGAAAAATTGATAAATTTTGCGTGTATTGTAGTGCCTTTAAATTTAAAAATGAAACACTAGGAATGTGTTGCACGAGTGGAAAATTGAAATTGCCAGAATTACATTCACCACTCGAACCTTTATTAACGTTGGTATTGGTTGATACAAGAAGGGTATATTCATTTACGCGATGCAGCTGTAAATGATGGCTGAAAAACAAAAAAACATTGTGTATCCAAAAGCACTCCAATAAATAAAAACACATACGGGCGTCACTGTCAAATTTAGGTAAGAACAACATAACCTAAGTTGATTGTTTCTAATTGGCTCCGGTCACGCCTCAAGTCCAACGTATCCAATCGGAAGACGAGAGGCTCCCGACGAGGCGCTTCCATAAAAACTCGCGGTTTATTTTTTTTAAGTGGCATTGCAACGCATGCCGGGTACACGCTAGTATTGTATATAACAGAATACGTTTCACTAATACGAATTTCGACGATCATGCATTTTTTTAGAGAATTTCGAGTATCTATTGATTAAAATAATTATATAATTTTCTACAAGTGCACTATAATATTTGACTAACCACATTACGTAAGTAATGCTTGTTTATGTATTCAATCGCATTGTTTATTCCATGATTTTGGCTGCTCATTTGAATGAATTAAAATATCAAGGCTCGCAAATATTTGTTAGGTCACACATTACTATTCAAGTATCGTACATATTCTTGTGATCTTAACTCTAAAGTCTACATGTTAATTGATGCGATATGAGCCATTGTCATGTAATGTGATAGTAAATGCGATTATTATGATTTTTATATCAACAATATCAAACCGAATCCGTCTACTTCTGGTTATTGTCCATTCTCATAACTGTCCACATATTTTAAAGCACTTTTTTTATCAAAGAGAAACAAATATTGTAATTCAAATTCTGAAGTCGCCCAGTTTCGAATACGGACTTTCCATTTGGATTGGAGCCCTCAATTACGTGTTGGATTCGATCGATTGAATTGAAAGAAAAGCAGTGCGTCTGATAAACAATGGTGCCTAAATATCTAGCTTCCATTTCATATAACATAGACATTCAGTCGTAACTGCTTCGAGGACGGTGAACACGTTCTGTGACATTGCCTAATATTAGACAAGTACAAAAATGTTCTTTACCGTTATTCAACATAGACTTGGACCGGTTTGATATGTAAATCTCTATATACTCTACGAGTCCAACTATTATGTATTTTCCATATAGGTAGCGAATTTGTCAAAAAATTAACTTTTTAGTGAATAACGTTTAACCTATTGCTTTTATCCTAACGTTTGGTCTTAGTCACTTAAGACTGTTACTAGTTTAAGAAGAAATTACTCTGAAAACAAAGCCATGATAAGTGCTTCCAAGGAGTGATAAGTGCTAATTGCATAGATAAACTGTATGCAATTTGAGTGGATAATATAAAAAAAACACTGAAAAACTCTTTAAATAAAAAAAACATGGCGACCAACCCATAAGCCCAAAAACCAATAAAAATACATTCAGTCGGTTTATCAAGCTTTTTTTGCAACGCTTGTCGCAGAAATAGGCATCAAGTAATAACAGGAAGTAATTTTAGAGAAACCATTATAAAAGACGGTGAATAAGGAGCTTATGTCGTAAGACTAAAATTAACGTATAAAACGTAAATTTTGAATATATTCAATAATTCTCATATGTACCTTTTCAGTAAATGAATATTGTGTAAACAAATAGGACAGAGCATTAACTCAGCAAATGCGCAGGCGAGTCATGAACGAAATTGACGGCTGGTTTGACGTCACTAAAATATTCGTTCCTGACGCACGCGCTGTGATTTCACGTATTCCTGTTTTACCGTTCCCGTTATTGGTAGATATTTTTTTACAGAAACCTTCACGAAGAATGCACGTATTGACATTAGTTTTTGCGATTTCCACCACAATCACTTCCGCGGCTTTCGCAGACATACGTAAAAACGTATACGCAAAAAATGATTTATATATAATATAAGAAAAGCAGTCTCCGCCAGTAACTGTCTCGTATGGTTTCAGTATCAATGTTTAAAAATAACTATTCGCTCCCACATAGAGTTTTGTTACATATTTTTTTATCTAACTGACATGTGTTTACAACTCATTAGATCAAACACACAACAAGGTCGCCGGAGTTATCTTGGAAATGTGACATTATTTAAATTTTGTTTGAAAAAAATTGAGCACATCACCAATTTGATTTATGTACTTTTAACTAAACTGATTAGTTATAATTGAAAGCATTTTCGTCATCATCTCGTTGCTTGTTTAATTGTGTCTTTTGATTTGTATTAATTATTTTACAACCAATAAACGCATTAAACTAAAGTTTGTAATATTTGTAAAATAAAAATAAATATAAAATTAGAGAATTTATTCGACCAACAATGGAATTTACTCAAATAATATAATCATTAATTTTCTAATCTATGAGTCAATTCAGTTAAATATAACGATTACACACTTTTTAATGAGCGTTTTATGCATATGACTCAGTTTAAAGAAGAGCAATTCGTTTGATAAACAATGAAACTTTTACGTCTAATCTGCAATCAACGGAACACAGGCGTAAGATTGGTTCTCTTAGTCTTTTCTACCGTTATTACCACGGTCGCTGCTCTTCGGAACTTAAATAACTAATTCCTCCTGCATCCACCCACAACCGACAAACTCATCTTACACTTGCCGAACATCCATACACAGTTAATATATGTCGACCGAGAACTGGCAGCTTCCAAAGCTCCTTCCTTTATGCCACCGGTAAGCTATGGAATGCTCTTCCAGCGTCTGTGTTTCCTCCTTCCTACAATCTAGATATCTTACGAGAAATAGATAAATATGCACTTGAAATCTCCCCGACCCACACACAAACACGAACACAATACACGTTTCCTGCATGCAGCGTCCAGCCTCCCTGGCTGAGCGTCATAGAGTGCACTGGTCTTGACCGGGTGTCCTCTCCTACATGCGTTTACATAAAAAAACTGTTAAATAAAAAATAAGATATATCATCATCATCATCCTCATCATCATAAGCCTGTATCCATCCACTGTTAAACTTTAGCCTCTCACAAGAGTCTCCATCCTCATCGATCCTCTATCTTCCGCATTCAGGCTATTCCCGCTATTCTTCTTATGTCGTCAGTCCATCTTGTAGGGGGTCTGCCAATGCTTCGTTTGCCAGATCTTGGGTGTCACTGCAATACTTTTCTTCCCTATCAACCGTTGTCTCTTCGACAGATATGTCCTATTCATTGCCTCTTGAGTGTGCATATTCGTTGGTTAGCCTCCACTACTTGAGTTTTTATGCAAGACTTGCTGAGTCTAACAGCAAGTCTTACCCATAAAAGATATACACTACATGTAAAACAGAAGAAATAAATAAAAATCAAATAAGTGCCATAGCTGTCTAAATTCGCTGCCACACACATTTCTGTAAGCTGGTGTTTATTTATTATTTAATAACGGAATATAATTCCTAGTAATACAGAGGTAACATAATGACAAAATAACAAGGAATGTAACATAAGTCAATACATATCGATGACAAAATAACGACACAAGACAGAATAAAAACAGACAAGTAAAAGTAAATATAAGCACTATAAAATAACAGACAATAGAATACAGAAAAATGACAAATTGAGAAAAGTAAATATAACAGACTAATTTAATGTCAGTGACAAAGAATGATACAGTATAATAAAAAGATTCATGGGACACAGTAATTAAATAGTACAGACAGTTGTTGACATTATGTAATTGACAAAAAAATATTGAGGCGCATTTTTTTTCTTCATACAACAGCTGTTACAGTCATTCCCTTGTCACCAGTCATCTGAAGTTCCACGGAATACATAGTATACATAGTCCTCTCCAAGATAAGAGCCCGGGAGCTTGAAGGTACATTTGAACGTTTGTTAATAAGCATTTATTAAGTCACATTGGATGATAAGCCCAACGCTTCGGAATTGCCTGTAAATTTTTTTGGGGTGGTATATATAATCTTGTCGGAAACAACAGGGTTACATCCTGTCTGCCCAGAAGTGGGCGACGTCGATTGCGTTACTCCCGGCCATCACCAGGTCTTCCTGGGTGCAGCTACTCGGACACAGCGCACACTCCAGAAAGTGGGACAGGGTCTGCTCCACGCCGCAGTCACATTCAGTCGGACTGCTGTAAAACTGCCAGCCTTTCATATGTATCTTCGTCTTGCACACTCCGGTCTGAAGTCTGTTAAGGGAACTCCGTATATTCCACCCCTGGTCGTGTCCAGAGGCTAGGTCCTCTCTAGGCCGTTAAACCGACCTACGATACACATACCGTCATCATACAAGTACGGACCGAATTCAATGTTAATTAACTTTGATGATCGACCTATAATAGTTGTTTTAACATGCCATCATACTTCAGAGAAAGTTAAATCATTCTAATCAATTCACTTGATTGTAGAATTTATGTTTCAAAAACCAGGATTTAAAAGTAAAGTTTTTCAACAGCAATTGAGAAACTCTTACTAAGCAAAAATTTCCATTATTTATTTTTTACAGAACAGAAGTTCCAAGAAAAAAGTTACAGAGCATATAATATACAATAAATACATACAAAAGATAATAAGCAGATAAAAAATATTTAAATTCGGCAGCTGATGTATCAGTTTATTATGTGGTGGGAAATATAATTTCATTAATTTGAACAAACAATGCACTAAATAAAAAGCATGAAAAGTACATAACAATTATATTTATAAATATATTAATCATTCTACTGAAAGATAATACAAAATCGATTAAAAAACCTATAGATCGGAAACCAAATTTAATTTACTATTACACATTCAAACAAAACAATAGAAAATATTCGAAACAATAGAAATCATTGGCATTCATGAGATACATAGCTCTCATTAGCCTTTGTCGTGTTCTCTCTTTGCGTTGTTGTCAACCATATATGAAAGTTCAATATCTAGGTTATGCAATATCTAGGTTATGCAATATCTAGGTGATGTAATATTTAGGTAATGCAATATCTAGGTAATCCAGTAAATCAACTGAACAGTGTTTCATATAAACGTCGGCATTTCACCAACATGTTTCTACCGACATCTTCTTTTATATAAAGTACAATGCGCCCTAACCTCGAATACGGCATCTTCGGATTAACTTAAATACCTACTACGCTTAATAGACGCGGTTCAAAAAAGAGTAGTTCGTTAAATATTATTAATAATTGTTCAATTAGGTCTAACCTCTTACTAACACAGACGTAAGATTGGTTCACTTAGTCTCTTCAACCGTTATTACCATGGATAATGTTCCCATAAAAAAATCCCTCTGAATCTACTCATAACTGGCAAACTCGTCCTGAAATTTTTTGAACATCCATACAATGTAAATGATTGATGATTTTCTTAATTGATTCCTAAATGCCACCGGTAAGCTCAATGCTACACCAGTATATGAATTTTCTTCTTCATACATTTTGTATCTCTTCAAGAAACATCTTCTTTGTAGTATCAATCCGGTGGATTGGTTTGCAGCAACAGAATCTTGCATCTCGATCTCCATTCCTCTCGGTCCTCCGCAACCCTTTTTAGTTCAGCATAAGCGCTACCAACCATTTTTTTTTTGCTGATACATGGGATATCTTTAAGACCTTTAATGTGGTATTTTCCCCTTTATTTCCACATCCTGATGCCGTTGACCATAAAGGTTCATCCGCCTTAGGAAAGCATTTACTACCTCCAGGACAATAGAGTGCCCTAACCAGCTTGACCTGATGAGGTTAGCTGGGTGTTAGATTATTCCGGCCAACATTCGGTCCCTGTCTATATTGGCCGACTGACGTCGCTCACCCCCCACCACGAGAAGGAGATAGATCAGGATTTTCCTTTCATCGAACCTGTGACCTTAAGGCATTTCGCAGAGTCCTCCAGTAATTTTAGGGGACTAAGAAACATATGAACATACATTTGCGATCTCTCCAATCGACACACAAACACAACACACTTTCCTGCATGCAACGTCTAGTTGTCCTGACTGAACCCACTGGTTTCATACGATTGTGTTCCCTAGCATGCGCATTTAGATTTTTTGTTGTTGGATTGCACGGTGTCCAATGGGTCAATTTTCAATAAATAACAAACGTTACAGACCACTTTACCGGATATTTAAGAAATTAAAATTTGTTAATACTTAAAACATATAGAAAATAAATTATATTTATAAATAATATAAGACATAAAATTAATTTTAATTCATAATTCTAACATAAAATTTGCTATTAAAATTTTAAATTCTGGCAGTTTAATTGATTAATCGTTAGAAAATAATTTTTGGAATCACGAAGTAAAAAAGTTTTCCTACCTCATTCTAATAAGTATTTCGTTTTTTATTTAAAAAATTAGAATTATATTTATAATGTACAAAAATCAAATTGGAGGTAAAAATATTTTATATCAATTGGTTCTTGAGGCTTAAAAGGTTTGTATTTACTGCCTTTTTTCACATTTAGAAAATATTGAAGGACTGCAGATGCCAATTATTTCATTTAATTCCGATAAAAAAAGCTACTGCGGCTTAACAGAGTTTGTGTAAAATATATAGATAATGGCATGGGAGCTTTTAACCTTTATATAAAATTTAAAATATCCGCAGTCGCAGGTTCGATCTCCAACGAACTAAAAATATAATTGATCATCAATAATGAAAACATTTTCTTATTTACCTTATTTCAAGATGGATCACGTATACCTCTGTTTAGGAGACTGCAATCTAAATTGTAGCCTTGCTCAATCCATCACTGTCAACAGATAAATGAAATGCATGTATATTTTGTAAATGATCGAATACATTTGTGTAGGAGTGGAAGTGTGTTTATCATGGAATAATAAGAGAGGGAGACGGATAGTGGTTCAAGGATGAAGATGACTATGATTTAGATATTATTTGTATTAAATTTTATATGTATAGTATATAAAGGGTGATTTTTTAATAGCTATAGGAAATTTTCCCAAAAAAAGACACATAAAATTAAGAAAAATGCATGAAATCTTTATTTTAATCGATAGTACAGTCCATATAATTTAATGTTTGAAGATTATTTCATTCAAATGTTGACCGCGGCTGCGCCTCAAATGGTCCATCCGTTTAGACCAATTTTGGCATACACTTTATTATATTGTTATTCATTCTATGTATTAATCAAAATACGAGTATTTGTATTAATTCATTTAACAACTATTTTATATACCTACAAAAATTAAAAATATTTCACCATTCCTAAAAAATTAAAACTGCCTGTTCAATAATTATTATCAGTTCCGTATTTCAAGCTAAGACATTAAATTCTTATCTTTTTTGTATGGTTGTTCCGCCGTCGATCTAAGAATATTAATTATTATTTCAGTATATTGTTGAATAATATCGTTGTAGCAATGTGTATTAAAATTATTTTATAAGCTAAAATAATAATTTAACATAAATTTCTGATATCATGTATTTTTCAGATACGAGAATAATTTAATATTTAAAGGCGTCTTAAAAAATGAAAAATACTTTTTCAACTTGACCTATTAACCTCAATAAGCCTGAACCGCTCTACAATAGATGGCAGTAGCAGATACTAGGCCTTTTAAATATTTTTTCTACAACCCTGGATATTAATATATAATATATAAGTATTAGAAAATATATATACTCAGAACCAAAATGTGTGTTTGTAACGTAAACATATACATATTACTAAAATAAAATAGCAAAATTAATCATTTATAAAACTAAAAAAAACATTATACTTAATTTAAATAAATCTTTAACTGTATTTTTAAGAATACCAATGATTCTTATCAACTTCCTCATTACTTGGTTCTATAACTTATTTATTCACAGAATAAATGCTCTAATATTATATATTGTTCAAATAATAATAAAATATATGACATAACAAGCTTGAAATACAAAAGTATACTCGTATTTCAGAAGTAAGGGAAGGAAAATAATTAATGAAGTGTTTATTAATTAAGTATTATTGTTTATGTCATTACTTGAAGACACTTTTTTATGTAAACACATACAGGAGAATACCAACAGATGGTATTAGTAATTCTGAAGTCTCATCTGTGAAATTCTATGACGCTTACCAAGCTGAATATGGCTAAGCGCTGCATGTGGAGTTTTGATAAACAGCGCTTAGCCAACGTCATAGACTACAGCCAAAAATTCACGCATCATTTTTATTATTACAGGGATTCACTATGAATGGCTGGTCTTCACTGTACGACTTTCGTCTACCACGAATTTTAATAAATAGGCTACGGCTGTCATTTTACGGTTGAGGGATCAAATTCACACCAACAAGGGGTATTTTAGAGTTAAGAAATATTTTTTTCAAATCTCCGTCGGGGATCAAACCCACGACTTTCGGCTTGCCAAGCAAATGCTTTAACCATTGACCAATACCCGCTGGCGAGTTTCTGTTTTTGTTTTCTTTTAGTTTTTTTGATTCCAATTAGATAAATTATATCCTATAAATTGTATTTTGAATACGATTAAAATGTTTGTATATCAGAAATAATTATATTTTAAGTGATGATAATTGAATAACAATGTGAGTAAATCCATACATCAATTACTTTGACTATGTAATTATATATATATACAGGTATATTGTGCTCTACAATTCCGTACAACGCGGCACCGATACAAATTTAATTTTTTTATACAATTATATGAAAACCGATAGAAATCTTAAAACAACACCACTGGGTAGTAATTTAATCGAGATGCAATTTTTCTTTATTTTAAAATTCTTCATGTCGATGTGTGGGAGTAAGTAAGAGCTTGGTAGATTTATAAGAATAAACTCGTAGATAAAATTCTATAGCTTTTAATAAAAATAAATAATTTCGGTATTATAAAACAAAGCTAATAAATTATATTTCTTGACAAAATTTTCATAAAATGGCGCTTGTATCCAACATTTATCCCTTAACACAAATTAAAAAAATAAATTCTTATTTGTGTACAATGTTTTCAGCATTCACTTTGAGATACATTATCTATCTATCTATCTATAAATATAAAAATCAATTGCTGTTCGTTAGTCTGGCTAAAACTCGAGAACGGCTGAACGGATTTATCTTATCTTGGTCTTGAAATATTCGTGGAGGTCTAAGGAAGGATTAAAAGGTGAGAAAAATTTTAATAATTGCCGGGAAAACCCTATAAACAGCCCTTTTCTTTTTCCCATATAAAAGTCCCATATAAACAAGATCTATACACAATATCATCTTTCATATGCTTTATTCATTTCACGCACCGCGTGTTATTATGAGAACGCGAAGTGTGTACATAATATTTACCGCGCAGTTGACATGACCGCGTTAACATATTAAAAGATCTATACACAATATCATCTTTCATATGCTTTATTCATTTCACGCACCGCGTGTTATTATGAGAACGCGAAGTGTGTATAATATTTACCGCGCGGTTGACATGACGCGCTTTGTGAACGAATAACGTTGCGTGCGCATAGTGTTTACCGCGCACTTGACACAGCTTATCGGTACGTATTATCTATATATTTATCTATATCTATATATCAATATTATTTCTATTCAATATAGTTCATATTAAATTATAATCACTCACTGTTGTCTAAGAAATGTAGGTGTGTTCCTAACTTCGAAGAGTCAATTTGCAATTTATTACCGCTGTACAAAGTTCAAATAAAATCATATCTATCAAAATAGTCTTCGCGTGCGCGTTGGAGGATCTATTGTCGTGTTCCGAAACTCAAGAAAGTGATAATATCGCGAATGCGACCAAATGGTATAGTCAAAAAATGTAATAGATCATCAGTAGTACTTATTTTCAATTTGGTCGGCTTCGCGAAACTTAATTTTAGCTAACTTCAGTTGTTAATCTATCATATTATTTTGTTTTATAAATATTAAGTTTTGTTACAAATTAAATTTCTGAACGCAACAATAATATTTGACATTAGATTTGACAACCAACTAATATGTCAATCCATCCTGTCGCACACGGAAAAAAGTATTACGATATTGTGTTACGATATCTATGAGTGCGCGAGAACTTTCTTTATTTTGGTGATCTGTAGTATATGGCAACATCATCGGTTGGTACTTCTGTGAAATGGAACCGCAAAGCGAACGAGTGAACTGTCAACAGTGACGCGGTTCTTTTTGTTGTTGTTGATATTTTGTGATAGTGACACTTTACTGCTAAGTGAGCGAGAATTTTTCTTACTTTGATTAATTACGATGCCGAGGAGAAGACGACCTGACTTAGGTCGTCGCAGTCAATCAAATGTGCAAAGAGCTACCTCACGTGCTAACCTCACTGATGACCAAAGAGAGACAGATCAAGAAAATAGTCGATAAAGTACATATGTAAATATGTTAACAAAGGTAGCGATATGGCTGTCTTCGCTGTAACCAATGCAAATGATGAAATATCACAGTACCAGATGGGTCGCAATGTAAGTAGCAACGAAGCAATTTGGCGTATCTTTTCATTTGCGATCCATGAAAGACCCTACAGTAGTCCATTTGGCAGTCCATTTAGAAAATGGTCAACGAGTTTATTTTAATGAATCGAACGCGGCAGACAGAGCGGCACGTCCACCGTCGACAACATTAACAAGTTTCTTCACAGTCTGTCAAACTGATGATTTTGCTCGCACTTTGCTGAATGTTGACATGCCACGCTATTACACATGGAATGCATCATCAAAATCGTTCAGCGTCGAAAACAAGGAACACTAGTTGAAGGACATCCAAATGTATTTGCTTCAGACGATCTGGGTCGCATCAACACAGTACATCCAAATAACGATTAATGTTATTATTTGCGGTTGTTGTTGGTGAATGTTCGTGGTCCGACATCGTTTAAGTAACTGAGAACAGTTAATGGACAGCTGTGTGTGACTTACCGTGAGGCATGTCAACTATTACATTTACTTGAGAACGTTTCGCACTGGGATGATACGCTCAAGGATTCCGTAATATCTTCATCGCCGCATCAAATTCGTACACTATTTGCGATTATCACATCGAAATGTTTCCCCTCGAATCCAAAAAATTTGTGGGTTAAGTATAGAGATGACATGTCTGAGGATGTTTTGCATCGTGTGCGCCGTCAAACTTTGAATCCTACACTACAAATGACTGCAGAATATTAAATGAGACATTGATCATGATAGAAGATATGTGTTCATTGATGGAAAATAAAGTATTGTCGTGTTTGGGAATGACTGCACCAAATCGTCATATGCACGATGCATTAAACCACGAGTTGCAAAGAGAACAACAGTACGACATTGAAGCATTGGCCGAAACAGTTCGTACAAACGTTCCACTAAATTCCACCAATCAAATCAACAACAAAGAATTGCATACAGCACTTTTATAGAAGCTGTGAACAGTGGATCTGATGGAATTTATTTCGTTGATGCTCCCGGAGGAACCGGAAAAACGTTCTTAAGTTCATTGCTTTTGGCGAGGATTAGATCGCGAAATGATGTTGCTCTAGCGTTGGCTTCATCTGGAATAGCTGCGACTCTGCTAGAAGGCGGGCGAACTGGACATTCTGCCTTGAAATTACCATTAAACATGAAAATCACCGAAACACCAATTTGCAACATCGCCAAAAATAGCGCAATGGCCAAGATCCTACAGGTATGCAAATTGATTGTTTGGGATGAATGCACAATAAGAGGTCACTGGAGGCACTGGACAGAACGTTGAAAGATCTTCGTGACAACTAAAATATTTTTGGTGGGGCCATGATTCTGTTGTCAGATGATTTTCGTCAGACTCTTCCAGTTATTCCCCGATCAAATGTTGCTGATGAACTAAATGCATGCCTAAAATCATCGAATTTGTGGCAGTATGTAAAGACACTCCAATTAACAACTAACATGCGAGTATTTTTGCAACAAGATGAAACTGCAAATGTGTTTGAGAAGCAATTGTTAGACATTGGAAATAATAAAGTTGTAGTGGACACCTTGACCGGATTCATTACATTACCCACAGATTTCTGTCACATCACAAACTCAAAAGAGGAGTTTATTCGGCGTGTTTTCCCAGATATAGCGCAAAAGTTTTATAACCATAATTGGCTGGGTGAACGAGCAATATTGGCGGCGAAAAATAAAGATGTCGAGGATCTCAATGCGACCATTCAGAATTTTCTTCCAGGACAGTTGGTTTCCTTTAAATCAGTCGACACCGTTATGAACCAGGATGACGTAGTCAACTATCCCACGGAGTTTTTAAATTCACTGGAATTGTCTGGAGTACCACCTCACAATTTGCAGTTAAAAGTAGGATCAGTTGTCATCATGCTGCGTAACATTAATTAAACTCGACTGTGCAATGGAACAAGACTGGCTGTGAAAAAGCTAATGAATAACGTCATTGAGGCAACAATCATAAAAGGAAAATACAAAGGAGAGGATGTCTTGATCCCGCGGATACCGATGATTCCAACAGATTTATCATTCGATTTAAACGCTTACAATTTCCAGGACGTATGGCCTTTGCGATGACCATAAATAAATCGCAAGGACAGTCGTTAGAAGTTTGCAGAATCAACTTGGAGTTTCCTTGTATCGCGCATGGACAATTATACCGTCTTCTTTGTTTATTTACGCACCACAAAACAAAACAAAAAATAAAGTTTCTAAGAAAGCTTTAAATTGATTAACAGACTGTATCATAACAGTGTGTGTCTGTCAATATCAAATTTAAGCCTTATAAATAGCCAGTATTTCAGGAAAACTCTGTTTTGTAAGTAAGCAACATGATATGTCAAAAATAATAATAAAACTTCATGCTTCATTAAAAAATCCTTTTTTATTATATACGGATTCGTTTTGTTTGTTTTAAGACTATTTAATACAAATGCTTAGGTCTTTTATTTATCGATTGAGGCAGTACGAAGTCTGCCGGGTCAGCTAGTGAAAAATAAATATTTATTTATTTACCTTGTTATTACGCGATGTAAAACCAAAGTAAATAAATAAATATTTATTAAATTTTGATTATTCTTATTTCATTAGAATATTTTTTCAATACACTAATCCTTCAAAGATATTTGATCGATATCAATATTTTAATAAATTTATAAATATATACAAATTTACATCAATATACTTCCTCTATTATTCACTTCTATCTTTTATGGAATATGGTAGCTTAGTTCGGAATACCAATAAATCCAAATACATTATCATGCTCGATAAAATTAATATAAATATTCTCCGACGTCTCTATGTTTATATTTACGGTAAAATTCATTCAATTCAATCAATTCCGAACATTACGCAACTCTTTTTCTTCTAGGGATGCTTTCTTTCCGTTCGTTAGAGTCCCGGAGGAAAATTGCCGCTCTTAAACATTCATTCCTTCTTCTTCGCAGTGCAATTCAAAACCCTGGGATTCTTGAATGTGTTAACTTCTACGATCCAGATAAGTAAGTTCACCCGTACTCGTAGTCATCCATTGTTTTTGATCCCAGTTGATACTTGTGGAGTTTCGAGCACTTAATTTAGTACAACGGCAATGGCGCTAAATGGCCTGCCAGCACACCTCGATTCTTTTCTTACAATATTTTTCTCTTTGTGATCTTTGACAAGTGTCACCTTCTTCTTCTTTTTATGTTTTTCTTTCTCTTTTTTATGTATTGTATGTTTATGTATACTTTATGTTTCTTATTCTTTGTACCTTGGAACTGCGGTTCTGTAAAATAAAAAAAATCAAAATCTCTCATAAATTTTAGGAGAAAAAGAAACGGCAGACGCTAGGATTTGAACCGGGAACTATGCACTCAGTTCTATATACACAGCGCGGTCGACAAGAGCCAATTTTCTCACTACGAGCGGTGGGGAAATTAAGAATACATTTTTTTATGTTGTGAAGCTCGGCAGATTTGGGAATTACCCGGAAAAGAAAATGAGAAAGAAAGGTTGTGTTTATAACACAGACTTGCATCCTTATAAATTTATATTATTTATCTAATGTTTCATTGATTTCCTCTTTAAAACTGAATTTAATAGCTATTGAAAATTATAACAAACATTTGTAGTCGCCGTGATATTATTAAGTACAGAAAATGAGTCTTTGAAAGTCCAAAGGCGACCGTTTTTCTCTCAATTTGAAACACACGACATCCTACAAACGCTATAGACCTCTGATGTCTATCAAAGCCAGCGTCACAAGAATTTTATTTTACGCCTTAAGATTTTAAAAATAAAAAAAAATGTATGGTAAAAAGGACACACTTTAACCCTTTACCCCGTGAAATTCGCCTGTTGAGCATTGAAGCTTTATACTTGAAGAGTAAAACAAATTTATAATAGATCCTACGTTTAGCATATTTATGCCGAGAAAACATCTGCCTACGTCCTACGCGATTATCATAATTATACAGAATTACCACACACACGCTTGGTATTATAAGCGAAAGTTAATGGCCTAAAGAATCAGGAATAATAAATTAAAATATCAAAATTGTAATAAATTATGGCTCAAGAACAAATGTTGTGCTGGCTTCGTCAATATAATCATAATATAATACTAATAAATAATAATAATAAAAATGAATTATTCAGCCACTAGTGCCAAAATCAAAATTTTACACACAATAATTCCAAGCAAATACAGAAAAAAACAAAAATTAAATTAAACAGAATAGAAAGAAAATTTAAATCGGTTTGTATACATACACCACTTTATTTTTATTGTACAACTCAGTGAGTGGAGCACCGAATTCCCTTTGGATGGCCACGTGAAGACGCATCCAGTGCCCCTCCAACCGTGAGTCCCACCTAATCCACCCACACAGCGACCATTGCGTTGGGACTGCCGCGAGCGCGCGCCCACAAAGAGGCGCAACGCTTCCTTATTATGGCATGGATGCCATATCCCAACCAACAAAATTCGGAAGGCATTGTTATACTGGACCCGGAGTGCACAGTAGACCTTCTGAGTATATCCAGCCCATAGGCTGCACATGTATAAAGATTGACAGAAGACTTTACACAGCGTCAGCTTAACGTTTTTAGTACAACGTGCACCTACGAATCAACAAATTTAATGTTTTGTCAACCGCCATCGTCTTCGTTTGTCACGTCAACTTTACCTCCCGAAACTTGCCGAGTACCTAAGTAAAGTGGCCTGAATGCGCAAAGCGGAGGATTAAGGAGGATAGAGACTTATGCGGAAGGCATACGTTCAACAGTAGACGCACACAGGCTGATGATGATTGTATGTAAGCTTCCGGACTGCCTTACAGGACGGTGATATCCTAAAGGCTTAGCTTAATGTCAACTGATGCCCTCCAGCGGCGTACGAAGACCCCTATCCTAGCCCTCTTCATGTTCGTCTCTTAATTGACAGTGGGGTGGAAACCTAGTGTGTTCGACTGCATTACTCATAAAGTCAAATTATCGTACCTTAAATGATCTACATTGTTACTAGGTTGGGAATTGAAAGATCCTTAACTTCTACCATCTATAATGATACATATTATTTGCGAATATATAGAAAAATATAATCCATCTATGTTCCGTTCTGCCAAATATTTGTTTTGGCCATATATGCGACCGGTAAAATGACCGTTTTGCTAATTGTTCTTCGGATCTAATGTTCTATCGGCCAAATTGCTGTGGATATAAATGTCCAAACACTAACATAATTGCCAGCTGACTATGTGTCGGCAATTTGCCGAAAAAACAAAATATAATCAAAAAACCTTAAAAATATGTTAATTTTTATATATTTATAACGTGTTTAGTGTACATATGAAATTTATTCTATAAATACACCCAACTTCGTTCTAAAAACATACGAAAACAACGTCCCAATTACACGGTAAATACGTTTGATAAAACATTTAGAAGGCTTCTTTCCCTTTGTAAGACGGTCTTCGAGAAGTATGAATTATAAATTCTCTAGAGTGGCCATGCGGGAAGTTTCTAAGTTTGAAAGAAGCGCAGGGGCCTAGCTCCTTTGAATGATCCTCGAACACTTGAGCTTCTCTATAAGTCTTTGTTTTCAGAGTATTGCTTCATGTTTTAGATTTAAGAATTACGTCACTTTTTAGTTTTATTTATAAGTTGATATAAGAATGATTTTAATGTGGAACCTTACGGAGACAATCGAGATAACCTTGCCGCGATTGTCACAAATACAGAAATCAGAAAATTGCCTCCTTTTAAATTATTTCTTGATAGACGAAATGGTGCATTGTTGGTCAAGGTTGAGTCGCCGAGGAAGATCCATCGACCCTGGTGCATACTGTCGTATGAGGATGAAATGTATGAAATCAATGTATTAAATTTGCAATATCTGTATCATATCCGTAGTTAAAATAAACATTACAATAGTATGCATTTTAAATGCTTAAATATATGATCATCACCAAATTTTAAAAATTTTTTAA